>JANPWX010000419.1:4057476-4409221 GCA_024734555.1 Trochalopteron elliotii
GAAGGGAAGGGAAGGGAAGGGAAGGGAAGGGAAGGGAAGGGAAGGGAAGGGAAGGGAAGGGAAGGGAGAAAAACAAAAAGTAAGTAAAAGCAAAGAATTATGGAAGCAACTTTTCTTTCCTTCCAACGTGAAAAGCAATAAGAAGCCTTTCATAAAGTCAGAATGTAATGCTGCTCTGTTGAATAAAGTGATTCAATTGTAACAGTGGAAAGACTGTGTACATAAGCCATGAATCAGTTAATAGCCAGACATGGATATTGAAGCGTACTTTCTTCAGAGATGAAAGACTTGGATATGAAAGTAATCACCTGCCAGCCTTTCACTATTACAAAATAGGTCATTGTACCAAAGAGAGCATTTGTGCAGGGTGGAACAAAAAAAGAGCCATGTTGCTATTTTTTTAGTTTGGTTTGTGGTTATTTGTCTGAAGGTGGAGAAGATCTAAATCAAATAACTCAGCTTTTGTTTTGCCATTTCTGTCTCTGTTCTACATAAAATCTGGGATTCATCAGGCCCTCTTCCCTTCATAAAACCTCTGATAACTTTTGCTATATCTATCTCTGGTATTGTTTTCCTCTCTCAATGCGTCTCTGCACCTTGTGTTTTGTCTTTCAGATTTTTCTGAGAGGCCTTCTGTAACTCTGTGTACCCTTTAGAGAAGTTAACTGCTATTAACAAAGCACTAAAGTCTTTAGGTCAAGCTGCCACAGGTTAGCTGGACTCCATGGACTAGCTCTACTCCCTTTGAACAGTAACAAAACAAAACAAACCTTAAAGTTGTTTCTGTAAAGAATCAATAGGGCTAATTGGAAGTATAGTCTGCCTTTCTCAAATCACTCTGTTAGCCTCTCAGGACAAAGTCACTCCTTGCTCTGAAGCTCTAGGCAGCTACAATCAGATAAACAAGTGTACATTTATGGTGGATAATAGTCCTATCAGAGAAATCACCTATGTTTTCATCAGCTACATAATGTTTTATTTCCAGGTAGATGAAAATTATGTGCAGTCACACCACTGTGAGAGCCTTGTAACTGAGATAGAGGTTAAATGAGACTTAAATGTCAGCACCACATTTTGTCTCTAAATGGCTCAGGAAGGAACAGTCACAGGACTGAAAGGTGTACACATATAAGTTACTTTTGCTTACAAGTGCAAGTGGGATTCATGCATTGTAGAAAGTGAATCAGAGTAGCTTTAAAATACTTTGAAATATGGGGACTCAGAAAGAGTAGTGGGCATACCTCTATTCCTAAATATAGGAATGGAAAAGGCCACAGGTGGATTGTTATATTGAATATGTGAACTATGAATGTTGAAAAAGATTATGCTTAAACTGAGTGCCAGAGCAATTAAAGGACAATCTTTGTATATTTTCATTTTGTGTCTGAGCAAAAGTAAAACCAGAATAATTCACAGCAAGTAAGCACATCCACAAGTTCTAAAAAAATCCTGGGAAATTCTGATTGTACTTCAACTTTTGTTTTAATGAAGCTGCAGCTTTCCCCATGGTTAGAAAACAGTATGGATATTACTGACAGTAGAAATACAGTACATGCATATGTGTGAATAAAGATTTTTTTTTCACTTTATAAATGCCCGAAAAAGATCAATATACTTTTTTATGACTCTTCTATTTAAAAATTGAAGTCATGCTTTATTTATTTGAAGTGCTCTGTATTTTCATCTGGCAGGGAAGATGGAATTGAAGGATATGATCCATCCTACTAAATTTGGAGGGTTGTTTTATTTCTGTTTGTTTACTTTTTCCATTTCCAGCTAGAAAAAGCCCCATCAATTTCCAGACATCTCACTGAAGTCTGCTGAGGCTTGGTCACACCATCTGTTTGGGAACTTTCTCATTTTAGGATAAGTAAATAAGCATTAGTTGCTGTGTTCATACTGTGAATGTCTTACACTCTGGCTTTTCTATAAGTCTAGCAGATCCACTTCATGTGTTGTGTTTTCACCATGCAAAGCACTATGTGTGGACATGAAGATGGTTATCAGCTTTATTTCTTTTTATCTTGACTCTCTGGTTATGCATTAACAAAAGACTTAGAACTCTGAATTTAATAAGCGTAAGAAAAATTAATTTCTTGAAGAATCCATTAGAGACACTAATGAACTCATAAAAATCATGCTTGAAAGAGACACATTTTAGAGCTTTTGTAGGTATCGTCCCTCCTTCATACACACCCCTTTAGAATTCCTAATTTTTGAAGATTAATGGAAGATTAAAACATTTCTCCATACATACATTCGTATTCTTTTGTGTTTTCATACCAGATGTTATTTACTTTTTATTTTTCTGATATTCAGGGGATGATGAGGAGGATAAGGAGGAGAGAACAAGCAAAGTGCTCATACTGATCTGTGTTTACCATGGGGAAGACAGAGCACGTTGTTCTTCATATTTTGTGATTGACTTGCTGTCAGGAGCAAGAGTTCCTTGGTTTCAGTTACATCCCCAAGAAAGCTCCATTTCACGCAGTATGGATATTACCCTTGTAAAAAGATCCATACTGCCTGAAGTTTCATTACTGTGTTGAATGTGCTCCCTTTGGTAATTGGGTCTCAAGACTGTCAGGCTACTTGAATTTTAAAAAGCCATGAGTTTGACGAAGAATCGTCCACTGTACCTAAAACATATCATATTTTTGCATATGTATTTTTTATTCCTGAATTTTGAGAAAACAAAGTCTGACCTTTCAACACAGCTTACAAATAGTCATGACTCACCATGTTACTTCAGTATCAAATTGTTACAAAAACAGCTCTTGGAACAGGGATCTTAAATCAAGGATTTAAGTTAATTTAATGCAAGCACTTGTCTAGAAGTTATTACAATCAAAGTCGAAGATATTTCCCTCTAGTTTCTCCAATCTTGATTTCTTTCACATTATTCCATTGAAATATATATTTTATTGTGTACATAAAATGCTTCCAGGATTCTAACCTACTGTATGGATCATGTTGACTAGTTATTCAAAGAAAAGGTGTCTGAGACTGGGACATGTTAAAAAACTGATGAAAAATGCTGAAGCAAAGCAGTGGAATCAAGTTTTAGCTGAGAAATTATTATGAACAGCAAACACTATTTTTCTAGGAATAGGGCTCTGAGGAATACCAACAACCAGGGCTCAGTCTGGTTGGTGAATTAGTCATCTATTTCTTGAGAGAGATTTTCATTTCTCCTACTGTTGTTTGTCCTTTCTGCAGCCTTTGTACCTAACAAGCCAATATCTCACACATATCCCTGATGTTGTCAAATCTCAGTGGAATGATTCTTTGCTTTTTCCTTCCTTTAGAAATTTTTCATCTCTGATGAATATTTCCTTTACCTCACTATTTTTTTGCTATTTAGACTAGTGATTGTCTCCTGCCAATTTTTAAAATATATTCTTTTGTATATGGCATATTCAAAATAACTTTATTCTTTTGTCATTCATGACCATGTTTTTTTCACTTGTACCCTCTCTTCTTTATAACACTGCATTGTTTTTTAAACGTGGATCTAATGGAGATAATATTCAGAAGTATGCAAGGACCGATTGTAGGTCAAAAATGTATTTAGTGCTGCGTATTGCTTCACCTGTTAGTTGTTCCTCACTTTTCAGAGGGAGAACTAATATTCTGAATTTTAATTACTTTTAAATCATGGGTCAGTTATCACTTATCTTGTTTAATCAGCCAGTGGAATACTTAAACCCTTAAACTAGTGTACCCAATACACACGAATGGAGTCATAATGATAAAAAAAAAGATTCTCCTATTGGTAATCTCATCAACTAAGAGTGCTGTTGCTTAATCTGCTGCGGCAGGAACTTTGTACCACTTTGTCTGAATCTAGTAGTGCCAATGAAAGAATATTTCTAAGTCCATGCAGTTTGGTTACAGAAGTAGCACAGAGCTCTTCCTCACATTACCTGCTTCATATTGCTGTTGAAAATTTGGCAAATAAAAATTAGTAAGTAGCATTGTGTTTTGTGATTTATGGAAAGGAAAACTTAAATCAATAATAAAGGAAAACTTAAATCCATAGACAATTTAATTAATATAATTACTTATTTATCTGTATCTAGATCTAAATCCAAATGGAATCTTGAATAAATTCCCAAATATTATAGTTTCCTGAATACAACGTTGCTTTTATGTGCATCGTACAACTTCATGTAGCCTCTTCCAAGTTGCAAATATCCAAATGGTAATTTGCCAGCCATGGATATCTGAGAACTACCACAGAAATTAAGAGTCAAAGAAGCATAAATCCCTTTCCTTTTATGGGCTCATCCTCTCTGCCTCCCAATCAAACTGGAAATGAATACATGACATATAAAGATAACTTTGGTCTGTTTGTAGTGACAACTGGTCTGGTGTACAGACTGTTCAAAGTATGTGTCTTACAAACATGGAGAGAAATGGATGAAAATTTCCACCTAAACCAGAAACTGAACTACATTGTTCTCTAGAGCATTTCAGCAGATAGTCTGCCCTTAAAATAGTTCTCTGGTGATGGAGTTCAGGACAAAGAACAGTGTGAGGTCTGACACTACCCTAACAATATCGGAAGCGCTAACAATGTATGGGCAGAACTCAGCTGAGAAACTCACAGTAACTACTGCTGGGCACTTCAGGGGTTCAATGTCTTCTTATCTGTAGTCCTCCACTGCATTTTGGTACTGAAGAATAGCTCACAAAATTTCTAGCAACTTTGTTTTTTATTTTGGCTATTACAAATAGAAAAAGACCCTAGACTAATCCCAGCAAGTTTTTGTTTTCCTCTCCATATCTGCTTTTCCCTTGAAGGGTATTTATTCTGATAAATTGCTAAAGAAGATAGTATTGAGGTACAATGGAAAATGGATAGACAACTTTACTATATTTGGCATCTATAATTATTATTTGGCAGTGATTTTTTTTTAATGTCTGATGGAAAAGCCTTTTGCTAATGGCATCTGTAAAAGTAGTTTTCAAAAATATCAAGTTTTGTTGGAGATTAATTTTGATCTCCTGATGCTAGTGCTCAGGCATATTATAAATGTTTAGTTAGTATTTAGTATCTGACTATTCTAGTTGAAGAATCTGTTCTCAAGTAGAAAAAGACATTTTGCCTGGTTTGAGTGTTCACTTCTTTTCTGCTTTGTGATGACTACAAATGGCTTTGAACATTTCTTTTCAGTTGTAAGACCTTCTTGTGAATGCTTGTAAACTTAGGCTAGAAAACCACATTAAAAAGAGTGTTTTGGAGAATTTCTCATCTTCACTACTATGTCTTAACTTTAAGTGTCTCTCCATTTCTAATAATTTGAAATAGATTTAATGTCTCAATTTTATTTTTTTTTTAAAGTATAGGGCCTAAGTAGTTCATTAGCAAATTTCTCCCAAATTTTGAAACTGCACATTAATGAGTAATCCATATTGATAACAGTGTGTGGATGAAAATTCAGACTCCCACAGATTTTTCTTTCTCTCCATGTGTGGCTCAGTGTTGAAAGAGCAGGAATATAGTAAATTAAATATGCACACAGAAAAGCAATAATATTGGCAGAAAACTATTTCCCTGCTTCTAGTAGAAAATCTCATCATTTATTCTTTAAAAATCTATAGAGCAAACATTTTCTGTTATATAGTTAACTGGACTGATAGCAGGACTTCAGAAAAAAAGTTACAGTGTACCTCAATAATTATTATTCTCTCCTTTCACCTATTTTATTATATGTGGATAGATTAAATTAAAAATTTGAATCAAATATGAAAAAAAATGTTTTTAAGACTTTGTCAACATTATTAAATGTCAGATTTTAAATTGGTAAAATGGACACCACATCAAAATTTAGATCCTCTCCTTGTAGAGAGGAACTCCCCTGAATCATCACTAACTGTATTGATATTTTGGCAAACACCTTCTTCAGTGAAAGAGACTAGGGAAAGATTTGTCCAAAGCTCTGTACAGCTATCATTCCTAACACAATAGAGTACTTATATATTATTTTTGTTTAAACATGCGACGGGTCGTGATAAAGAAAACTAGCTTATTCCCATGCTCAAAGACTTGGCTGACTTGGTTGCCAAAGCCTGACCTCTAAAACCTTGCGAGTCAATGAAAACCCTGTGTTAGTGGCTTTTATTGGGAAACTGTCTATTTGTTCCATTGTTTATTTGTCATAATTTCTGATTTTTGTACTGAATTTTCAACTTCCACATAAAATACTGGAAAAAAAGGATCAATTGTGTAATATAACAGAGTAGACAAACTCAGAATTATTTTAAAAACCATGAAGTGCAATGCTTTTCTACTTCTGAAAGCCTTTTAGAACCTCAGTATTATTTTGCAGAAAAAATCCACTTCACAGGTGAGTATAAATCATGCAGTTAATGTCTACACCTTCTCTCATTAATGTAAAATTTCAGTGTTGTGATTAATCTTTCTAAAAAAATATTTTAAGACAAAAGTGTTGGCCTGAAAATGTAATTAAATCAGAAATCTGACGGTATTATGAAGACTATAAAGGCTTAATGTGTGCATACTGACACTGAAGAAGTTCTTGAAAGGAAATAATTATGAACAAATAAAAAAGAAAGGAATCATAATTCTGTAAATATTTGCAGGCCCTAGATTAAAAAAAAAATCAATGCTGATTGTGTTTTTTCTCCTTTCAAATCCTACTGTAAGACCTATTAAACTGAAAAGGAATAAAAAAAAATTAAGTGCTGAAAACTTAACCTTCAACCAATCAATGCTGATTAGATTTTACAGTCTAACTACAGTTTTTATAGTTTTCATCTGAGCATTTTCTCCTAGATTATGTTTCTGGACAGATCTATACTACAGGAATTGCTTTAATCTCATTCACTGACAGGCTGACAACTACCTTGCAATGCAATTTAGCTCTCACAAAAGCCCAATATTTCTTCTCCCACTCATTTATAGTAAAACTCTCTTGGTTTCAATGATATTGGGCAATAATTTCCCACCAGCCGTTTCTCCAGTTGTGAATTTTCCAATCAATTCTTATCTCTGGGGATGACCATTTGCATCCTGTGACATCTTTCATGCTCCAATGAACAATAAAGTTATAAAATGTGTGTTAGCAGTTGGCCTCTACATGCATCTTTGCTGAGCCTTCCAGGAACAGTGTTTGTGAAGAATATCACCTTATCCAGAAAAAGAGCCTAGTTCTCAGCAGGGCTTGGGAAGCATTTCCCATTCTGGTACAGTATGAATTACTTTTGTAGCATTATCTGGCAAAAGGGCAAGTGATACATGCAGTTTATTGACATCTCACATTACTTACACCTGAAGGTCACAGAATCACAGAGCCATTATAGTTGGAAAACACCTCTGGAGATTATCTGGTCCAATCAAAAGTTGGCAACCAGCTCCAATTTATAACAGGTGAATCTTACTAAAATGAGATAGTGCTTCTTGCTGAATTGCCAAAGAGCTCTTAGACTTCAAAATTCTGCCATGACTCTCCTTGAAGTTGAGACGAAAACACTCCTTTCTTCCTTTACAGATCATTTTTCCATTAGGATTGCATTTAAAAAATAAAATCTATCTGGAGGAATCTTACTAGAGGGCTCTGAAATGTTGATAAACTTTGTAAAATGTCTTTTGAAGCCTATCTCAGAATTTTTTCAGCAATGTGAGACTTGAATTTATTGTAAGGGTCTGTCAAATTATGCCCTACAAAGAAGAAAAAGTAACAACATGTGAAAAACTCTAGTGACTGAAAGAAGGTAATGCCTAAAAAGATATTTGCTAAGAAATCAAGTTACTTAGTATTGAGTAATTTAATGTGCAAACAGTTATTGATTATTTAATTAATATTTGTAAGATTACCTGGCAGCCAGCAAGATCTAATCTAGTCTTTTTTGACTGCTTCAAAGCCACCCTGTGCCGAAACAAAACCATTGAGCTAAGTGGCACATATCTTTAAATGTGTGATTAGCAACTGCCAATGATGATAATTAGCTTATTTCTTCCTGATTAATTTCAACTTAAAATTGTTAAAATGGAATTCATGTAACCCAAATGGTTGGGAGGCCAGTGTAACTCCAGCACACAACTGTCACCACTTTCCCACCAACCTCTCAGCGTCTCAGCTACAGCATCTACTCCCGGCCCTTGGTGCATCCCCAGTGAAGAGGCAATCCTGCCTTTCCCAGCAGCTCTCTGATGTCCTTGTCACCATTCACTGCCTGTCCTTTAGGAGCTCTGTATGTGCTGAAGCTGTGGTGTGAACCAGAGTCTTTCCCACAGTGGTGGATCTGGCATCTGACCTTGCCTCTCCTCCTACAGATGATTCCAATCACACAGAAGTACTGCATAGTAATGCAAAAATTTTGTAATGAGAGGATCAAAATCCTGTGATGTCTAAATTGCTTTTTATATGCTATAGGGATCCTCTACGTGGGGGAGGAACTTTAATTTGATTGATCAGAAACTTATTATTGAAGAGTACATTAAGTCTCTAATACATCCTCAATATTAGACATAAACCTGAAAGATAGTTCAGGTAATTCTTTTGGGAGATAATGTAGAATAAATTGTTCTAACAAAATCTGTGATTATCAGTGACTCTGCAACCCACTACCTTAGGATTTAAATTGCATGACTATTTCTTGCTTGGAAACTTTTCCTTTGCTTTTATTAATTCACTGGTGATTTTCCCAGTTCATATGAAATATGAGAAGACAGGGATAATAACAAAGATGAAATTGGTTATAAAAGTGAGAAAATAAGTAGAAACATTGTTTGAAAGGCAAGAGATAATTTGAGATATGATCTTGTCCTATTTTACTGTTTATCTGCCTTCCCATCTTAGACTCCTTAAGGGAACACAAGGCTAAATCAACGCTGATTTCTTTATGTGCTTATTTTTGCCTCAGTTTTGCTGTCGGAAAAAAATAGGACGGACTATTGAGCAAGCATGCCTTTATGATACCTTCTCTGGGGAACACCAGAATACAAATTTCTGTAAATAAACTACTGCCTTCATTTTTTTTCTTTTCTTCTTGTACCAATAATGCTCAGTTTTTCAAATTACCCAAAATTTGCAATTTTCTTTTAGGGTGTTTTCAGACTTCTACTTTGAGGGATGCTAGGAAGGAAGGCAGGAAGGAAGGCAGGAAGGCAGGAAGGAAGGCAGGAAGGAAGGCAGGAAGGCAGGAAGGAAGGCAGGAAGGAAGGCAGGAAGGAAGGCAGGAAGAAAGGCAGGAAGGAAGGCAGGAAGAAAGGCAGGAAGGCAGGAAGGCAGGAAGGCAGGAAGGCAGGAAGGAAGGTCAGTCCTTGTTGGTGGTTCCACATCCTGGGCCCCAGTGGGCCACAGGTGTGAGCTCCTGGTGTTTTCTGGATTTTTGGTCCAGAGCAGGGCCAATCAATTCTGAGAAAAAGAAAAGCCACTGTTTGGGGAACTTCTCTGCCTCAGCTAGCTGAAAAAAAGAAACTAACTAAAAAGCAAAGGAGAACTCTCTCCCTCTGTCCCTGTTGCAGAAAACAGAGTCCAGGAGAAGGAAAGCAGAGGAGCAAGTGCAATTTCTGAAAACAAGCTCCGCGCTTCTTCTTCCCCCTTCATTCTCAGAACCAGTCTTAATGGTGCAGAACTTAATGTCCACCATAAACAGAACACACGGCCAGGATACAAGCATCATAAAGTCAGCCCAGGAGAGAAGGAATCATGTCAAGCAAAAAGACAGGTGACAGTAAAGTTATATGTTTACCAGAAAAGTGAAAACCCAATTGTACATGGTTAGTGTAAGAAATCTATGATGCTTGACCTCTGTCCATGCAAATTTGATCTCACAGGCCTTCAAAATACATTATAAAGATTGTTGGTACAATGCTTTATATTCATAAATAATTGTTTTTATTACGATCCTATGTCACAATTGTCATCTCAGGCCTTATTGTTTATATATGGTTCAAAGGTTCCCTGAGATCCATGGGAGTCTTTAAACAGATAAAATCAGAAGATGATAACTACATCGGAATGCATATACATAGATTACAGGAGCTGGTGACTATTAAATATCAAATGCACTATGAATATGGATAGCAATCAATTCTATGTAAGACATTATTTATAAATGTATTTGACGAGAGTATCATCCATTCAAAAAGTCACTTTTTTCTCTGGATTTGCACCCATTCAATCATTCCAATTAAAAAATATAAAAACTTCCTAATCTATTGATGTAAATTGTCAGGATGGGTTGTTAACTTCAAATTTAGGAACTTATCATGCTGATTTAATATGTGTCTACACATGACGGATGAAGATCAAATCCTGTGTATGTAATGCCACTAACAACCGACGTTTTAGAAGTCTGAAACCAGTCTGACTTCAATGATCCCTTCTCATAAGGCAGTTTGGCAATAAAATCTCTAATTCAAGAGTGATTTAATTTTCTTAAAAATAATTTTAAAAGTGCAAATAAGTGTCTACTGCTAACAAATGATGTCAAACTTATACAAAGAAAACTGAATCCCAAAGATATCAATAAAAATGACATAATTTTGTAGAGGTATTGCAAAAAAAAAATTTCAGACTATTCTGGAAGGATCACCAATATGAGTAAGAAAATGGTTTATCACCCGTTATTCTTTCACCACTGGGCTTTCCAGTAGGATTGCCAACAAAATAAGGTCTGACACAGAAATACTTTGTGATGTTATTTGCCCATGGAAAAAACACATTATTACACTCCATGTCAGAAAACAAAACTTGCATGTTGAATATATGGGGCATATTTGAAATATTCTCCCTCCTATATTTTCAATAAACATTCTCAAAGCATTTTCATCTTCATGTAGGTACTCTCAAAGCCACAGATCCTCTGCTTATTTAGACTAGTGTTTGGTGAATTTCCTTTGGAAGATGCTTTTCTGTTATCTTTCCACGCAAAAATCATGCTACAAAGCACAGAGCAACAGCAGCTTAGTGAGTATCCAAGGCTTTTGTTAGACGTATCTGGACTTGGAAAGAAAGAAGCAGATATAGATCTGACTGAAGTTAATATTGCCCTTATCCTACTTCATAAATATCCAGCAGTATATCAAAATGGTGAGGAAGGAAATATCTTTCTTAGAAATAAAAAAAAAATATGTAAGAAGATTGTGAGTAAAATGAAATCTCTTATGTTTTAGTCTTGTTTTACTGCAAAATCCTCCCTTTAGTTGTTTGTGAATTTTTTCTTTAATGCCTGCACATTATTCCAGGTGCTGTGTTTTTCAGGTTCTAATTTCTGTTAGAATGTCAGTCACAGAAATAAAAGTGCAGTCTTTTTTTTCATAGCTTATATTAAAGAAAAAAGTAATGTGATCCCAAATAGTTTAAAACCCAAAAGTGTTATTTGATTCCATAGACAGGTGTTGATTTAGGGTTTCTGGAGATCTAGTCAGAGCACTCTGTAGATATGAGCAATATAGTTCTAGTTAAAGCAACTGTTGTAGTTATCAAATTCAGTTATTGTAGTTGATAAGGAAATAAGCACCTGCGCCAGAACAAAAGATTTTTTCTCTCTTATTAAGAATGAAAATCCAATTGCTTCTTTTCCTATGCCACTTTCCTACCCTTTCCATTTCTCCCCACCTTCAAAAAAAATCACAAGTATGATGGATTTGAGGTTTGAATTTTGCGTGTTTATTTGTTTGTTTAAAGTCCTTACATAATTTTCTCTATACTCAGTAACCACAGTGTTTGTGGCTAATTTTCACTGTCTTGCATCATTCCTGGCTTTGTCTGTGTGAAGTGGGAGAAGAGCAAACCTGTCTGGTCAGCTGGAGCTGCTGCCTAGACATCTGCTGAATGTTGCCTTGGGATTGTGTTTCTTGCTATCCCAAAGCAGAGCCATCTGGTCCCCACGTAACAGAAACTCTGAGACGTCTGTAATTTCTAAAGAGATCCAAAGTTCAAAAATAAGCTACTATCATGTCTCTTATTCCAATAAACAGTTTGTTTTGTGACGTTGTCTCTCCCCACAGTACATAGTACAGAACTACTGCGTGTGTCCTCTAAAGCACAGAAATCTTTAAAAGAGATTAACAAAATAATAAAGATATATTTATAGAAACATGGCAGCTACATGGCTGCATCAGGCGCCATGCTTTTTGGTACCATGCAGTTTATTTAATTTTTTAATGGCATGTCACAAGGCAAGAAAAGAACTTATTTCTAGAACAATTAATCTATGGGATCATATAACAGAACTTTGTAAGAAAAAGTATGACTGAATCATTGTGCTCTTGTTTGTTCAAGTCTCATGATTTAGATACAATATTAATTTATCCAAAAAGTAGGAATAAGACAGATCTTTAAAGTAAATCGTAGACATAAAAGTAATATAATATATGACTTATTCATCAGGGTGAAAATAAACTGTCTTGGAAGTTTCACAGAAAGTCTATTTTGTACACAATTAAACCATTTTGAGGTGTATTGAATAGATGTTCATTTTATTTCGAAAATTTTTATACTGATATTACTGAATACATGATGGGTATTTATCTTAATTACATTTTCACCAGCATGGTTGCATTTATTCTCAGAAATGCTGTATATTAGCTGTTTAGACAATCAACTTTCATTAGGCTACCTGATATCAAAAGAAATTTAGATAGAGTTCAAAAATACTTATTGCTTTTAATACTGGCAATTGTGGGTGTAGAGACAATTTTATAATATAATGGTTTCCATGAGTTATCAAGTGCAAACCTGAATGATATCTGGCAGTCACAAAAATTTCACAAACAATGAGATGCCTTGTATTTTGTGAGTTGTTTGAACATGTTGCCAGTCATCCTTCTCTGCCAGTTTTAATCTATCAGTTGACATTTACTGGGTGCTGAAACATAGGGGCTCAGTTACCCAGTAAGCTCAGACCCTCTGTACTCCTCTTTATTACAAAAAAGATTCCTCCAGTGCTGGAAGGAAAAAGAAAAGAATCCCCTATATTATATTTTTATATTAACACCATGGACCCAGTATTTAAATACCTTCAAAAAAAAAGGCAAAAAGAAAAACTATTCAATATTTTGTATGCTTTGTCTTTAAATAACCTAATCACTTAACTTTCAATAACTAAGAGTATTGTTTGTTTTTTGGGATTTAGGTGTTATTTTTTTTTGTCTGAGAAAAGAGCAGAACTCTTTTGTATAGAAAAAGCAAAAAAAAAAAGGTGCCAAGAACATTCTATACCCAGTGAAAAACCTTGTTGTACTTTGTCCTGAGCAAGTCAGAAGGCTGCTGGGTGTCAGGAACCGGAAACAGAGACAATGAGGTGGTCATGACTGCAGTGTAAGCTCAAAATTAACCTTGTCTAAACTGGACTACTTACAGTGTAATGCATTTCTCTGGAATTTTCTTAGTTACTCCAGATCTCCATGATTTACAGGCTTCTGAGTGTTGCCAGCATTTTCTTACTTTGCCCCTGCAGTCTTGACTGAAGTGACAGAAAGGTCAGAGTGGCACTGATGCATTTGCTCATGCTCTCCAGGACCCTTGAAATTTCTTAACCTGTCTAACTGTGACCTCTGTCAGTGAAATCAGCTCCTGTGACATTTCCCCAATCACCAGGAATGTATGTATATAATATCTGAGTGTTTTTTTCCCTAACAGATCAACATAGTTACATACGGTGATTATGTATCTAATTTGAACTGGAAAACCAGTAATCCATTTATGATTTTAAGTAATTGGTAACATGCAGTATATTTAGAAAGTTGATAATGTTAAATAAAAGACAATAAATCTAGTAATAAATATTCATAAATATTAAAAAGTGAGTGAATCAAAAGATTTTTTCAGTGTTCCAAATATACACTAGTTTTATCATTTACTATAAATTTAAATAATATGCTAAATTATTGTAAGTAATGTAACAATCTTATACTATTCTTGCTTTAGAGATTCTAGTATAGTGTATTAGAATCTTTTAATATACTTAAAATGCTCTACTACTTTTTCTTGCGTTACGGATATTCACAAGTATGTGGAAATCCAGTCAACATTTCATATACATTGAAAGTAGTTTCCCTACATACATTAAAGAAATGTTTGAAATGCAATCCACCAACTTTACAATATCACTACTGTAACTGTAGGTATTTAGTTTTCATCTCTTTATCTTACTGAGGAAGATAGGTGCTGCTCCGAAGCACTGTGATAAGGATCCTGAGCCAAAACCCCCAACATCCGTAGTCATACCCAGTTCAAACTCATCGAACACACCTAAATGAAAAATTTAGACAAAGACAATCCCAGGGCTTTTTTAAATTGTTATTTCTCTCTTGTAAACATGCAAATTTGTATTTAAATAAGTTCCATTTTCCATTTAGGAACTTTTTAAAAATAATTGTGGTGGGGTGGGTGCCTGATGAGGGACTGAGAGATGTTGCATTTGGTAAATGATCTCTTGAAGATTTTGCATTTTCTTTATAATCATGTTGGCCATTTACTATAATTTTATAGTAATGTTCCTAGTTTAATGATAATTTTAATAGCCATTTTTCAATTTGGACTCTGCTAGATACGTTTATCCCCTTAGATTAACTACTAATTATTTCAATGATAGGATTCCAGCTATACTGTCTATGGACACACCATATAAATTAAACTACTCATTGCTTTTGGAAAAAAAACACCCCATGTTATTAATGTGTTCATTTCTGAGTCATTGTTTATTTCCCTCCGTTATAAAAGATTTATGAGATTCATTAGATTGTGGTAATTATCATTTTAGACTCATAAGTTTTTTATTTATGCAAGCTTTGCTGGTGATGAAGTACACTGCTACTTACAAGTCAGGTTTGATAAGTAGTAAATGCAGGATAATGAAACCAGTCAAAATATGTTTAAAGGACAACAAAATGTGTTGTGCTTTATTCATAGAAATACCTTAGCTTGACATTTCAAAACAACTGCATTGTTTCTTAAGAAGAAAGAGAATCTCTTGGAACTATTACTGTAGTATTTCTAGAATATAATAGTCCTAAAAAAAAATAACAGCTATGCTAACACCACATCATCTTCAGCATAAAGATGAGATTGCCCAATTTAACGCATCACTACTAGAAGATATTACATGGTGAACTTCTGAACTGACCATTGGCCTCAGCAGCTCTCCAGTGGTCTCTCAACACATTCATACCCTTGTCCCTCCTCTGCCTTCTGCTTAGCAATGTAGTTCTGCTTGGCAGTGCAGTTCCAACCAAGGCCGTCAATTTACCTTTGAGCCTACAGTCCAAACTAATGGGCTTAGCACACTCCTTTGAGCTGACCTCCCTCATCAATTTCCAAATCTTTTAGCATGCCAGTCTAAAATTGCTATTTCCATACATCTGTGCCTCTACCACTTCTTTTGAATGAAGAAGTTAAATAATTTATAAACCATCAAATACCTTAAATCTGTCCTGTATTACTTTATCAGAAGCTATGGTTTGAATTTTCTCCAATGTCCTTCCTCTGATTAATCCAAAGTACTGATTATTAATATTATACAAAGATGCACATAGAACATTTTTTCATTGCCAAATTTGTCAATGACTAATTTAAAATATTAGGGAAAAAAAAAAAAGGAAATTAACAAAAAAAGACCAAGATGAAAACATATATATATATATAGTTAGAAGGAACTAATTTAATGGTAAAATGAAATAGAAAATGTAGCTTAAATTTGGAATTTAAAGTGGAATGCTTTCTTTCTTTGTAAGCATAAGTTTTGTAGCTAAAACAGATTTTGGGGAGTAAAAAAAAATCTTGCTCTTAAAAATTACCTTAAGATACCACAGGGGTATTTTGATGAAAAGATAATAAAACAGAAATATTCTTTCTACTGGGATTTCAGAATTATTAATTAATCCATTCATTTATTTTTAAAATATTTGAACTAAAATGAAATAACAACCAGGATGTCTTCACGCTAGGAAAAGCGACATTTTTATAGCCTAGTAAGTTGCAGTTGAGGTGTTTTTTAAATTAATGTGAGTCAAACTAATCAGTAGGGAAGTTAAATTCTTATAAAGGCAATTTGGCAAAGAGTTTACAGCTCTGGCAGCAGGAGAAAGAAAAAACAATTTTTTGTCTTCCAGTTAATTGTTTTGAGTTACAGTCTGAGTGCAGCTGACATTTATTGTTTTGCAGACTAGAAATGTGCAATATTCATCATTATTCTTTAGATTTAAAACTATAGTTGACACCAAACACATTACCTGAGAGACCATGGAAACAGATAATATCATAAAATATCCAAAGAATATATTCATGTTAGAACATGTTAAATATAACTATAATAAGATTTTTTTTTTAAATGGCAGTGTAAGCTAATCTCAAATGTAGCAGATTGATTCAGGGGTTGGTACTATGCAGATATACTCTTGTGTCTTATTTCCTAAATTGCTCCCTAATTTTGTCTTTATTTTTTTTTTTCTGGAGGGCCTGGGACCTTAGAGCTAAGATGTGCACTGCAACTCCCACAGCTTCACAGGTCACTCTGGTGAACAGCAGGATTTCCATTTACCCCCTGGTCCTTCAGCTTTTCTCGCGGTGAATTAGAATAAGGCAAAATCAAAGTCCCCTGTATCGATCCTGGTGGAATAGAGAAGGCAGCTGTGATCTGCTCATGTATACAATACACACATAAGCATCACTTTGGCTCTCAGGATACATGGCAGCAGCAAATTGTGGAGTGGTAGGAAACAGGGGGTGTTTGTGGCTATGGCTTCTTTCTCTCCAAGTAGCTGTTAACATATAAAGAAAGCCCTGCTTCTCTGGAAATGGTTCAACATCTGCCTGACAAAGGGAATTACAAATGAACTCCTTTCTTTCTCTGCTTGTATGTGCAGGTTTTCTTCCTTTCTTAAACGGTCTTGATATTGACCCATGGGCAATTTCTTGCTTTTGCTCTTCTGATTCTCCTCCCCATTCTGCTGAGTGAGTGAGTGAGTGAGTGAGTGAGTGAGTGAGTGAGTGAGGAGTGAGTGATGCTTAACTGCCTTCTGTGATCAACCCACACCACCTGTGAACATCAGTGTAGACATAACTCGACAAATATTGACTAGTTTAATACTAATTGCTTTGATGATGGACCATTGATCACCTTTTCAGTTTGCTTTGATCACTTGGTAGAAAAACAGAACAGAAAACTCATAATTTGCATAATACAAGTTTTTGCTTTTTAAGTCTGAAACCAACCTTCCCGAAGTGAAGAAGTAACAAATTGACTGGTTTGAAAAACAAAAAGTGAGAAGTCAAAATTCCTTTCATGCTTTATCAGTAATTTAGAAGGCAAGGCTACGAGGTAGGGATGTTTTCACTTGATTTAGTGTGTTGTATTTGGCTATCATGTACTTCATTTTTAATTAAACATACTGTAACCCTGTTGGGAAAGTTGAGCTTTAATTGCATATGAAAGTTACTGAAATAAAGTTCAGGTTTTCATTCTTGATGAGGTAATAACATAGTTTTCTGGAATTTGCATATTTTTGCCATTGACCTCTCTGAAAATTACAATGGAAACATGAGGAAAATATATTCATAATGATGCAAATAGGAGAAGTAAAGCAATTTCTACATAAAAAGTATTTTGAATTCAACAGGGGTTGTGTTAAAATAACCCTTGTTTTATCACTCTGCTGATCGTATCCAAGGAGATTTTGGGAATCTTGTTGGAAATGAACAAAAAAGATTGAATTTTGCAAATGAGATCACTCACATTCTGAGGAGAGAGGAGGGTTAAAACTAATATATCTAACATGCACTTTCCTCATTTACTTGACAAATGAACTTTTAGCATTAATTCTGAGGATAGTTCAAAGTTAGGTTAATGTGTCTTAGAAAAGTCATGAATTCTTAAAACTATGTGAAACTCGTTTGCTGCTCCATAGTTCTATAGGAGAAGTTGGGATATATTTTTTTCTCTATGAACACTGATTACTTTGTCTATGCATATATAGATGCATATACGAAAATATGCATCAAATGTAAATTTCTCATTCTACCATAACTTTAGTAGTTTTTTGCTTAAAGCACATTATTTGAACAAATAAAATTACAGAGATGTTGTCCATGATAACAGCAACCCCCTCCCCATCTTATTTCATGTTTCTATATTAAAAAATTCTGCTCTGTTTTGCCACAGTTTAACTTTTTTAAACATTAACTATTTAAAATTGTGCTTCAAGAAAATTCAGTGCATTTAAACATGGATAACTCAGGCATATTAGCAAAAAAACAAGGTTGCACAAAACCAGTCATATCTGCCATATATATAAAGCAGGAGTATAGAGGGTTTTAAAGAGTTTTATCTTCCTTATGCCATAAAACAGGGAGTAAAAGAAAACCCTTTTGTTAGACTAAAAAACCCCAAACACCTGAATTTAAATATCATAGCATAATATCAGCTACCACAAATGCAAAAAGATCCCCTAGATTTTGAAAGTGGCATTTTCAAGTATCTCTGAAATAAGAACATATTTTACTTTCCTAACTTCTTAAATAGGAAAGAGGAAAAATCAGACACAGTTGGAGACCTGAAGTCATACTAAAATAACATAGCGCTGGAGAAGTAGTTCAGAAAAACCTTTGCCTGCATTGTTCTTGTGCCAATTGAAATATGGAGGTAATAAAAGGCAAATCGATAGCAGTTAGGGTTTGGAACAGTGACCAGAGTATGCAGAGGCTAGAGAAAGAGCTGGAGAATGCAAGCTTATACCAAAACTGTGGCAGGAAGCCTCAGCGGCAGGGAATGAACATGAGAGATAGCAGTGGTAGCTAAGGATAGACTCCTGTTTTTTCAGGCAGGTGCAATGGAGTCACTCATTTCCAAGAAGATCTGAAATCAATCTGCTGATACTTTCAAGCACCTGGAAACCGTTTAACAGTGTGGCAATGTGCCTGACCTAGAAGCAGTGTTGAGGAACAGGATGTAGAGAGTAAGGTTTGTCTGTGTACCCTTTTGCACTTCTTGCCCTGTGTGGCTGATCATTGGCTTGGAGCACAGGAAGAATTAACTAAACTAACTGCAAAAAACTTTATAAGCACAGTCCAAAAACCTCATTCTGAAAGATACCTTACCATTCATCTCTCATTCACAAAATTAAGAAACATATTTGTGATAATTTTAAAACATCTGCAGAAACTATTATTGTCCCATGGTCATTTGTTACTCTCCCATGAGTGAAGCCTTTAAATGTCTGCACAAGTAGCTGAAACTACAATTCAAACAGATAAAAGTACTGTTATTGATTTGACATTGATATGAATTCAAGCTGTGTCATACAGCTGATGCATACAACTCAGCCACAGGAACAGGAATGCTTGTAGATAAAAGAGTCTAATCTGTAGGGACAGTAACTTCTTCAGTTTTGACAGTTTACTCATGAATAAGCAACTATTTTTACTGCCAGAACAAGTAGCGGCAACCTTAACTGTAACGATACTACCAAAAAATTGCAGATGTTATGTTTGTTTCTGATTTTGTTTTTTTCCAAATATGTAAAAGAAAGAAAGATTTATGACAAAATACTATATTTATACTTCAAAATCAAAAGCTTGAGTGAATGAGAAGCTTTCCAATCTGCCCAGCCTTTAACCACACAGTGATAGGCAAAAGAGGATGAAGCATCCGCACTTATGTAACAGTCTCAAAGGTGGTACCTAGAGAAGTAGGGAGAAGTTCTAGTGAGTTTAAGCAAGTTCAGCAATGCTATTTTTTCCAGGAGGAACCAAGTCTCATTAAGTGCACAAAGCAGAAGGATTATTGTATAGCCAGGGCTATTGCTCCCTACAGAATTTGCAGTTAATTATTTGCCAAGATTGGAAGATCTGCACCTAAGAATAGATGAGGAATTTTCATAGCTAAAGCCACTGAATTATGTTCTGATAAACTGCCTCTATATCAATTTCAGATTTTGTGGATTATGTAGACTTTTAACGACTATTTCATTCATTGAGTGATGTAGTATATATAGGACAAGAATCTATATTCCTTATTTCCTGATAGCAAATCTTTTGAAAAAGGAAGACTGCTATCCTATGGCTCTCTATTCCTGCAATTTCATATTTGTAAAAGGGAGAAACATGCTCTGAATAAAAGTTAGTAACTGTGAGTAGTGACTATGAGTTACCATACTCATAGTATGGTAACAATATTGTACAATAAAACAAACCAAACTGAACAAAACTAAAACAAAACAGTTCTGTACCGGTAAAGACCAGCACTACCTCTTGAACAAGGAGAGAGTAGCACGGTCATGAATATTCCATGATTGTGTGAGCATGTTCCCTGTTAATTGATGTATCAAATGAAGGATTTGGAAACAAATTACATCACTACAACCAGAGGCTATAAAAGAATACTTTTATATCTTGTTTTAAAAATTTATTTTTTGAATTACAGATTATCTACTTTGAAATGCTCATGAGCACTAGCAAAACAAAAGGTGCAAAGTGCAGATAATTCATATTACATCTATGAAGATATAATAGTAGAGACACTTCAGACATTCACACAGGTCTGAAATGCTGCCGAATCAATGAACTTAACTATGGAATATTTCAGACCTGCTGAGGAATATTGGTAAAGTTAAGTGCATATAAAAGCACGATCAGGTAACAGGTTACGATTCCTGGTTCACTGAGGCTTTAACTCTGAATTTATAAATTTCCCCTTGGAAACTCAAATTTTTTAGACAAAATGAGATGCTGATGGCTAATTTTTAATCATGCCTGATTTTGTGAAGCTTGAAGGATTTCACCCTATGTGTGACATTTAACAAGGTATTGTTCTTTCTCTTTGATCCTGCAAACTCCCTATTGGAAGTAATCCTGGAACAAACCCTCTCTCTTCACTCTGAAACTTTAGTCTTTTCATTTGATGTGCATCCCATAAGAACTATAATATAATTTTTTTCACATTGTTAACAAAGTTCTTAGGATAATCAGGATTTTTCCTTGGACATGGAAGGCTGAAAAGGATGCTCTCCTGTTCATTACTTGAGTGGATACAGTCTGTGGGATTTCCATTCCTTTACCAGAATGAGCTCTTTGCACATTCTGTATTCTGAAAGTTCAAATAACCACAATAAGCTAACAATATTTATCTTTAGTGGAGTGGTGGTTAGGCACTTACACAACAACTCCACTTGTATGAATTTTATT
Source organism: Trochalopteron elliotii (assembly GCA_024734555.1). Lineage (NCBI taxonomy): Eukaryota > Metazoa > Chordata > Aves > Passeriformes > Leiothrichidae > Trochalopteron > Trochalopteron elliotii. The sequence continues at coordinate 4,078,635 of JANPWX010000419.1, forward strand.
GCTCTTATTTTTTTACTCTCTTTACATTTGGCAGTCTCCTGATTGATTTTATGACCTGCCATCATACAGTATAAAGTTGGTGAACTTAATTTAGTCTTTGACCCCATGCTCTATGTTTCTGTACATTGTAGAACTGTTAACTTCATGAAAACCAAAAATGCCTCTCTGTTTCTTTGGGTAATAACTTCAGTTATAAAAATATTAAGTAAATATTTTCTACGTCCTTCTTTTACGAGCAAATTTTTCACTTGGTTCTACTGAAGAAATAAACAAACCAAAGCAAAGAAACATAGAAACAAAACAAGCAAACAAAATAGAACAAACCAAAGCCCAAAGAAAAGCAATCTCAAACTCCAGCATCCTATGACTGACAATTAGGGAGCTATGCGTATGGAAAGGACCTGCATGGGCCTTCATTTTGAACCACAAATCACAAGAACAAGAAAAACTTGAAGCATCAAATTAAAGATCAGATTTAGAGAACCAGTCTCCTGTTCTGTATCTCATTAAACCCCCTTCAAAAGTACTCAAGGGAGTGAGAAACATCAAGAATGCATTCTCGTATTAGAGACTATTCTTTAATATTGGCAAACTCAAATTAAGGTCCATCATTCAGTGATGGTTTATATTTCCCACACCGAAAAAACAAATGCCCCCTAGTAATTTTTTTTTACAGCTTGAAGTCAAAAGTGATGTTTCCCACAATTTCTATATCTCATAGTACTATAAACAAGATAACTCTGGGGATCTTAGGAGTTCAGGACAAAAACAAGCTTATTGTCAAATATCACTGGTATTTATTTTTTGTTCAATTATTTATGGAGACTCCTTTTTCCAATAACACTGTGTTCCTGTGCCATTTTTTTCCTTCCTCCCCAAACCAACAGAATCTGTAGAGGTGCCCATACTCACGTTCAAAAACACACACACAGGGAAGAGCTACTGGTTAGTTTCCTGCAAACCAGAGATAGCTTAGGATACTTCAACCCTATTGATCCTTCCTGTTTAACAAACAAATTTTGTAAAAAAATTCTTACTTTAAGAACTTAATATTTTGTATACATCTACTGGCATAGACACACACATATACATATACAAAAATCTGTGCTTCAGAGGACCAATTCCTTATGAACTTACATCTTATTGGCAGCTTAATTTTTTTCCTAAGCTTTTCTTCATACTCAAATGAACTCTTAATCTTTTTCTTCTTAATCAGGTGCATGATTGTCACCTTTCTGTAAAAATAAAAGAGTCTAGGTAAAACCACATGACAAGATTTAGTCCTTTTTTGATAACCCACTACGAAGGCGAAACACATAAGCATTTTAAATTGCTGGTTTTGTTTTGGTTTTTTTCCTAAATTTGTACTTTTTGAGTTTTTGAGTTGAATAGAAGTTCAAATTTAGTTTTATAAACTTGGGGAGAGATCTAGATGTTTAACTCTCACTAAGTGATGCAACATATAGAAGTGACTTGTTCTGAAGATTTAAATGGGTATATATCTATCTGAGAGACTTAGGTAACAGCAAAAGATCTAAAAAGATAAAAGGAAACAAGTTTATCTTGATAGAAATTCATTAATTAAGTACTCATTTACAGTTTTGAGCACAAACTTAAGTACTCTGGAATATAACTCATGTTGCAAATTCTCTTAATCAAAACTTGCATTGTTATACTTTAAGAACATTTGAGGAAGGTGAAAAAGGCAAACATCGTATTTAACTCAGTGATGGGAGGAGTGTATTTTGTGAGAATGTGTGGTGATACATACGTTTTCTTTCCCTTAGTATTTAATAATATTGAGTGTCAGTTACATTTTCTGTGGGCTTGAAACGCTGAACCTGAAACAGGCAGGCCTCTGCAGAATTGGTGAGATCTTTATCAGGATGAATATCCCAGTTAGCGGTCAGTTCAGCTGTTTCTATGGTTACAGATTAATTCAGTGGCTGGAAAGGCAACATTCAGTCCATATATATCCTGGACTGGGAACATAAATCAAAGTCAAATATCTTGAGGGACAGCTACATTTGACTGTGGTGTAACAAGTTTTCAACATCTACGATTTCTTAACTGATACTTAATAAGCAACTTTCACATTCAGGAAAAAACAGTAAAAAACCCCAAATAAACAAACCGAAAATTCCACTAAGGTAGCTATTTAAGGAAAGGAATAATGTAGAAGTAAACATCCCAACACCTATAGTTTGGGAATTATTTTTAAAACAATTTTTAAATTCTGGAGATAACAATTAAAGATAATGATAGGATTGTGGCTTCAACATAATGAATAACTATATAATGAGTTTTATTTGATTAAATCTGAAATAAATTACAATTTCAGTAGCATTCTTTATCAAAGTGCATTTCTGGGTAAGATCACACTAGTTTTAGACTCTGTTTTGTGCATGACATTAAGGAAATAAAGTTCAATCTTCTTATAAATATGCTTACCAAAACGTGACTTGAAAAGCAGGGAATTGTGACACCCCTTCCAAAATCTTCATATTAAAACTCTGCATGATTTACATGAACATTATACTGAGCATGGTCAGTATGCCTACAGAAATGCTAGGGAAAAAAGCCCACTAGTTGATAGCCAGTGAAAAGAAAACACAAATTATCTTAGTGTCAAGGAGACATTTTCCGTCACCTAAACAGCCTTAAAGCAAGAACTGTATGCACTTTAGTCTATCACTACTAAACATGCGAAGGTGTCTTCTATTATGGTACACTGGAGGAGGAATAATATTCTTATCCTTCTGGATATGCATTAGTAAGAACAGACAATAAATTTAACATTATCAAAATACATTGTCCATACTTAATTCAGTCTAAAGTGAAACATCTTCATACAGAGAGTATTTCTGGTGCTGTTAATCAAATGCTGATGTTACATCTATTGGGTGGTAGATGTTGACACTCAACCTGTAGAAGCCAAGAAATCACTAAAAGAATTTTAAAAAGAGCAAAATTAACCCAAAAAGTGATGTCCAGAGAAAATATACCTAAACAGACAAAAACGGTATAGCATTAAATAGAGATAATATCACTTTTTAATTGTGTTATATGTTTATTAAACTTACCTTTTCAAGACAAAAATTAATGTGGAAAATATCATCATAAATGGTCCTGTAGAGCCCAGGATGCTAGACAGCAGGAAACAGTCTAGGATACTTGGATTCTCTGCTTCAGGATAGCTGATGCATCAGATAACTGATGAACAAAATCTAAATTAATATAATAGGAATTCTTCTCATTCATCCAGTTGTAAGATAAAAAAGGAACCAGAGGACCTATAAAACAGGGAATTACTGGCTACCCTTTTTTGTAAGTATTTATAAGAAAGGTTTATTAAGGTATTACGGTATCTTGTATGTAAAGTAACACATTTAATAAAAAGGATAGGTATGAGCAATCATGTGCATTTTTCAAATATACACTATATTAGGTTTTAATACAAAAAGTGATACATGAATACATGATGCATGATACATCATAGAGATGTGATACTTCCTGGAGCCTTATAAAAGGTTTTTGCAATGAGTTGAACTGGTCTTCATATCATATGGATAAGCAAATGGAAAATAGACAGGTGTGTCTTGAAAAGACAGGATGGCTAGAGTGCATTAACTTGTACTTTGGAGCTAAAGAAGGACTGTGTAAACATGAAGTAAATAGGTTGTCTCTTATCTCACACAGAAGTGACTAAAGTAATTAACAGTTTGATAAAGAAACAGAATGATGAGCAGCATCTTTCCCACATAGCTTCCTATGGCAAATGTCTTCATGACTTTTCTCAGAGAGTAAAATCCAGTCTGCCCAAGTCTTGCCTGTACTTAGATGCTTAACACTTTCTATGTCTCATATGGTTAATCCAGACTGCTGATTCTCCAGGTTTCCAGGTTTGTACTCAGATATAGTACAAGTAGAGGTACAAGACAGAAATACAATACATTTCATGGCTATATCAAAGTCCATGTCATGAATTCAATTGATCTTAGAATTGTGTTGGGCAGATGAAAATGGGGAAAGAGATACAGGAAAAAAATAGACAGTGATATGTGAAATGAAAAAGAATATAGCAGCTATAGCATGATTGCTAAACTGCATTCCTGAAATGGTTTAGAAAAAAGTAGACTTGTATTCCTGCCTGTACAGCCCTTCATCCTAGAGCAGGAGAGGTAAAAAGTGGCAACATGGCCAGAGCATTCTTTGAAATGTGTTTTATAATATAATACAGCTGGAAACAAGAGACAGTATTTCTTGCATCCTTCCTGGAAAAGAAACACTCATGTTAAGCAAGGTTGAATAAACTCCCTACATGAGTTTTGTGGCTCTCATTGATCTCTGTGCAGAAGAAAGAGAACACAAATGGTCATGTGACTAAATTTCAGAAAGGCAAAACCAGAACTGAATATCAATGTTAAACAAGAGTATGTTATTCCAGAATAAAATTTTATGCTGAATTTATTTTTATTGTAAACTATTCTTTTTCTTTTTTTTTTTTAATTACCAATATATTCAAGTGACTTTACAGCATCACATATGGGGACAGTAACACATACTCATGCATCACAAAGTATTAAAAAATTTAGAACTATGGCTGTTGAATCTAACCAACTCAGACCAAGTCCTAAAAACTTCCTGGGTGTGAAGTCAAGTAAACAGAAATTGGTTTTTCAAAATCCAGAAGCCATAATGAACCATTGTAGTTAGGCCAGTGTTCAAGTGTTTAAAAATGAATGAGAAATCTGTTTCTCTTTAACACAAGTGATTGCCCATTTATTCTACTCTAGTCAGTATAGATCTTGGACTATGGCAATAACATAACACTTAAGTTTTCTGGACCAGAGACCCTGGTGAGCAGAACTGGCGTGGCAGAAGGAAATAACACTATTGATCAATTGCTTCAGTGACTATTGGTATTTTAGTTGGTAATAGAACCAATGAAAAATGTGCTTTCATTAAGAGTGATTTGCAAAATACATTTAGGCAATTAGAAGAAATCCATAATTGAAGATACTTGCACCTAGAAGAGGAATGGAGTGCGAAAAAATTAGGACAGTACTCTAAAAATCCATTCTCTATTTTTACGTCCTCACAGCTAAAATACACTCAAAGATATGTCAACGATATCTTTTTTTTTTTAACTGAAAAAAGTTTCATTAGCCTTAAAAGTAATGACCTTTAAGGCGAATGAGTGACATGAAATAGCTAACATTGCAAAATTAGTTATAATTACTAACCAAATTTTACCTGGCTGAATCATTAACTCAAATAATGTTAATTGTAAGTTTGTACTAGTTTTTAATGAGATAACTATTCACTGAAATAGTTAACCATGACCATTATGAATTCAAACGCTCTTTTTTTTTTTTTTTTTTTTTCCTCTTCCCTTGATATTATTACTTTCGAGCAATGTTAAGTTCTGGAAAAAGATATTTTTAGACATGACTTACCAAAAGATTCCTTGACACATGCATTTACATTACAGGTTAATGTTAACATGTTTTTTACCCTACTGCATATATTTCCACCCCCAAATTAGAGGTAATTATTTGGAGGAGAATATGAATTAATTAAGAAAATGCATTACAATTTATGGATTAAAAAATTATATTAACATATTCTGTCTCTCTTTTAGCCTTAATATATACAGCTGGAGGGCACATCTTAGTAGCTTCCATATAGTATTTGGAATGACTAGGGTCCTACATATGAGTGCATTCAGGTTCCAGGGATACTGAGTCCAGACTTCTTAGAAGAGCAGATACATTGAAAAATGAACCACTTATAAACCAAATCATACCTGTGTTCTTCTTGACACAGGTTTTAGATGAACTCCCTTGTAAGTAATTTAGTCCAAAATGAAGGTAATATGGTTTGAGCAATTGCTCTAACATGGACTGAAGAAGGATTACACTATATGGCTCAAGTCTCAATCTCCCCTTCCACCTTCCTTGTAAAGATTTCAGGTTATTAAACACTGAAGTCCAGAGAAAGACATATTGACTTAATAGGACCACAGGGCTGAAAGAACCTGTTCCCCTGAGACTAGGGGAAGCATGACAATTTAATTGGCTCTGCCTTTAAAACACAGAACAAGAAAACTAACCAAACCAAACAAAACAAAAAAGAAACCAAAAAAGCACCAACAGTTTCTATTGTGTCACTGTTCAAGATGAGGCAGAGGATCTGGTTAAATCTAGTCTGACCATCAGTGGCAGATTTTGCGCTAATTGTTTAGGAATGTTATGACGCCCAGGCAGGATGTAAACCTGCGTACACTCTCCTGAAGGTCAGAGGATATTTCTTTATAAACACAAAGGCTTGATTGACCTTGTAACTGGAGCCACTTATACTTCTTTATAAGTTAATAGAAGAAAATAGTAGGAGATGTCCAGATTCATTTCCATTAACAAAGAAATCTAAAATTGTTATTTCCCTCTGCATGGTGAAACCTCATTAATCCTTGGAGAATAACTTAATCCTGGTTTCCTTCTACCAGATAAAGAGGAAGAACAAGAATGAACGATTTCCTAATTAATATTGAGCTTTCTCTCTATGTGGTTGATTCCCTGTTCATTTCAGAAGTTTCAGCCAATGTTTATTTCCTATAAAATTCCCCATGGAGAAGTGGCAACCACTTTGTCACACTAAAGGCAAACATTTCTTGCCATCACATCTTTTGCACCACTTTATTGGAGGGTTTACTTTATGGAACGTGTTTGCTTTACCAAGACCTGCAGGCAAGATGTAAAATATAATAATAATTAGGGAAAGACAAGTAATAGGTTACTCTGTAACTGAGTTGATTATAGACATATTTGGAACCAGAACTTTAGGAGTCTGAATGTGTTTCACTAGAGTGCACTAGGACTTAGGCACCAACTCAAATTCCAGAACCTCCTTTTTCTAGGGCATTTGTGGACCACACACAAGGCACTACACCTTGCTGTCTCTCTGGCAGTAACATCAAGTTAAGGCCATCACTGAATTTGTGCCATAACTTTAAGAGCTGTTGGAACCATAGCTCTATTAATTTCTTACAGAGACGCCAAAGTTTATTTAGTTTATCTAGACATTGTTTATTATTGACTCTCATTCTTATCTGAGCTTGTGGATAATGAATTTATTAGTGATGCATTTATTTAAAATTATCTTTCAGAAGGGGTAGGCATGCCAGTGAATTCACTTTGACAATGAACATCTAGCCAATCTAGAAACTGAACAAGTGTATTTCATATATTACAAGGGTAGGACAGAAATACCAATGAGCCCATTTGTACACTTGTAGTTGGCTATGAATTGTGCCATTTGTTCTTTCTTAGGAGAATGATTGATTAACTTAGCAATTTATGATTAGCGACTTGCCTTGCTACTGTACTGTACAAGTTGTTTTGGAGTGTGCTCTCTACAGCCACCATCTGTGTGCTTACCAAATCAAACAGTGTGACATCCATTTCTGTGCCATCCATGCAACCCTTGGGGCTTCTCTCAGGTTACTGATCTCTAGTCTGTAGGGTTGTGGTTGAACAAATCTGAGCAAAAGTAGGGCTTTGTCTGTCTGATTTATTATTATATTATTATTATCTCCTTCCTCCCTGTCTCTTCCCTGTCACTGGCAACTCCTGAAAGGAACCTGGCTCCATCCTCTTTGCACCCTCCCTTTCAGGTACTTACAAACCTTCATGAGCTCCTTCCTGGCCATTCCCTTCTCCAGGCTGAACCACCCCAGGTCTCTCAGGCCTTCCTCATGGGAGAGATGCCCTTAGTCATCTCTGTGGCCCTTCTTTGGACTTTCTCCAATATGTCCATGCCTCTCTTGTACTGTAGAATTCAGAACTGGGCACAGCACTCCTGGTGTGGCCTCAGCAGCACTGGCTAAAGGATCCTGTGACTTATCACACCCACATAAGCAATCCTAGAACTACAACGTGAAAACATGCAAGACTTGTCAAGTCTCTGATCCTTCTCCTTGAGAAAAGAAGGGTTATAGACAAAATCATAAAGTATTTTTTAATTTTCATGTTGGCTAAACAAGGTATGATCAAATGTTTAACAGACATAAACAATAAATTTTCTAGGTTAGATTTGTAAATGATTCACAAAAGACCCTTTTAAACTTTTGCTATTTAGTTATTATGTGAAAACTAATACCATCATCATTCATTCTTAAAAATTGCTGTTTCCAGTAATGAGAATTTAATGATATTACCTGTCAGTATTTTTCTTAAAAGCTAAGAATGTTGAAGTTGTTATTTTATAAGGGGGAACAAATGTTGTGTTTTTATGAGGGGAAAAAAAAATGAGGGTTTTTTTTATTCTACAGTTACACTTTTTACAATATATTTTGAGAAAAAAGAAATCTAAACCTCCCCCTTTCTCTTTCTCTCATTATGTTTTTTTGCTGTATAGTCAGAAGTCTGAGTTTAATGTACAAACTGTGGACTGGTCCATAGGTTGTACATTAAATATACTGGAGTATATTTAGTTAAGTGTACTTGTATTGAGACAGAAGGGGAATTATATTACTGGGTCAGATAGTTCCCAAGTGTACTTTGATTACAGCTCTAAAACATTATATTTTTTATGTTGGCATTGGACCAATTAAAATATTGCCAGTAAAAAGCTATGAGCTAGAAAAGAAACTCTAAAAATAACATCTTGTTAGTGCACATATCTGCTTTCTGTGTAGGTTCTGCTTCAGGGTTTTACTGCTGTCAATACTGCTGACAAAAAGCTGTAAAACCACAAGCTGTGCTCTATTCTGCCTTGTGCATCATCAACAAAATTGACAGTTAACACTGATTTTGAAATCTGTATTACTGATGGGTAAAAATGCATATCAACGGATATTGAATTGCAAGACAGCCTGCAATCCTGTGCTGAAAACAAAAGGGATGGGAAGAAAACACAAAACACACAGAATGAAAATTACTGTTGTATAATGACTTTAAAATAGAATTAAGCTTTTGCCTCAATGACTTTTTAAAAGATCTTCTATGTCTGATAGTTAACAGTTTTGTCTTTCTATAAGCTAGAGTGATGAATACAATGATTTGGGAAAACAATGACCCTCTTTTCTCCTTAGCCATATTTCTTTTCTTGGCACATTGATACACCATGAACCATAGCTCAGAGCAGAGCAGTTTATCATTAAGTTTACATACTAATTCCTCTGAAAGACAGCTGCTGGTTCACATACCTTTGCAACTAATTCAAAATGTCTGTCAGATGTAGGCAGCTTGTACTCCCTCATAGGCAATTTCATGGATAAATGTCAGAAGGTGGGAGCCAAACTGAGCTCATGTAGCACAAATATTTATGTAATTTGTTCATTGTTTTCCAGTTTTACCTCTGAATCAGACTCTGGTGTCTGACACAGGCCAACATTGCACTCAGACATGAGGTGAGGTAGCACCAATGCTGAGATAGAGTGGGATAGCCACTCCTTTTGACCAGTCAGCTGTGCTCTTCTTAAAGCACCCCAGGATACCTTTGGCCCTCTTGGCTGTCAGGGAACATGATTAATTCATATTGAACTTCACAACAAACAAACCTCTCAGATCCCTTTCTGCAGAGCTTCATTTCAGCCTCTTGTCCCCCATCTATACATGCACCCAGGCACAAAGCATTATACTGTCCCAGGTACAGAATCCAGTATTGGTCGTTGCTCAGTTTCATGTGATTGGTGTTTACCCACTACTCTAATCATCAATATCGCTCTCTAAGGCCTCTCTGCTCTCAAGGGAATCAGTGACTCCTCCTAATTTGTTATCTTCAGCAAACTGCGTGTGACCTAACTCCTGTGTCCCGGTCATTAACAGAAACATTGAAGAGAATTTTCTCTCAAATTGAGCCCTGAGGGAACACTACTAAGGGCTGCCTGCCATTTAGATGCTGCCTCCATCACTTCATCACTTTGAGCTCATGATTTCAGCCAACTGTTCACCTACCACATAGTGTGCATGTTCAGCTATGTGCTAGACACCTTTTTCATAAAGATGCTGTGAGAAATGGTATCAAAACTTTTTCTGAAATCTAAAAAAAGCATGCCTACTGCCTGCCTTTCATTCACTAAGGAAGCATCCTTCTCATAAGTTAATAAGTTTTCACTTCATGAATTCATGTTTGCTTTGACCAGTCACTGCATGGTCTTTCAACAGGACAATGGGGTTTTTTTTATAATTTTACAAAATCCAAAAGCAAGATTGTCAGGCTTATAATGAGTAGGGTCTTCTTCCTTGCCCTTTTTAAAAACTGGAAAAACGTTTGTCACCTTCCAGTTGCCTAGAACTTCTCTAGATACTTAAGACTGTTGATATATAACTACAGTAGGTCCTGCAATAAGATCAGAGCACTATTTCATTATCTCGATATAAATCCCATCAGGTCCCATAGAGTTATGTGCATTCCAGCACAAACTGTGTTACAGCAGCAAACTGCACCAATTCAAAGTCATCTGAGAGCTCATCACTCATGGTCAATCATGGTGTTACATCCCAGGGCTCCCAGAGACTCAACGCCCATGATTGGTATTAAAGATAGAAATGAAGAAGGCAAAAAATATTTATGATTTATCTTCACCCATACTCCTGAAGTGATCAGTCCCACCAAGTAACAAATCAATGTTTCTTTAGACCTTCTTTTGCTGTCAATGTACATAAAACCTTCATTTGTTGTCCACCAATATATTGGCCAGCTTTAATTCCTACTTTGACTATATGAATTCTCTTCCAATAGTGGTTAACAGCATCTCTACAGTCCTATTGTATAGCCTGACCTTGCTTCCAGAATCCATATACTTTCTTTTCCTGCCTAGGTTCTAAAGGATGTCACTGTTCAGACAAGCCAGCCTTCTGCCCCTCTTGCTTGACTTTCAATGCAGTGGGATTTCCTATTACTCCAATTTTAAATGATATTCCTTAAAAACTGACTAACGTGTGGACCCCATTTCACTCAAAACTGAGATTCCCATGGAAATTTACTAACTAGTACTTTGAGCAGCCTAAGGTCTTCTTTTTCAAGATGCAATATAGTAGCTCTGTAGATTTTTTTTTAATTATTTATTTATTAACTTTTGCTAAGACAGTACAGATTGAAGTCCAAAGGAATTCAGCCCATTGATTCTAAAAATACTGGAACAATGTCAGATGAAAAATCCTTGTCAATGAAATGGATATACCATTCCATCACAGGACAGTGAACATAAAGACATCAGCATGATTTGTCTTTAATGTTTTCATTAACACTACCTTGCTTGTCCTACCACAGGTGTTCACACCTTAAGCCAGCTGGGGATGAATGGATTATTTCATTAATATATCTGTGAAATTAATTTATAGTGTTTATAGTTTTTCTCTTCCTCAGTTGTTGACTTCTCAGCATGTCTCATATTAACTCCCAAAAGCATACCTTGTGTTTCATTAATTTTCCTGCATTGATTAGCAATGTACAGTTTTTAAAGCTAGGAATGAACCTTTTTCTCAGTTCTACACAGTCGTAGGGGAAGTACAGCTAATTGCATTGTTCTCCTACTGTTTCAGTTGCACATTAGAGAAGATCTATCTGTAGACAAACTTGAAAATACTACAGAAATATTAAGAGAATGAAAAATCTAGGGGTATATTTCAGAAACTAACATATGCAGCTCAGGACATGCTTTCATTTAAGATCTAATTTGAAGAAGACAGGTAACAGGAATATACATTTATAACATTTCTGTAATTTGAAATCAAGTTTTAGACTCCAAAAGGATAACTTAAAGAAAGAAAACAGTTGTAAAAAAAACCAGAAAAAAGCAGCAGAGAAAGAACTGAGGATGAAGGTGGATAATAGGCTGTCCATGAGCCAGCAGTGCCTTACGGCCAGGGGCCAATGGTATCCTGAAGCTCTTTGGGAAAACACTACAAATGGGTCAAGAGAGGTGATCCTTCCCCTCTACTTAACCCTGGTGAGACCACATCTGGAGTGCTGTGTCCAGTTCTGGGAAAGAGAGACAGGGAGATCCTGGAGCAGTTCCAGCAGAGAGCTACAAAGTTTATTAAGGGACTTCAGCACCCCTCTCATAAGGACAGGCTGAGGGAGCTGGGCCCCTTCAGCCTCCAAAAGAAACAATGGCAAGGGGACCTTGTCAATGTCTACAAGAATCTGAAGGGAGGGTGTCAGGAGGATGGAGCCAGGCTCTTCTTGGTGGTGCCAAGCAATAGGACAAGAGGCAGACTCTGATGCGCAGGAAGTTCTACCCAAATGCAAGGAAGAATTTCTTTACTGTTCAGATGGCCATGCACTGGAACAGGCTGCTCAGAGAAAATCTAGGGGTATTCAAGAATTGCCTGGACACAATCCGGTGCCATGTGCTCTAGGATGACCCTGCCTGAACAGGGAGGTTGGACTGGACGACACACTGTGGTCCCTTCCAACCTGATCCATTCAGTGATTCTTCCTGCTATATATAGATCAACCTGTCTGATGAGCAGCATTTTTAACGCTGATGGAATCAGTAATGAATATCCATGGCATTTAGTGAGAGGAATTTAAACAGTGATTGATCCTTTATTTTGTTAATAGTCTAAACATTGTTACTGAATAAAATATGTTGTCTTCTCAAGTAGGAAGGAAGGTTTTCAGTTGAAATACAGCATGCATTTGATAATTTCTTAATACTTATGGCAAAATATGCCTTCAAAAAATGGATGAGTGGGAGGGGAACAACTTAAAATAGTTGCACAGTGACTTTAGAAAACTCTGAAAAACCTAAAAGTCAACTTTTAGCTAGCATAGTTAGTCTGTAAAAGAATGATAAAAAAATGTGAAATTATACAGTAAGTCATTAAAAGTTTTTTCCTGTCATAGTCATGGTTTATTCAAATATAGCTTTCAATCTACCATCAACACAGGATAAGACCTAAGTTAATAAAAAGACAGAAGTTCATGCCCTCAGTGCTAAATATGAAACAAGATAGTAAGTTTTTTAAAGTATAAAAAAAAGTGTAGATATTGTCATAATGCTTTCTGAAGGAAACCATCTTCCTGTCATTCTTTTGCCTGTTTCTAATTCTATTTCTATAGATTTCTGTAGATTTACTGTGTTTTTCAAACTGACATTCCCACAGCACCTGCAACATTAGATCTCCAGATACAGCAATACACTTACTCTGTTGGTCTGAGTAACTTTCTGGTTTTAATGGAAGAAGAAAACTAAGAATATGAAGGCCCTAAATCCTTGCACTGCTGCTGGTCTGTTCAGCTAATCCTTGACAAGATACTGCACTCTTTGCCTTAAGGACATCATTTAAAAAAGGGAAGTAATATTGCTTGAATCTGAAGTCACAGAATGATTTTGCCATGTATTTATGCGGTCCTGAGAAATGTTTGCACTTCTACCTATCTCTTTATGATCTGTGAACAGTCTGTTGGTGATAAAACCAAGACAGCTACCTAGATGGTAGAGTTCTAACAGAAGTTCATGAAAATGTCCTGGCAGACACTAGACTTAACTATTTAGAAATTCTTGGAAGATATTTATTTAGATAGAAAGGGTTCTAACAGTGGGTAAAAATTGTATGGTAGAAAGCATAAATTGGCATGTTGTATGATACAAAGAATAAAACAATGGATATTTAACTTTTCATGGAGCAGTTGCAAGAAAATGTTTTTAACTTATCTGTAAGTGTTTTAGGATAAATACTCCAATGGGGATATTTGAGGAAGACACAGATATCCAATGAAAAAAATATCAACTCTGACACCATCTGTTAAGCAAAGTAATTGCATCTGAAGTGAAATGAAAAGGTAGAGAAAATAATATTTTTATATCAAGTGGCTGTAGTATCAGTCACTAAGAACCAGGAAAGGGGAGGCTATAAAATATCTTTCAAAAGATGAAAAGGCAGCAAAATAGCAAGGTATTATAAAGCAGTTACTCTTAGCATGTAATGAGGTAGAAAATGGGAACTACACATCAAATACACATTTAAAAGTATTGATGGAATATTAAGGAAAATTTAAAAGAAACATTAAAAAAATGCAAGGAAAACCAAACCAAAAAAATCTAGTAAAATCCAACTTGCTCTTTTCATAGGGTAGGTAAAGTAGTATTTTAAGACCGCAAGCAGCAAAAGTGAAAATGCCATATAAAGCTTTTGACATGCCATCCTTTCACAGAAATGTTAATAACAACCCCCTATTCACATTCATTCATGAAAGGATATATGTTATAGGTTAAAAAATTTCCACAGAAGGAGATGCTGTATTTTATATTCTGGGAAGGCCTCTAGCTCAATTCTTTGAAACATTTTTGTTAGCAGCCAGATTGATGAACTAAAAACAGCACTTAGACCAGTCACAGATGGTAAACAGATAGGTAGAAGAGGAAGCACTCTTCTGGACAGGATGAAAATCATTTTGATAGAGTGGGAGAAGATCTGAGATCAACAAGAAAATATCCAATAAAAACAAGTGCATAGTACTACTCTTTAAAAGGGAACAGACATAAAATAAGGAATATCTGGCAGATGACTGCAAGCTTCATAGAAGTCAACAACCTGATGTTCTATAAATGAGAAAAACAGTCTTTTGGGTTATGCTAGTAAGACTGTCAGATGGAAAACACAGTAAAAAATACTTATACTCACTGTGAATATAATTCAATATCAAATTAACAAATTTGGGGTTCAGGAGAAGGAAGACAGTTTTAAACCATCTCAAAAGCAGTATTATTTAGGCAAGCGGTTTATCTAGAACAAAAGAGAGTGGGATAGAAGGGTAACAGTATGATATGTTTAAAAGGTTGCAGTAAAAGTACCAGTTTTACATTATTTTCCTGAGTCCACCAATGACAATAAAGAGTCATCAGTAGTCTTCATTACAGCAAATCTTACATTGAAGATTGAGAAAAGCTTTCTAATTATATGAGTGGAAAACACTGCAGCAGCATGCCTGAGGAGATGTAATCTCTACTAGATTTCAAAGACTAGGAATATACTATACTCAGCCTGTAGCCAAAGGATAGAGGAGCTCAGCTAGATTTCAAGCTCTGTTTTATTAAATAACTCTCTATTCCTATATACAATAATAAAATAACAAATATTATTTCACTTGTATGATTTCCTAGAAAAAATGTATATCCTTATGTAAAATATTTATGAAATGGCGAAATGATAATATATTATTTGGGAATACACTGAGTTATGCAACCTACATGCATGCAGAAATGGATGTTTAAGCAAAAGGCTACAAAAGAGTAGCAGTGGGTTTTTTGCAAGATGTTTTATACAGTTTGATACAGTAACAATCTGAAACAGTATTGTCATAATCCAATAGAAAATGTAATGTTTTGTGTAGTGGTGTGTTTTTGGTTTTATCAGTTTTATGTATGTATTTGTTCCTGGTTTTATATTGTTTTTTTATAAGTTGTAATGGTTTGTCCTATGTCACCCATGTTTAACACTTCTTGGTTTTACCCCAACCCTAGTTATGTGTCAATCATAAGTTATACAGGCCCTGAGTCTTGTCTATCACTTTGAAGCCTCTCCCAAAAGTCTAGAAAATTCCAGTGAGGACGTCGAGTGATTGGACAAGACTCTGGCTGTCTCCCCGCCTGAGTTATTGATTTGCTGTAATATGTGTCATTTACCTGCAGAGCCATACCCACATGATCCCTGATTTGTCCTCAGTTAAACCCATCCCCAAGTTCCTCCCCTGAATAAGGGATGTAACTTTCAGGTGCCCTGTCTCTTTCTCTTTGTCTGCTTGGGGCTCTGACTGGCAAGGGGTCTCTGCTGAGGCAGACGCCCTGAGCTGATGAATGAAGCCAGTGGTTGAACCCTGAGCAGACTGTCTCCTTCTTTCCTGCTGTCGTCGCTTCACTCCTGCAAGGCAAACCAGAACCCACGGGATGGGCAAGGTTCATTCAGCTACCGAGCCGTGCCCCTTCTTGCCCTGGTGCCAGGGCTGGCCGAGGCAAAGAGACACTGACACCACAGCAGTTTTGTACATAGATTTAAGTTTTCAGTCCCCTTTCTCCTATTTTAAAATACTTGGGGTTTTTTGCTTAACATGTCTTCTCAAGGAACCAGTATTAGATAGATCATTAATACTTTGAAAAGTATTTAATGTTCACTGTCATCTGCTTTTATGCGTAATAAGGCACAGAGATGAAAAATTCATGATAACATACAGCAGGAAATTGGATTTCAAATTGAGACAAATTATATGCAAATAAGGGATCAAAATTCAAACAAAAAGAGCAATTAATTAAAATAATTTTTTAAAAGGACAAAGAGTAGGGGGAAAAAGTGATAACAAATAGGACAACTGTGCTTTGATGTATGATAAAAATGCATTATACCTTTAAGTGTCAAGCCTCTTGTAGAAGCATTATTATCTCTATGTTTTAATAATAATGTCAGGCTGTAATATCTACAACTTTGATTTTTAAAAACAAATTAATTCGCCATCAACATTGACTGTGATTATAACAAGGGCCATAACATGCTAAAGGCATACTTTTATACTGGGAATGATAATCATTGCTAGTAGTGTGAGGAGGAGGGAGAGCCCAAGGTGTATGGATGTTAAAGAACAACCATGCAGATTATTGTGGAGTGTGTCAGATATAATAAATTCTCAAGCTCTGCATAATAGCTCTGTACCTGCTTGTTCTGCTCTAGCAGCTGTCTTTGACAGTGAGAATTATTAGAAGACAGAGCAAGTGCTTTAAGGGTCACAAGCTCCTTTGCCCATTCATAGACTTCAGCAAGCTAATACTTGGTCTTAAGTAGCCACACATCACTAAAAGCCGTCATAAAAGTCTGTCCGAAGTCTACAGGAAACATAAAACTTTTCCCACACCTCTTCCTTTACATAAACTGTGCTGTTGTGTATGATCTGTATAAAAGGAAACATCCCAACAGAATGAAAGGTCAGTAATAATGTATTCTTTGTGATAGTACCTCCATGAGTTCCCAGAAATGGGACGATGGGAAGCAATTATGGGTCACTCAGATATGGATTTTCTGACAATGTTTTTTGTTTTGTTCTTGTAGTTTGGTTGGTTTGGACTTATTTCCTTTGTTTGTTTCAGGAGATGTTTGTTGTGCGTTTGCTTGATTTCTTTTGTTTCTTTGGCTTCTTTTTTGGTGTTGTTTTTTGGTTTTTTGGTTTGTGATTATTTTCTTTTTTTTTTCTGATTTTGGTTTTGGATTTTTTGGGTGTGGTGGTGGTGAGATTTTTAATATTATTTGCATTTTAATCCAGATTTTAGCAAACAGTCAAATTGGAATTGCAGCATTTTTGGATATAACCAAAAGTACACATATGACCAAAAGGTGTCTGGAATCCTAGGCACGGAAAGATATTTCATACATCTATAAACTTCCATTAAAGTGAAAAAATCCTTTAGAGAAAAATAGAATTATCCAGATATGCTGCCTTATACATAAATAATTCACACACTACATTTAAATTTATTGCGAGGTAACCTCATCTTTTAGAAAGACAAATGGTCCTATGAGTTTATACAGAATATTAAAATGAAGCTTGGATGTTGGCAGGGATAGTTTATTTGATTCAACGCCTAAAATTGTAATAGGTTTTTAGTACAATATCCAGTAATGTCTAACAATACTTTTCATACTTTCTTCTAAAACTTTTCTTTATACTGTATGCAAATTCACCTAGATCAGGATATTTAGTTGGATAAACAAGCTACAGTTGATATGTTAGAGTGAGCATTATTTAGCATTCTCAGTGAGTCACAAAGCAGATGGGTGCTTTTTATATTTTTATAGGAGAGCACAAAAAAAAAGGATTAAACATCCAAAAAAATTTAATTCAGTGCTCATAGTTTTAAATGCCTTAAAATGTTACAATTCTCATTATATTAAAATTATTGTATGAGTTATGGTCATTTCAAGCAGAGGAAAAATACTTTTAGAGGATAAATACGTTATATTAGAACACCATTTGATCTGCAACAGTAAGGGTCTGATAAAAAAAACAAAAGTCCTCACAATGTTAGAAGAAATTTAAGTTGTCTGAAATGCTGCAGACATTCATAGAAGACTTTTGAAGGACTTTTAGTAAATGCCCTCTAAATACAATATGGCATGCTGATCACCAGCTTTCCACCTTAAAGTTTAATCTTTTCTTAAAAAAGATGAAATTATTCAACGTGTGTGACTACAACTGTTTTGCTAAGTTCTGGAACCCTTTCATTCTGTCAACAGTTTTGAAAGGAACAAGTTTATTGTTCTAAAGTACATCACATACAGCTGTATAGCGCTTCACATGTGATGGCTTCTGTTTATGAAAGAATTTGATTTAATTGGTGAAATAATATTTTTCATTCACCTAGACTTGGTTTTCTTCTGTTTGATCCAGAATAGTACAAAGCAATAAAGCTGACAGTTGTTTCTCTGCAATATGTTAGAAATTCTTCAGAAAGCTGACTGACTGAGAATACAAAAGACTCACAAGAGAAGAAAACAAAGCTCTCAGTGGTTTGCATAAAAATTTGGAAATTATTTTCTTTATTTAGATCTGTGTTAAAAAACCCAAACAAACCAACATTTGATTCTTCAGTATTTTTTGAAATTAATTTGATAGTTAAGATTAAATATTATTGTTTACTAACTTTATTAGTGCTTCTCAGTAAAAATTTCTGAGGAAACAAGAGACATGCCTCATGACATTACCACCATAAAACAGTATTAGCGTGTTGCAGTGTAAGGATGAATTAAAATAGTTTGAGCAGAATAGAAGAGATATCATTCAAAAGGACACACTGAAACACTTGAGAAAAATATCTAAGATGCAAGCGTAAGAACTACGCATAAGAACTAATAGAAAATATACCATGATTAAAATGTCAGATAACTTTTGAGCCTCATTCTGATGAAGAACGTGACACTTCTTTTGTATTAAAAGTATGGCAAAATTTGATTATGTGGTTTAATGTATTCTCTTACATCTAACTAAAATATTGAGAACATAATATCTGAACCCTGTTGCATTGTGCCAGACAAGGAACTGCAGTGAAGCTGTTACGTCTGAGACTGAAGCATGACCTTTGCAATAGTATTCAGATCCTTACTTTTTTCCTTCTGTCCATTTGTTGAATAAATGAATAAATCTGTCATCCATTGTCAATGAGCTCTACTGATAGAAAACTATTTGACTACCTGTGACAAACTCATCAGCTGCTGATAACTATGTTTAAATAGCGACTTGGTCAAAGGTCAATAGAGATTATTGGCCTGTCCCTGAACAAGAGCAAGATCTTAATTAGAGGTTCCTGGTTTTATCAAAACAAGTTTCTTTCACATATTGATATAACTATAAAAAAACCCCAAGAATGAGTGGGATCAAATGTCTACATGTATAGTTAGCTAACACTAGACTGGAAGACCAATGATCTTTTTTTCATTTTTTCCAGGGCTTTTCATTGTGAACTCTTCTAAAGTGGTTTAGATTATCATAATGTTTCTGAATACTAAGACCTATTAACATGATTGAGGTTCAGATATCCAAATGAAAAAAAAAAGGTAAAATAATTAAAGACAATAAGAAGCATTAGTTTCACCAACCAGTTATTTAACTTCTTCAATAATTCCTGAAGATTTTATTGATGGCAAGAGTCTGGAGACTTCAATAACGTACTATTTTTACAGTAAAAAGAGCCCAGCCTTAAAATAATGCTAGCAAATCCAAAAGAAATAAAAGGATTTTAAAAATCAGGACAGGTGCAGCACCTTACACTTGGCCTTGTTGAACTTCACGAAGTTTGCATGGACTCATTTTTCAAACTTGCCAAGGTCTGTATGGATGGCCTCCCTTTCCTCCAGTCTGTCAATTGTAAAACACATCACGGTGTCATGTCAAACTTGCCCGGGGTGCACTGAATCCCACTGTTCATGCTACCAACAAACATTTTAAACAATACTGACCCCTGAGGAGCACCACTCATCACTGGTCTCCACTTGGACATTGAGCTGCTGACCACAGTCCCTTTGTGTGACAAACCAGCTGGTTCTATATCCACCCAGATGTCAACCCATCAAATCCACATCCCTCCAGTTTTGAGTCAAGGATGTTAAAATGTTTAACAGTTGTGGAAAGGAGAGGTGATGGAGGAGGTACAACTGACACTGAAGAAGGCCCCAAGCATCAGCATTTTATTGTTTTTCAGTACAACCTTTTATACCCTTCACCTTACATGCCTTACACCTGTGTGCCCTCTCTGCCTTTCTGTGATTGGCCAGGTACGCTTCAGCATTCCATGTTTCTTTGCATTCCATATTGTTTACCTGTCCTACACAGTTGTAGCCCATTAGGGATGAGGCTCAGCCGCAGTCCCATTCTCAATCACCACAAACTGTGTTCCTGCAGAGGAGGAGTTATTTTAATGTGAAAATATCTACATTTATTTTGGTAATTTGGAATAATCATGCTGCAGAAACTGCCTTAAGGCCCCCCAGTGTTACACTTGTCTGTGAAGAAAACAGAAAGTGAAATAAAAGCCTTTAAAACACAGGGACCAAAACCTAAAAAATAATTATCAATTCCATATCACCACAGTGACCTTGAATCTTTTTCTTAAGACAACATTACAAGAGAAAATCCTACTTCCTTCACCAATTGCTACCAAAGAAAACACCACTGATGTTGTAATTAGAGAAACTCAGGAAAACAAACCCTACTATTTTGCCACATGTTAATGATTCAGAAAGAAAATTAAGAAACAGTTATTTGAGCCAAAGACTACTTGGAAATAAGTAGTTTAATGAATTTCAGTTCTACTTTATGGAAAATGAACTTTGGAAACACAACGTATGTCATTTGGAAGCAATCTTAGTATTAGGATTCGTTCTTAACATTTCCCTAAAGGTCTTGAAATCTTTTGAAAAATACCATCTCCCATCCACAATCCAATTTTGTGGAAGCAAAGCATTAAAAAGCACACATCATGTTTTGAAAGTTGAGCTGACAGCTCATAGCAACTGACAGTCATCATCTTTTGTACACCAAGAACAACTGCAAATACACTGCCAGTCACAGCTGGCTCATAAATGCACTGTAACTGCTCCTAGTTTGCTGCCCGGGGAAGAAATTTCAATAGCAGGATTTGGGAGCACCCTCCTTCCCTAGTATCACTGTAATTTAATAATAACAGTGTAACATTGACCCTTAACAAGATCAAGTCCAAAGAGATAAGGAAAAGAAACTCTCACTTAAAGCACATAAATTTATAAAATAAAACCCAAGTTCTGCTTCTGCGTCTCCATAAGTTAATGCCATGTGTTCTTAAGAATCTGAAAGGCTTTTATAACAAAAAAAAAAAAAAGGTTTAAAAGGGCAGTTGAGGGAATTAATACCTCAGAATGTTACATGCAACTTGGAGACTTCTTAGGGAAGTTGTATTAGAAGCACAGAACAAATCTATACTACTCATAAAAGTCCTGAGAAAAGAAGCAAGCCTGGTTGAAAGGCAGGGGAAAGGGGAGTTATTTGAAACCGTCTTCAAAGAACTGGGATCATGTTGAAATGAAGAAAATAGAAGAAAAGTAATATCTGGAAAGTTCAAAAACTCCATAAACCTGGGTGAAAGAAGAGCTTGAGGTAGAGCAAGCAAAATTCATAAAAATTAATAAATCTTTCTTCAAACACATCAGGAGGAAGAACTCTGAGAGACTTCAAATCCCACAGATTATCAAGCTATAAAAGGAGCCTTCAGGAAAAATAAAGTCACAGAAGAAAGCTGAAGAGACAGTTTGTGGCTGTGTTCACTGTTGAAGAACATGTACAGATTTTCCCACCAGAACACCCACCTATCCTTTCTTTCCCTTTCATATATATATATATTTTTTTTAATTGGGAAAGGATTGCAGAAGATTTGTTTCAACTTGAGCTCCCCTAGGAGAAGTCTCAGGGAAAAAAAAGACAGTAATGAGAGACTAGAAGCAGATAATTTTCATCCAAGGCCTTAGAGATTTGATGGTAAAACAGATGAACAAAATGTGATGTACAATCTCTCCCTCAAAACCCGTGAGGTACATGAGAAGCTGAAGGGAAATTCAGGGATTTATTTAACCACAAATGCTTGCAGGCTCACAGGTTGTTCAAATGAGGTACTATTCTTCTTGTTTCCCCTGCTATTGTAGTATTTTCTATGTATCTGCTTTTGATGGTAGTACCAGATGAGAAGGACATTTGATCCCATTTCATTACCTCTTCTTTTCCATGCTTGAGTTATGATGGGAGTGACGGTTTAGGTATTACCAAAATGTGAGTAAAGCACCTAAATGCCATGCTAAGGTACCCCTTACACTCTCCACAACAGCAAATAAAATGCAGTACCTTGTTGGCTCTTTTTACTCCAGAAGAGCCCTGTTCACTAGCATTGAACTTGTCCACTGGGAATCCCAGGACCTTTTCCACTAGGCTGCCCCCCGGAAGGGTGGATCCCAATTCTCCAGCCAATGCATAGCTCACTTGTCTAGACTGTCACACATCAGTTTCTCTTTATCAGGCTGTGTGAATCCTGAAAGCCTTGCAGTAATGTACTGAAATCCTTGGAGAAATCCAGGTAAGCAATGTCCGCTGCTCGGTCCTTAGGGAATCTCCAGGTCTATAGGTCAAATAAATCTAGGCAGTTACCTTTAAAGTCTGAGGAACTACCTTCAATATCTGTCATTCAACTCTGAAACACTAATATGTAAGATACCAGATTAAAAGGGACAGAGAAAACACGTCTTCCTAAATCCAAGATGTGATTCTCCAAGTTTCCTTTTAACTGACATATTGTAATGAAGAAATGAGAAGCCTGTGAGCACTTGAATCATTGAGATCTCAGATCGTAGTTGAAAGCTCCAAAATGTAAAAAAAAAAAAAAAAATAAAAATGTGGATCTTTAAGTTTAGCAACATTTATGTCTTAGGTCACTCCCTAGGCCCTTATGTTCCAGAAGCACTTGATATGGTGTGAACATTTACAGTGTAAACATACCACCAATCCCTTTACTACACAAATATATAATGTTAGCAGGCAAAAATTGCATAAGCAGCAGGGGTCAAATATCAGAGCAACACATACAGAACTGCATTTGTAATGTGATAACTCCTTACATACATCATATAAATAGATGCTGTTTTAGTTAAAGTAACTCTTAAAAGGCAGATTATGTGGCTATGAACTTAATAAGCAGAAGAAACCTGAAATGAGGACTCTCATATCTTAGATATATCCAATGAGATGTAAAAGAATGAAGAAAATAACAGTTTTGGTAACTCAGTATCAAATTGAAAAGTTTCTAAAGCACTGTCCACCATTTTGTTTTGCTGAATATGGGAAACTCTCTGCCAGATAACTGAGATGTTTACATGTTTGCTACTCTGCAGAGTTCTCTCCTAGACAAGAGCAGCTTTCAAGTAACATAAGAATTACATATACACATGTATACACGTATATTATATGAATATATATTTCCAGTTGGCAGTCTGGAAAGAAGTATAACAAAATCCCACTAAAACTGGGAACCTGAAAAGACAAAAATGGATACTATAAAACCCTAAATAGCATAATACAATGTAAAATCCAGCATAATATGAAAATTGACTGTGGACTTTATTTTTTATGGCACTAACAACAAAAAATAACAGCAGTTTTGGAAGCATATACATTATAAAATTGCCTCAATGCTAAATTTTACAGATCTATATACAAACAGAAAGTTATTCACACCTCCAGGCATTGCAGCTTCTGACAGGATTTGATCCTCCTGCTTTTGAGTGTGGTTTGTCTTCATAGAGTTTATGCCCAAGACTCTCTGGATACTCTTACAGTTGTGGCTCTTTTTTCAGCTCTGCATATGGTTAGAATGCATTCACAAATGCCTGTGGTATGCCCTGTAGAAATAGCCAGGTGAATTCCTTTAACAAACCTTCTGCAATATACTGAGGTATATATATGTGTATCTATATGGTGGTATGTTTATATATACATATGGTGTGTGTATGTCTATGTGTGTGTTTGTGTAGTAGGGTTAGCTGGACGTGGGACATGGGTTAGCCCAGCTAGATAATTAAAAATTACAGCCAATGGACATTTTATTTTTATAGAGATACTTATTCCTTTATTTTTATATCAGTGTCTATCCCTTCTTCTCCTTTTTTTTTCCTCACTCACAGAGATTTTAATTCACATTCCTTGAGAAAAATTCTGAAATTCAGTCCTAGTCAGCTGTGTATTTTAATATACTCTCAAGGATCTTGCTTCTAGGATGAGAGCTGGGTCTGTGCCTCTAGCAGGTGACAAAGAGAGGTTGTAAAGTCCCCATCCTTTGAGACATTCAATTCCAGTGTGAACACGATCCTGGGTAGCAGGCTCCAGGTACCCCTATATGAGCAGAGAAGCTGGACCAGGAGAGGTCTTCTCCAGCCTCATCAATCCTATAATTCTGTGATTACTAACCTTGCCAAAAGTCTTCTATTCTGATTCTGGCTTGCTCAATGCCTTTTGAGAAAAGCTGGGGGCATATAAAGATCAGCAGTATTTATTTTTCTTATTGTATCACTTTGTATGTGGTAACAGCACAGATAGCAGCAGGAAGTAAACACAGTATTTAACAAATTAATGTTATCTCAATTTACTTGTCTCAGCCAGTCTTTATTTCACCTATGATGCTCTTTTGAAAGTGTTTTTTCTGCTTTTAACTTGTCACTATCTAGAAATACATTTCATTGCAATACTGTTTCGCATGCTTATAAGCCTCTGCTATAGTGTCAAAACTCTTCTTTCTTATTCCCTTCACTGCTACTGATAGAAATTAAACTTGGTATGAAACATGCACAAAAACCAGAGTAGATACCCTTTATAATAGAAATTGTGATTGAGGATCTTTTTATTCTGGTTCATTTATGTGTCAAAATGTGCTGCAGAGAGATTCCAGTCAGAATTACATTGGTAATTGTATTAAAGTTTTAATGTGTCATCCTTCATGATTAGTCTTCATTTTCATCATTAGAAAGAATCACATAATGATAATTAAGTTTTTGTTCTGTTAGAGTGTAGGGCAGTGTCAGAACTACACAGAGAAAAAGGAAGGACAAGATTTCATTACAAGTCCCACTGCGGTTAGAAAATGCCCCCAACTCCGGATCATGAGTGAATCGGTATTAATCCATTTGATCTCTATCCTGGATAAATTAAAAGGGTTTCAGGCTCTGGGAGCAGAGCAGGGTGTAGCACTGCTGACATTCCTTTGCAGGAATCCTTCTCCAGGAATAATAAATAGAAACTTTAGACAGAAAGAAACTTTATTTACTAAGTGAAGACTTTGTGTGTTAATCTGGCATAATAGGTTCAAATCTCCATTGTGGAAATGTAAGTCAAGGAATTTAAAAGGAATATCCTAATCGGATAACGAAGGCTTGAGGTAGAAAAAATCAGTCTCTGCTGCAATACACAGCTCTTTATTATTTAAACCTCTTCTGAGCATTCTCCACTTCTCTGATTCCCTGATGAATGCAACAGTGAGAGCATCAGATGAAAGTAATTTCTGACAGAGACAGCTTGTATCTAAAAATATTTTACATCTTGAGTATGATAAGTGACAGAATGAACAAAAGGATGACTTGAAAATTGTTTATCGATAGTTCTTTAACAGACACAGCTTGTGTTTATAAATATTTAGCATCCTTGTTGAAATATAAACATGAATGGAAAACGAGTTGGACACGCAGTATCTGGAAATAAACTCATTACCTTTATAATCAATTATATGACTGAACTACACTGCTTTTTCAATAGACATTAGCTAAATGGGTTTTGAGAAGTGATTTGCTAAATGTGTTAGTGGAAAACATTTAGTTTATTATTTTCATCTGGACAAATTAACAACACCTCTTTTCTTATATGAGTCCTTCCAATGTTGAAATGCTTCTGTTTCTTTCTAAATGAAAACATATGAATACTTAAATGAAAGAAATACTACAAAAACTAACTGGAAGTTTACAGGATTAATATAAAATAAACTGGAGACACTTTTCTAAGAATACTGCCAGCTGTTTTCTACAAGTGCAGACATCCACACCAAACTTTCAACAATTTTGTCCATTTAAACTTAAATCTACACCTACTTAGGCTTCTATGCAAATGAGGAAAACTGGTCATGTTTCCAGTTATAATGGTTCCAGTAGGAAGACATTTGGCTAATAAGAAATTAACAAATTCTAAACCAGAGTCATCTAGAGGGAGGTTCCATGCAGTTTCAGGGAAAACTGTATGCTTTGGAACTGCTGGGAGTCCACTCCTAAGAGGCAATTGTTATACACAAAGTGCTATCAAACAGCTCAGCATTTCATGCAGATTCTGTAACACAATGTATCTGCTCTCGTCAGAAAGGGATTGGTCTTTTTATTCTTTTATTTTTTAATGATAGGAGGTTTCTGGTTATGTACGCACAAAGAATTTTGATGGACACCAGATGTTTGGGAATCTTGGTTGGCATTCTGTGACGGAGTTTACTGAGTGGTCTTTTCTAGATTTTGGATAAATCATCCAATGATCAGAGTAGCAGCAACATTCTACAAATGCAGCTAAAATATTCAGTTGTTTTCTGCATGACGTTTAGAGGGAGAGCT
Organism: Trochalopteron elliotii; assembly: GCA_024734555.1. Classification (NCBI taxonomy): domain Eukaryota; kingdom Metazoa; phylum Chordata; class Aves; order Passeriformes; family Leiothrichidae; genus Trochalopteron; species Trochalopteron elliotii. The sequence goes on from JANPWX010000419.1 coordinate 4,105,280, forward strand.
GATACAAGTGTCTATATGAGCTCACATGGCACAAGACCGAGAGGAACTAAAAATACTGAGAAGGGCTCTTTGTTGTTGGACCCAATAATACTGCTCTCAAACCCAACTTACTCCTCAACTTAATTATTTGGTTGTCTTTTACAAGGTTTGAGATAGTTCATTGATGTTAACAGAATATTATTTTGATATTAAATAATATGCAACACAGATTTTCATAAAGAGATTTTCATTTATGAATGAGACACTAAAAATGTTGCCACAGTTTGTTTGCCATCTCCCTGAATTTCAGAATAATCTAAGAAGGTCTCTGTGTGCAATGATACATATGCACGCCTTCACATTAGAATAGCTGATAATTTGAATTATTTCTCAATATGGATGAAGAGAGTTAAGTGTTCACTATTAATATTTTCGTTTCCTGACTGCATAGATTGTGGAAGGTGTTATTCTCATACTGTATCTGCACCTAGAGTGTACTTGTTGAAGCTAAAGCAAAAGAATTCTGTGAGCGTGCAAAAGAGTACAAAACCTCTTCCTAGAATAAAAAACCTTCTATTTTTTTCTCTGAACACAGATGGCTGCTCTTTTTCAGTGTATTTCAAAGAATCTCTTTTATATGAAATCACTCAGTTCCAACTGGAAGGAAAGAAGAATCTATTGCCCTTGCACAACCCAGAGACAGATATGACGAGTAGTCTTGGAAATGAATGTTGGGCAGTAGGTAGGTAATAGGGGAAGTGAATTCATACAGGAATCCTACAGAAGTTCTGGGGTGAAAGAAGTCCTAAAAGCCTCTTTCTTTTCCCCTCTGAATTTCAGTGAAAGATTCTTTTTAAAATGGAACAAAAAGAGAAAGAAACATAAGGCTTGTTCAAAATGTTTGCCAAAGTAGCAGAAAACTGGATTCAGCTCTCACCTTTTCTTCCATCACAAGATGTAGCATGCTTGAATCAACAGGGAGAAGACTGATTTGAAGAGGAAAAAGTGGTCCCAAAACTCCTGTTCTGTTCTCTCAGACTATGAGAGGTACCTATTTTTTAAAGCATCAACTATTTACCATTTACTATTTATTATCTAAATTTTAATTGACCTTAAAAGAGCTGATCCTCGAGTACAACCCATAAGTGGAAGTCAATACTGGTAGGGTTCAAAGCCTGTGCCAAGAAATACTTAACATATAAAAGCAACATGCGATAAAATACCTGAAGCCTATTTAATTTTTTTGTGAAGCATTCAGTCTCATTCTACTGAGTTTGCATGGCAAGGCTCTTGGTAGGGGCAGGACTTCTTTGAAAAGCTGACAGAAGCTTCTCTCATGTTAGACAGAGCCAATGTCAGATGGCTCCAGATCTGCCAATGTCAGATCTGCCACTGACCAAGCCCAAGCACTATCATCATTATCATCACTGACAGTGGTAGCACCTCTGGGATAATAGATTTAAGAAAGGGGAAAAGCCCTGTACAGCAGCAACTGCAGCCAGAGACAGGAGTGAAGAAAATATGACAAAAACAGCCCGGCAGACACCAAGGTCAGTGAAGAGTGAGGGGGAGGAGATGCTCCACGTGCTGGAGCAGAGATTCCCCAGCAGCCTTTTGTGCAGACCATGCTGAGGCTGCTGTGCCCTTGCAGCCCATAGAGATGCACTTGCAGCCTGTGAAGGACCCCATGCTGGCGCAGGTGAATGTCCAGAACAAGGCTGTGATTGTGGCAAACCCATGCTGGAACAGGATCCTGGCAGGACCTGTGGCACCATGGAGAGAGAAGCCCACTCTGGAGCAACTTTTCTGGCAGGACTTAGGATCCCACGAGGGACCCCCACTGGAGCAGTCCATGAAGAACTGCAGCCCGTGGAAAGGACTTGCATTGGAGAAGTTGTTAGAGGTCTGTCTGCTGTGGGAGAGAGCCTCTGTCTGGAGCAGGGGGAGAGTGTGAGGAGTCCTGCCTCTTAGGAGAAAGGACCAGCAGAGGTAATATGGTGAACTGGCAGGAGCCCCCATTCCTGATCCCTCTGCAGCACTGTGCTGGTAGGAGGTAGAGAAAATTGAGACCCTGGGGAGAAGGGACCCAAGAGAGGAAGAGTTTTTTTTAAGATTTGGGTTTATTTCTCATTATCCTACTCTGATATTGTTATAAATGAATATTAGCCAATCAGATAAAGAGAATAAATTTTATTTTTCCATTTTCAAAAATCTATCCGGGACGGCCACGAAACAACAACATTTGAATGTTGGGTGAAACAGACGACCGACAGCAAGAGTGCAGTCTCACCCTGTTCCACGATTTACAGGGGTTTGAGTCCGAGTTTTATACTGTATTTTGTGCCTGGCAGAGGCAGGGTATTGTGTCTTCATATTCAAACATAGTCTTTTCACCCGGTGATGAATCCTAAACCGATTTCCCGGCACTGGGACACTTCTGAAAGGATTTTCCTGGAATCTTCTTTTGGGATGCTGATTTCCAAACTCGGGATCCACCCTCGAGATTACCATCGATGTTTCGATGGTCCAGGATGGTCCAGGTGCACAGGGTCTGATTTCATCAAGGAGCAACATCCTGGCGAGTTACTCCCTCTTCTTGTGCAAATCGGGGTGTTAATCTGTCACTTCACAGTTTGCAAAGTATGTCCTGGTATTTGGAAACGCCTCCTCCATTCCAGGAACCAGGACGGACTTACTTTTGTATTTACAGGGTTACAAAGTATAACATTTGTAATACATTCTATCATTTACTACATCTACTATATTTCCCATATTTTATTACACGAATTTACCAACATATCTATTACAATATGATTGGTAATAGATTAGGTATTTATACACCTGTCATTGAAAAAAAGACAGTGGCAAGATGAAAAAAAAAGAACATAAATAGTCACCATGACATGACAATATTATAAAAGTCTTCAAACATCTAAATACATTAAGATCACTTTTTAACACAGATCACATGTTAGAAGATCACTTTTCATCATAGATGATCACAACTATGTAAAAAAATCTGTTTTGCAGAAGGAAAGGGAGGGGGATTAATAACTTTTTTCCCTAGAACATCTATAGGCCTCCTTATACCATTAATTTTTGATCTTTCTTGCACTTTATATTTGTCCTATGGTGCACCTTTACTTAGTATTATCTACTTTACCAGTCATTTTTGCTATCTGGAAACTCTGAATATGAAAGTTTTACATCCTTTTGAAAGTGAATAATTGTGACTTCAAACAACAGAGGGGTTACTGCTGAGCTAACCCCAGTAAAACCTTTTTTCAGCTGGTGAAGAACATTGCCATTATTGAATCCCTGGAAATAACATTGTTCTCCTATTTAAACATTGCTAAAATATATTTTGTTTTTTTCCAAACTGAAGAAAACTAAAATTAAGGTCAAGATCCAATCTATTCAATAAAGACTACAATGAGAAAGTGTCACACCCTTTTTCTTCATAAGAAAAGGTCACAGGAGTTTCATCTTTTCCTTTATTCTGTTACAATTCTCTTCTGTAATTCCAGGGGCTACTTGCCTTTCACACAGCTCATTACACAGCCCCTGCCTCCCTGCCAGCCATTACCAGGCCAAGAAAGTCGCAAAAGGCTGCTTTGGAAGTGGTGGGCATGGATACTTTGACCATCTCTGTCTTTCATCTAAATATCTTAGAATGCTTGAGCATTAAAAAAAAAAAAAAAAAACAAACAAAAAAACCCCAACAAACTCGCAAACCTCCAAATTGCCCAAAATTGTCTGTGAGAGAAAATGCTCTTCCACTTTCCAAAAAGGTGGCAAAACTGTTTAATAGTCACCATCCTAAAGACAGTCACATATATGCATTGTCCCAGTGAAATAGTTCATTTCAATTGGATTAATAGTAAGTGTAAAAATATACACTGACAGGTTTGAAAAAGAAGCCACTGCTGTTCTGCCACTTGCCCAGCCTCTGGATGACTTGCAAATGTATAAACATGAGCTCTTTGTTAATAAAAAGCATATATGGCCCCTCTCCAAAAAGAAGAAAATAAAAAAACTATGAGAAATCTGAACCACAGCCAAAATCAAATAAAAAAAAGCCAAACAACACACCTACAAACAACCACAAACTAACTAGAAAAATCCCCTAAAAATAAAGATCTCTATTAAACTAGCATAGGTTTGTGAACTATTACAGTTGTCTCAGTACTGTAGTTACAGCAATTAATATCTAAAATGTACTGCAAATGGTAATATATTGTAGAAAGAATTAATTTGTTTACAGGATTTAATTAAACCAAATACAATTAAAGTTGAATTTGCTGATTCAGAGAGCCTGAAATGTTTAATTTAATTACTTGAGAACAATGAACTGCTGGCCAGGACTTGGTACAGACCGAGCAGATCTTGAGAGCGCTGAGTTCCTTCCTCTCAGGGAAACACCTCGAATGATCACCTTCAGAGCAGCCACCTATTCACTTCTGAATACACAGGAGCCCTTTGCCTGACAAGTCTCATTTGGAGACAGTGCTCAGCCACACTGCCCTTAATCTTCCAGCTCTTTAAATCACAGCGGCAGCCCCAGGGGCTGGGGAACAAAGCACCCTTTAGCTCCCCGCAGAAGGGAACACCAAAATCCTAATGGCACAAACTCTGGTTGAAGTCTGGACTGCAATATCTTCTGCCTTTGCAGAGTTACCAATGAGGCTGTGCCTGCACTGTGCAGTAAACCAGGTGAGCTCCATCACAGCTCTGCCACCTGCCTGTCTCACTCCATCACTAGCATTCTCCCTGGTGTGATCTTGCACCAAACCACCATGTGATCAACCGGAATAGCACAAACCACAGGCTGCTCCCAGCACACAGGGGAGTGAAACTCCATGATGAAGATGTGTCTGTGTGTGTGTACATGTGTATGAGAGAAAGGGAGCTTGTAGATGTTATTACATGACTAATTTGTCCCAAATGCCTTAAGAAAGATCCAGAAACAAGCATCATGTATTTTGAAAGGTCCAGATTATATTATGTAGCCTAGGGCCAAATAACAGATCTTGCTTCTGTTTTATTCAAAAGTACAGGTGTAATCTCAAAGAGACTTCTGTGGCTCAGAGGTATCTGTCACAGCAGGGCTACCTGTGCTCTCCCGGAGTTGGTATAATAACAATCATAATCCACATAGATTTCACTGATGGTATTTATCGACTGTTATGAAACAGAGACAGAATCCAATGTCATCCAGAGATATTTTTTATGGGAGTTATTTTGTTTAAAAAAGACACCAGTTAGCCCCAAGATGACATTCATTGAGAAAGGCAGCCTCACGCTGGTCCTAGTGGGTCTGAGAAAAGTACTCCCAGAAATTTCTCATAAAAGGAATTTGCTGTTTTGAAGTTTGGTTTTTTCTGTTTGTTCTATTATTGTGAAAACTGTTCTGAATTTGTTCTGAAGAAACACACTGAACACCAGACTAAGCACACCTACAGACAGTACCTATCATGATTCCAGTTGGGAGTAATATTTTTTCCTTACAAAACTTTCAAGACAAACCATTTAAAACAGATGAAAAGAGAGGACTAAACCTGCAGTGGGAGATGTGAGTCACAGAGAGGAAATATTTGCATTTAAAAGAAGCAGGCAGTTTAGTCTTTGCAAATTAGGGGCTAAAACAAGCTGATGCCAGCCAGTCCTGAGTTAAAGTGACTATCCTGAGTTCAGTGATGGGATAACTCAAAAACTGAGTCATCATCTCTTTAAGGTTATCTATGACCTCAGAAACTGCATTCAGAATGATGCACACTAGAGCAGTCTAGAAAGCTGTTTAAGAATAGTGCTGGAAAAGTTTATGTTTTAGTCTCTCCACTAAACTTTCTGTTCCAAGTCATCCAACTAGCACCTGTGTTTAGTATCTTCAGTTTTCAGAAGATTCATATTGCCTTTTTTCCTTATTTCCTTATTCAGGTGCTTAAAACATCCAGGTTAACTGTATATGCATGAAACCATCAAATTAAAGTCTACTGCGTCCAGACTTCAAAGCATAAGCAAGGAAATGAAATCCCAAAAAGGCTTTCCAGCAAAATTCTGTCATCCCCCAGAGAGATCTTATTTCACATTTTTGAACAAATAATATTTTTTCCCAAGAAAAAAGAATTGCCTGAAAAATTCAGCTCAGTGAAATGCTGAAAACTCCTGGATTTGGTTAAATTCAAACCCAAATCAGATTTCTACTAAAACAAAAAAATATCCTGATAAATGAGGTTTCCCATTTTAGTTAGTTAAAACCAAAACAGCAGCATAGAATCACAGAAGCACAGAAAGTTGTAAATAGAATTGTATTGCATCAGTTTCTGCATATCTGAATAACACCTTGTAACTAAACCTCTTCAGACAGTATTTTCCATGTATATATATATATATATATATATATAAATTTATTCTACATTTATCTTAATGTCAATAACATGACATTTTTCATCCTGAAAAATTTATGAAGGCAGAGAAAACTGCACCATGTAATCACCATATACCTCTGCAATAACACAATAACTTCACTCGCCATGTTTTCCTAAGTTTCTCTAAATGGCTGTTTCCATAGTCATTGATAAATATAAGCATAATTAAGCCTTGCTTAAAAGTTAATTTCCATGTAAGGGAAAGGGCATTAACATCTCATTATTACCAATGCAGAAAGCTTATAAATATAACATCAAGCCCAATGCTAAAAAAAAATTTGCAAGTTTCATTTTGTGAGAAAAAAAGCCATTCACTCAAAGATATCTACAAGAGATGGAGTACTGTGATTAACTCTATTTGTTTCAATAAATGGAGATTATACAGTGACCTTTACTTTAGCTGCCTTGGTTTCTCCATTTTTAATCATTATGCAAGATTTGGTAGGATTTGTTGCTGACACTCTGTTCCTTAGGGGACAATTAGCAGGGAAGTGAATTCACTAGAAAAGCAGCAGATCTTTTCACTTTGCTACCCAAATTGTCAGAAAAGAGCCCAGCTTTGCTGGACTGTCATAATTCTCATCTATGGCTGGATCTGAGAGAAGCCAGACAATTCAACACATCACAAAATTACATAAATCCCTCTGAATTAAACATTGGAGATAAAGAAGGTTAATGATATATAAAATGTGTTCTGTGGTGCTTCAATTAAAAGTTTCACTGCACAATAAAGTAAAAACTTTACTGTTTTCATTCTGAAGAAATAATTTTAGTCTCTTTACCTTACCCTGAAACTTAGCACCTTTTTCTTTTCTTGAAGTACTACTAATATTAAGAGTTTGCACAAAGGGAAATGCTAAAGTTTTATGCGGTTTTGAGCTTTACATTTAATTCCTTCCACTTTATTCCATGCAAGCAAACACCCTCACCTCAGGTCTATTGCAAAGACCTCTCACTGACACATGCTTTGTACACTGTGTTAGCTTTATGTTTGTTGTTTACGCCGTGCTACAAATGCAACTCTGTGGGAGTGGAACTGGCAGGAATGGACAGAGAACTGGCCTCACCTGGGTATCCAGAAGGCATCAACTTAAGACCCTGGGAGACAGGACACTAAGAAAGGAGACATCTAGACAAGTTAGGGCAAGAAGAATGGGATCACGGGAGTTGTTATGTTAATTAAGTTGTTCCATATTAGGCAACGCTTTCAGTTACAGTAGCTGGTGGGTTCTCTGGGTTTGACATATTTGGTAATGTTCTTAATTGGTGTTTGTGATTGGTTTTGGACCCTCAGCCCTTACCCTATATATTGCTGAGTTTATCCTGTTGTTTTGTCTTCGAGAGCCATCCCACACTGTGGACGGCTTCTGTTCTTTGTTGTTTTACTTGTTATGAAAGTTCCTATTTTTTGGATAGCCTCGTCATTCCCATCCCTATCTTTTTTGCCACTCCCAGCTGGTCCGGTCCTGAGGTCGCACACCTGCAACGTGACACAACTCCACATTCCTGGTGTCCACATACCTTAAATATACAGTCATCATTTCAGTTCCATTAGTGTTACTCTATTTCTACCACTCTCTGTGTACTTATTACGCATTTGCTGTCTTCTACAGACTATGGTGTGGTAAAGTGAACAAAAATTCCAATAGTTTAGTGTCTCCAAATAAAATAAGTATATAATTATTTATAAGTAGTATGTTATTCAGTAGAAAAGGTCAAGGAAAAAATCTTCTAAGGAACTTGCATGTCTCAGGGCTTTAAACACTTTCCTAAGCTTGAGATTCGCAGTCCCAGGAACAATTTGGGAAGAAGATAACTAAGCCTTTCTTCTATTATACCCCATTCCTGCCAGGAACAATGTATGTTTCAGGGATTCTTTTAGATCTATGACTATCAGGAGAGATATTTGTAAAAATAAAAAGTAGGAGAATATATAAAAAATAGAAAGTAGAATATTTGATCAGGAAGAGAGGCAGATTGCATGGGGTGTCACAGACAACTATAAGAATGAGTGTGGTATCCAAAAAAACCCCAAAACACAAAGCAAACACCTCAGAGAAATTAAAGTGTGTACTCTTATTTAGCACACACTGTCATAGAGAATTGTATAAAAGCCAATTGTATAAAAACTTGAGGGTGTTTTGGTGATTCAGATATATTTATTTGCAGTAGAAGGAGAGCAAAAGGAAGGTAAACCTGCAAACTTTCCAGTTTTCTCTCAATAGAGAAAAGGTCTGGTATTTAGAGTTCTTTAGGTACTTTGGAGCAATCTGTGTGGTGCAACTATGAAGCCACATGGAAATAAATGAAGCAGGATATGACAAAAGAATTCTAAAGTTCTTAAATAAATGAATTTAAAGATAAAAAGAAAGCGGTAAATGTAAAGAAGGCTATGTACACATAGGTGAGTATATCTGTAGGAAGGAGAAAAAAATTAAACAATTAGTTTTTGACCAAAGTAGGACTTCATGAGACAGTCTTGTTGCACAACTTTTATTAAAAAAATCTTTTTATTACCACCAAAATAAGCAAGCATGATTGGTTATGATAGATTTCTTTACTGAACTTACTTAAAATTTATATTTTGAAGCTTTGTGCTTGAAGATTTAAGTGATGCCCTATTAAGTACAAATGCTGAGTCTGAATTAAGGGGATAATTATAATACTAAGAATATGGAAAATGCTCACCTACAGATATATTTCTTACTAACTGTGTGTTTACCCCCACAGAGATATGAGACTTTTCCTTCTATTAACAGTTGGATTTTACCTGTGAGACCATATAATTGTTTCAAACTTTTTGACATGAAAATTAACACAAAAATTTTTAAATGCCTAGTGGGAGTTGCTGTTGTGAAACATTCTGTGTGGAGAATTACAAGACCTTTTAAAAAGTACTGCTATGAAATAGATACTGTGCACAGTAGCTGCAAATTTTCATAGTTTCTTAATATACAAGTCAATAATTTTTTTAAAATACTCTCTTAATACCGAGATTTAGTTCTGTGTTTAGGACCACAATAACCCATTTATAAAATAACTGAAGACAAAGGGGAGTCTCCTAAAGTAAATGGTAATAGGATTGGTAAATCTGACCTGTCAAAACACATTCCTCAATATGCATCTTACACCTACCTGCACATGCTTCCCAAACACTATACAAACATTCAACATTGATCTAGTATGGTTTCTAATGTAATGAAAGGGAAATTTATGTTCTGCAGCATGGATGTTTTTTAAATTCATACTCACATATGCAGGGATATTCACCAGCGAGGACACTGTATTTTTCAATTTAATAGTCTACTAGAATAACAACATACAGCTGCTAAATGTTGTAGCATAATGTAGTCTCAATTAAATAGGTGCAACCACAAAATAGTCACAAATATCTCAACCTTGCCATAATAAAAATAAAATAGATAAAATTACTAAGGAGTAGTAGTCTTGTAGTAAGAAATCCTGTTCCACCTTAATCCTAGATGTAGCATACATAATTTTCATGCAAAATAATTTAGGTGAACATACAACACTTTTAAACACATCACCAGTTATGTTCAACAACAATCTAAAGTGAAATGAGTGGGTAACTAACACTAACTCCTCCTGAGGCCATTGATCCCAAGGGAATATATCACGTGTAAAGTCCAATATGAGAAAAATGCATATTGATTCTTAGCTATAGTAGCAGAAGTTTTGCTGTTTTATTTTGGGGTTTCCTTCAGAAAAATTGAGGGCAATAATTTAATTGATATCTTATGCATTTCCACATCCCTGAACTGGAAAACTGTCTTAGTGTAGAAGTAAATATTCAGGGGCATCATAAAACTTACTCGTAAGATTAGTTGGCAGGAGTCTCAAGGAGAAACAAGACATCTCTGGTAAAGATAAATACTCACTGCATTGTGTTGTCAAAAATACATTACCTTAATGATCAAAGTTATATAAAAAAATAACATCTGGAGCCCTGGTTTTCTTCTCATTGGTCCTGTTTGGTCTCACTGATGAAAGTTCAGTGCTATCACCTAGAGTTTAAAGTAGGGCAAAAGGCAGTTTGAGTTCTGAATAATCTCAGAGCACAGAAGTATAAATGTAGGGAAAGATGATTACAGCCACTAGAACTGAGCATTTACATTTTGGAGAAGAATTGACTCATCCTTTGCTTCCCTGCGTCATATAATTGACATCCCAGTACAATTAAGTACAGTTCTTTATTTTCTAATCAGCAATTAGTTATTGTTTTCCCTACACAGTCGCAAAATCCCAAGATGGATTCTTCTTCTACTGCCCACTGCTGTCAAAATTCATGCATCTGATTTATTTATTGTTTTAATGATACATTCAAATGATAATCACACTTTTCATCTTCAGCATGGCTAAAAGTTGAGTAAAAAGCCTATTGCTCCATAAATGAGTCAGAAGAAATCAGCTAAACAGTAGCACTTCCTTTCAATAACATCACTGATTTATTCCACAGCCTATTTATCAAGCCAAGTTTGGTTCAAAGAAAAGTAAATTATATATAGTGGGAAAAAAAATCTCAACCATTTCAATAATGATAAAAAAAGAGTCTGCAATCAAGAATAATTTAATGCTTTTAATGCAAGGAATTTATTCAAAAAGAACGTCCAATGTTGCATTAAGGTAAGAAAGAGTCTTTGAAATACTCTGTCTAAACATCATACTTTAGTCAGAGCAAAGCTTTCCATCACTCTACCATCTTGAAACAATCTACATTACAACTAATTAAAGTTCTGCACTGATCAATTTAATCTATAAAACACTTTGTTTTTTTATTTCCAGACCAATTCATCATTTTTGTAATAACAATGGAGGCTTTTTTTTGTAAATCACAACAAATTAAAACAGTTTTTGCTAGTCATAGTTCTCATAAGGATACAAATATGTCATATGCAATATGTCATGCAAATAGACTGTAGATTAGCAATGAAATTCCAGTGTGAAGCGTAATCTCTAGAAAATATACTGTCCATTTTTTTTTAAAGGTCACTATTTCTGTCATACTATTTGCATTAATCAACACAAGCATTCAAACCTAATTTAACTGAGCACAACAACATCTCCCGCATATACATTTCAGTAAACATTTCACACTGGACCTTGTTAAATAATACATGCAACTTATAATCCATTGAGAGCGCTAACTAACTGTAAGCTTACATAGAAAAATATTAAATAATTTGCATATGAAAATAGCAAGCAGGTGTCCAATGATGCAGATGAAATTGCTTAATTTAGAACCTGTCTGAATTAAAACAATTTCACAATTTATTCTTCATTTGCTTCATAATAGTTTCCTTCATCTTGAATATCAGTTATGCAATGTTAGACATACAAATTATAATGTGCAGACGATGGGTGGAAGAGTAGAGGAGGACTGTTCACTTTCTGTATATATAACATTATTCTCATTTTTAAATATCTAGCAACCCAAATGCTTTGAAGGAAAATTAGAATGTTTGCTGACACAAATGCTGATAACTACCTTGAAGACTCATTTGCAAAATTTTAAAAAATTCTTCATTATATATAGTTTGAAGATTCTGCAAGTAATTATCTTGAAAAATAAATAAATATTACTACAAAGTCATAGACAGCTAAAGAAATAAACTCAGTTTATTAAATAATTAGCTATCAATGCTGCGCATAATTAGGTTTATGTATTTATTATATGTGTGTGGAACATTTATTTATTTATTTTAAATGTTCTAGCTATTGTGCTGTACATGATACTGCATAATAGTAATGTGTATATATAACCAAATTCATGTCTGTCTACATGAGTTTAATATTTCTGCTTGAAATATCATTGTTTTATTGAATGCAGACATTATCTAAATCTGTTCAATGGTCCACGATCATTTCTGATCTACATCATCACCACAACAATCTGTTGATGTATATGACATTTGAAATTCATGTCAGTGGAGTCTGAACAGAGCAAATAGACTGAAAGTTCTCTGATAAGGGGAACCTATTGCTTAGAATCCACTGTTTGACCTCAATATTTTCTGACTTTGTTTTGGCTGAAATATTTTTTTCATGTTGCTGGAATTGCTGTTTTGTGTAGAAATTCAAGATTCTGAATAACATTTGCATATGTTTGTGAGATTCCTCTGCCTTATTAGCCTGCTTTTACTGTTGATTTTTTTTCTGTTTTGTTTTTCTGAATAATTTCCAAAATTCCAGCATACTGAGTATGTAAGAATACTCAGCACTGTTCTAATTTCTTTTCTATTCTGGAAGGAATGGAGGGCTCATAGCACCCAAATAATTATTACTAAGCAGAGAAGAATGAGCCATTATTAACATTTTTGTACACCACCAAATACTGAAATGATCAGTGGTCAATGGTCAGAAATAATTTTAAAGCATTAAAATATTTGACCCTCCCATCACCAAATCCACTCTACTGCTTTTCCAGTACACACTCACTCTCTATTTCTCTGCAGATATGGGTCATCTCTGATTCCTCAAACTTTCCTGTTGAGATCTCATCTATGCCAAATTTCATTTCAGTGGCCTGTTTTGTTCCCATTTTATGTCAGACATCCAAATGTGGAACAGAAAAGGGGGTAAAGGTGTCACAGTAAATGCACCGAAGAAAGAGCAGGGCCTCCTGACACAGCAATCTCTCCTTCCCAGCCTGCAGCCTAAATCCAGGTCAGGGAAAGGCCCTGCCTCGTTCAAGACAAGTGATATTCTTCGGGTGTCAGTATTGGGAGTGGCACCGTTTGAAATCTTTGTCAGTGACAGGGATGGTAGGATTAATTGCATCCTCAGCTAATTTGCCAATGACACCAAGCTGTCAAGTGCAGCTGATGCACCAGAGGGAAGGGATGCCATCCAGAGGAACTGTGACAGGCTTGAGACACAGACCTGTGTGAGCCTCATGAAGTTCAATCAAGCCAAGTGCAAGGTCCTGCACATGAGCAGAGATATCCTTTGTTGACAAGAAGTTCAACGTGAGGCAGCAATGTGTGCTTGCAGCCCAAAAAGTCAACTGTGTCCTGGGCTGCATCAAAAGAAATGTGGCTAGGCAGGATGAAGGAGGTGATTCTGCCCCTCTACTCCACTCTCCACTTATATCCAGCTCTGGAGTCCCCAGCACAAGAAGGATATGGAACGGTTGGAGTGGCCCCAGAGAAGGGCCATCAAGTTGATCAGAGGGCTGGAGCTCCTCTCCTGTGAAGACAGGCTGAGGGAATTGGGTTTGTTCAGCCTGGAGAGGAGAAGACTCTGGGGAGACCTTACAGCTCCTTCCAGTATCTGAAGATAAGACAGCTGGAGGGGGACTTTTTACAAGGTCATGCAGTGATAGGATAAGGGGTAATGACTTCAACTAAAAGAGAGTAGGTTTAGATTAGATATTGGGAAGAAATTCTTTACTGTGATGGTGGTGAGACATTGGAACACCCTGAGAAGTAGTGGATGCCCCAACCCTGAAAGTGTTCAAGACAAAGATGAACAGAGATCTGAGCAACCTGGTGTAGTGGAAGGTGTCCCTAACCATGGAAGGAGGATTGGAATTAGATGATTTTTAAGACGCCTTCCAAGCCTATTCTATGATTTTATTAATTTTTCTTTCTGAAAACTCAGCCTCACACTAATCTTCCTTATGCTTTCTGGCTGCATGATCCATTCACTCCCCTTTCCTTCTCTTGTCAGCACTAACCAGCACTTGCATAACTCTCTATTCTCTCTCCTCACATTGATTAAATAAAATCCACCAACAGAGCCATTATGTTCCTTATCTTCTCACTGACACAACTATGACTTCTCTTTCAGCCCACTTTCTCTTTCATGACAGACAATTTTAGTGTGCAGGTTCAAGACATATATCATTATTGTGGCTAAATTAAATCAGGAATGAAGTTGTTAATAATGAGATGAATCTTTCTGTATTGCATGTATCTTTCAGCTAAGCATATTTACTTGGAATCAGCACAGTAGGAAAGACTAGGGAATACTATAGCAAGACATCTATAGTATGCAATCGATCTCAGTAATTGTCTTACACAACTGTGAATTATGCTCCAAATTATTTTCTTGAGCAGAAAAGCATAATAACTTATTTTTCACTGATGTATGAAATTTCTGAGGAAGTGTGATATGTCTGGAACACTTGTCCCCTAAAATAAATAGAATTCCCTTTTTTTTATTATTACCACCTTTCCTTTTTTCTTTTTTTTTCTTTTATTTTCTGGCTCATGGCAGCCAGCCCACTTGGCAGGGAATTGCCTAGTGCCAAAATTTCTCCATCTCACTCAACAGTAGGCATATACAGTCATAGAATCAGAGAGTCATAGATTGGTATGGGCGTGAAGGGACCTTGAAAGGTCATCTAGTCCAAGCAATGGGCAGGGACATATTCAACTAGATCATGTTGCTCAGAGTCCCATCCAACCTGGCCCTGAATGTTTATGGGGATAGGACAACTACCACATCTCTAGGCAACCTGTGCCAGTACCATCCCTGCATGAAAGAATTTCTTCATTATACCTAACCTAAATCCCCACTCTTTTAGCTTAAAACCATTACCCTTTGTCCTATCATAATGGGCTCTGCTAAAAATTTGTCCCCATCTTTTTATGAGCCAAAATCCCACCCCAGCTCTGGACTGGGGTGCAGAAGCTGAACTCAAACATCCATCACAACTTTAGTCCTGAAGAATTCCTGCTTAGTCATCAGTAACATTTCATGGTCATCTAAAAAAAATTACGAGCTACTCCACTGGAGCAAAAATACCCATTCTGACACAATGGGCTGTGTGGGTCAGTCATCCAAGGCAGATTGGATTCAAAATTATTACTGCCCAATTAAAGAGAGCTAGAAGGGAAAGGAAAGAGTTTGAGGTTTGTAGATACCATAAAATCTTTACAGTTTAGAATTTAATCCTGCTACTGCTTTGCCACACCAGCACTTAAAATCATTGTTTCTGCCTCTGGATGCTCGGGACAACATGAGAATGACATCAGCCTGTTCAATGCCTTTTCAGAGGGTATACATGGTGAATAGAATAGAATTTGTTTTAAATCTGAACTCCTCACACTGCAATCTATTATCTAGAGGTTAACTTTTGGTCATATTGAGAAATTACCATATTTGGAAACCTATTCTAGGCTAATGAAATCTTTTTTTGTCCCCTTAACATGGATTAAAAGGAACTCAAATTAAAATGGCCTGCAGACTTCCAGACTTGGTTATAGTTCGTTGTTGAATAGCTCCTCACTGAATGTCAAATATATACATCAGAATAAACAATGCCTTCTTTATCCTATTGATCAGCTGGAATTCTAGTCTTTTTAATGAAAAACAGCTTTAATTTCTATCTGTAGAAGCTCATAAAATCTTAGAACCTAAAACTGCAAAATAAAAATTCATCCAAAAGTAATTTTGAATAATTTTTAAAGGATTTAAAAATTCTATGCATACCTAAATGGGTAAAAATCCATCTATTTCAGAAATTCATAGAAGTTACTATTCCTAAAATATTTATTTGATGAAAACTCTGGAGCAAGAAAAAACCTCACATAGATAACATTTATAGGTTAACCTAAAAGATGTACTTATAACAAAGATATAACAATCAGGAATTATTTACTATGAATAATATAACAATATACGCAATATAAATACCTCTTTTCTCATAGTTTCTTCCAAATAATAAGAGAATTTCTAATGTAGTGGTTAAAATAAGAAGTCTGAAACACTGACTGAAAAAAAGACATGCATACAGACACAAACTAAGGTAATTGAATCTTAGAAGACCACTAATAGAAAAAGTGGCTCATTAAGGTCATTTCAACAGCTTAGGTTCATTGGAGAGGTTAGGACTAAGGAATGCGGTTTGGTTCAGATTAAAAAACGTAGAGACTGGAAAGGCCCAAGGAAAGCTGTATATTTAAAATGAGCAAGAGTGAAATATAATTCACAGAGCAAAAAATAATCATCTCTATTTAGCCGCTGTTTAAAGGCTGAGTCTTTTTTAATTTCTCTGCAGATCTCCAACTTAATTAGCATTCCACTGAGCACAGAGATTTGCAATGGCAAATGAAATTTTGTGTTCTTGGCAATACTGGCTCTATCTGGGATGGAGTTAATTTCCTTCATAGCACCCTGTATAGTGATGTGTTCTGGATTTGTGAGTAAAACTGTGTTGATAACACAGGAGTGTTTTGACTGTTGTTGCAACACTTATGCAGTATCAAGATTTTCTCTTTTCTCACTGTCCTGGAAGCAAATACATTGAGGACATGTAATTTGAGAGGAGGCACAACCAGGACAAGTGAACCAAACTGACCAAAGGGATATTCCATATCATATAGCATCATGCTCAACCATTAGCTTCAGCGATAGTTTGGTTAGGTACCCACTGCCTGAAGATTGGCTGGGCAGCAATCTGCTTGTGGGAGGTGGCGATGTATTGTCTCTGCAACACTTATTTTGTTTCATTTTCTTTCTTTTTAATCTTTTTGTTGTTGTTGTTTTTTCCTATTTGAAATATTCTTAGCTCACAAATTTACAGGGTGCATTCTGCTCCCCATCCCACTAGTGAGTGTGATAGGATAGGGTTAACATGATTTCTAAAAGGCATAAGAATAAGAGTTAGCTTCACTGTAACCAGGTGTGATTTCAGGCTATTGTTCTAATTCAATCAGGCATAACTTGCCTAGGCAACCAAGGGGTGGGGGAAGGGGAATGCATGTAATACTTAGGCTTAAATAAAGTTAGATGTTCTTTAGTAAGTTAAGGTGAACCTGTACCCATATCATAATAATTGATAAATTACCTTATTGTTAATTGTAAGCATCTGGTAACTAAATATGATTATTATCTTAAACACGAATCATGGGGATCTTAAATTCGAATCGTAGGAGTCTGAAACACGAATTCTAAAATATCGATTGTTCTAAATTCATGCTTGGGTAAAATCAATAGAACAATGGGGTTTAATGGTTAACATGTATACTTACATAATAAGAAAGTATAAAACTGTGTCTATTTTTGGACTTCTGGTGGAGTCAAGATTTGGGTCTTCAGACCCCTGGCTCTCAGAGCTCTCTAATAAAGTACCGCAGACAATCACTCCATGATTTTGTGTTTCTTCCTACGCTAACAAGTGGGAGGAGTGAATGACTGGCTGTGGTGCTTAGCTGCCAAGAGGGGTCAACACATAACATCCTCTATGTGCCTGCTGTTTGAGATTTCTTTGTCACTCAGAAATCACCAACACCAACAGGAGTCCAGGATAACTTGACTTAAGTCAGTGAACCAGCCTGTTTCAGAAAAACCACTTGCAATGCAGCTTATGCAGTTTGGTTGACAAAGTCAAGTCCAGTGAGTTTGTAGTAATGAAGGCACATCTATAATAGGATAAAGCTTACAAGGCAACCTGAAACATCATCTTAGATGTTAGATAGAACTGTGGTGCTGTGAAAACCATACTTTGACAGTTTAAGTCTGTAAAATCAGTTACCTGATTCATTAGATTCAGTCCTCCCAATTAATTATAATACCTAACATGAAAAGGACTCACAACAGGCAAAACAGGAACAATGAAACTACAAAGTTAAGTATAATATTAGATACAATGAATAATAAAACAAATGCACAAACATCAGAGAAAAAAAAAGCAACTGTGCAAGTCTAATAATTCTTATACAAGAGCAAATACATGGAGTTGCTCTAATGTGAAAACAGAGAATAGTTATATCCTTCTTTACTGTTTGAAAACTACCCACTTCCAGGTGAATGCAGATTTCCTGCTTATGTGAAGAAGCACACTTCAGTAGGATAATGCTGCTGCCTGCGATTTGCACTTAGTACATGATAAAGACGGCTCTAGCACTAGATTGTTATGTATAATCTAACAGATAATGAGAAATGTATCCCATCACCTTCCTGGGTAAAGCTGGCTCATGAGCTCTCTGAATAACATAAATAGAGCCAAATACATTCTTTTTCCTACCATTGAAACTGATTATCTTTTGATGGATAATGGTCCACTAATTTTCACATCTAGAAAATACACTGTTATGCGTTAGGCTCCTGTAATTCCTTTCACTTCACAGAGATTGTCTGGTTTTGCTACCATTCATACTTGAGTTTATCAACATTGAATCTATGTTCTATTCTTATAACACATAAACAGAGTGATCATGCAAGAGGGTTTCTTTTTTCTTTTATTCTCCTTAATAATGGTTGTATATCAATTCTTTTGAAATTTTTCTGTCTCTAGATATTCATCCTGATCCCCAGACCTGTTATTAACTATCTGCTTCTTTTTAAAAATGACAGGGAAAATTGCTCATTTGTGAATAACCAGTGTTCATCATTAGCCAGAAAAAGGAAAAAAACCTAAGATACTCAGCCATCCTTTTGCATTTATATATCTCTAAAGGGACATTGTCTCCTTTGACAACTGCTTCACTTACTAACTTAGCACATGATTAATTATGTTTTGCAGTGTCACAGGAAATCACACGAATATAAGGTAATACATGATATCAAGTCAGAACAGCGTTTCTAGTACTTTTGCAATGTTTTTAATACAAATAAATCTAAAGTGTTCTTTCATTGATCCTCCTCAGACATACTCTGCACATCTTTCCTTACCCCAAAAAATCTTTCTGAATTTCAGAGCCAAAGTGATTATATCATATTATTACAAAGGATTATACTGCTCATCTTAGCAATTTAATGCATATTTCTGAAGGCAGAAGAGCCCCCTCTATTAATTGTTGTTGACAATAGGTTCTCCATAAATACTCTGTGAAACTCTTCCTGTAGAAAGAAAGAAATATCTATAACTTTAGAGATACCATGAAAGAAGCTGACAGAATAAAAAGTTCTTAAAAAAAACCCATTTGCTCTCCTCATAATGGCCTACAAGCACTAGATAGAAAACAAATTGCCCTGAGGAGAGCAGTGTGTGGCCAAATGGCCACTATTCATACTTGAGACACAGACTTGTACTTTCACAAAAAAAATCTGTGACTTAAAGCATCTGATTTGTGTGTAAACCAAGCTCTTAATTTTTCTCAAAGTGATTGAGAGAAAGACCTGGCTTTTTCTTCTTCAATGGATCCTTGTATTGAAGTATTAAAAATTTCTGCTACATTTTTGTAGTGGTTTGAAAGCCAAACGAGTGAGATGCTCCAAGTCAGAAATAAAATTTAATAAGAAGAAAGGAAAAAAAGTAAAATAAAATAAAATAAATGCAATAATACAAAAGACCACTGACAGAGTCAGAATACAACCTGAGCAGGGTGATTGAAGTAGTCCAGGTGAGGTGGTCTTTCCTGAAGCAGTGGTCCCGTAGAAAGGTCTGGTAGTTCTGATCCTCTGGGAATCTAGTGGGTAAGGGCTGCTTGTACTGTCCCAAATCCCAGATTATATCCAGGTGAGAATGCTTGGCTCCTCCCCATGGGTGGAGCATCTCACAATGGGATGATGAGTCATACAGGGGGTCCTTGATGGCCCATTAAAGAGAGATAATTCCCGGAGGGAGTTATCTATGAGTCATGCAGCAGGCATTTGATGGGCCATTAACAGAAGATACCCCAGAGGGAGGGGGGCCTGAGAAGACACTGCTCCAATAATTGAATTCATCAGTTCATGAAGATGATGATAAAATATTTGTGCACATCCTATACTACAACCCAGGACAATTTTCTACTTACATGTTTGACCTTCTCACCAATTTACTGTGATGGATTTGCCTCAAAGTGGCAAACTCTGAGGGATATTAAGTTCAGTGTATCAGAATGAAGAGCATTCTGGACAGAGAATTAATTTACCTTGGGGTTTTTTTACGTGGACTTTTTTCCCATGTGACTTTGCTTCTAATTAATTATATTGTCTCAAATATATGGCTTAATATTTTCTTTCTTTAATATACATGCCCAAAACAGAGACAATATCAACTCAAAAAGTGTGATTTAGGGCAGACATAATGAACATTAACATATAAAAACTAGTAATAAAATTTAAGAACAATATGGAAAAGGCACTCATTGAGTTTCCATAAATGGTATAAAATGTTTAAGTTACTCTTGATGCTATTTTCTGTTGCAAACCATAACAGATGAAAATATTTTTAGGAAATATGTCATCTTGTCAATATAGGCAGACTGAATAATTTCTAGACAGTACATTTGCTTCAGATGGCCCTTAACAGAGGAGATCTTTTATGCTGCAGTTCCTGTTAAAGTGTTTACTTTGGGGACATTGCTATTCAGCTACCACTTTCCTCTTCAAACATTCTTTAAGGGCTTTCTTTCCTAAAGGACCATACGCTGATCTAGTAACTTAATGCAATAACTCATACTGCACTAGTCTTCTTTGGTGTCATGGGGCTCGATGAGACAATGAAAAGGGTTACAATTTTAAAACTAATTGACTTCCTAAAGAAGTCTAACAGCAATGTTAAAACAAATATTAAGGTGAAACAGACAGGGAATTGCAGGGAGAAACACTGCCCTTTTCAATTTCAGTATTGTCTCATTTAAAGAAAAGGTATTTATTTAGTCTTAATTATTTTTTCTCTGAAAAGTTGCGTCTTTCTTAGGTAAATGTGAAATTGTACCATTGATAGGATGGCAAAACTGCAAATCCTATTCCATGCAGTTACAGTAAGGAGCACAAAGCATGTTAGAAAGGCTACCCAGCACCAATTTAAGAAGCTGGCACCAAAATATTCTGAAGCAGACTTTCTGTCCCCTGATTTACCATACATATATTCTTTCATGCTTTCAGCCTAAGGAACTGCATTACAGATTCTCTACCTTGTAGAACGCAAGGATGAGAAGGGTTCAATAATGCATAATACTAAGTTGCATATATAAGGCTGCATTTTACCTTATATGGGTATTTTTTTCTTTCATTAGAACACCCCTTGCAGCACAGCAAGGCTACTGAGCTGCAGTTATGCATGGTTTTTTTGCCAGAATACAGACAATATTTCAACAGTGAGCAATACACACTAAGGGGAAAGAGAATCCCTAGAGATTTATTTTGTGAACTAGAAATAGAGGCACTAACCATATAGATATCTCCATCACAACAACAAAATAGATGCATGTAAAGTTTATCAGTGAGATCAACAAAATCAAAGCATTTGATTCTCCAGGCTTTAACTCAACAGGATTAGAGTTAAGCCATTTTTGAGCATACCCTTTTCTCTCACATTGTCATAGTACCAGAACGAATTTGAATTAGTATGCAAAAAAAATCCTGAAACATAGACCATACCACAGACAATTAAAATGTTATTACTTTAATGATTACTTATTAATTAGTTGTACTTTTTATGAGGAAGATGATCACCTAACACTAGTGTCACAGCTACCTTAGCACAGGGCATGTTCCACACAGTTTAAGCTACAGATTAATTTGCTTTATCTGACATATTTGAGTACTCATTTAGCATTTATTTTCTTGAGAGTAACATCAGAATGGTGGACATCTTTTGATTAACCTAGAAACATTCCAATTTAATTAAAGAGGTCTTCTACTCGACACAGGGAGAAAACTCCATCAAATATCTCCATTTTGATCCTCAGACAATCTGAACAGATAACTTTAGATGAGGATTTCCATCTTTGTTCTTCATTTACTTTACTAGAGAAGAGGAAATTCTTCCAGTTATAATAAGTTTAAATGTAGGGTCTCCTCTCATAGTGGGGGCTGCTACCAGCTAGCAGTGAAACCCTCCAGACCACAGAAACCTGTTGTGCTGGGTCCGTCAGCTCAGCAGCTGCTGCATGGGTCAGGCTTGGATGAAGGACACGTGCTCTCTCTTGGGTTAATAAGGATGTTTATTCAGTGCAGCCATGTGAAAAGGGGGCTCTGCCAGAACCCCTTCTCAGCATGGTGGTCGCATGGTGAGGACGAGGAGAGAGAGCGAGTGGGCATGGTGTCTCCCCTTTTCACCAGGGCAGCCCTGGGCGGGGAAACACTGACCCAATGGGGAATGGAAGGGGGAGGGGTTACATCAGGAGGACACACGGGGGTAGGAATGGGGGGGTGGAAGGGATGTACCAAGTACAGACAAATAACAAATACAAAAGACAAATTCAAACCCTAAAATTCGCGCCGTTACAGTTAAATAAGGTTTAAAAGCATTATATGATTAAACCTATAAAGAACAAATTTAATGAAATTAACAGTAAAATGAACTATGATTATAGCTTGCAAACTTTTCTGACACTCAGAGGATATCAACAAAGCAGTTGACAAATCTTTAACTGGAACACAGTTATGATTGTTTTCCTCTTGCTAAAAGTATAGACAAATTGTGAAAATTTTGGGAATTTAAGCAAATTTCTGACTAATGAGTTATTAATTTCTCAAACATATGTGCAAGTCCTTAGCTTGCTTATTCTTAGATGCAATTTTGATGCATTTTCACTCAGTCTTGAAGAAAGACATGAAAGTGTCAGATATGAAATACAAATATCGTTATGCAGATTACTAACATGACTATTTTACATTCCACCAGAAATTTTTATTCCACCAATATTAATTTTATCTTAACTGCACTGGGATACCCCTTCAAGAGGATGCAGTGCCACGAACATGACAGCATTTTCCATCACTCACAACTTCCATAAGGAATATCACTTAAGGAATATCTGGTAAGCTTATGAGAGCAGATATTTAATGCCACAGCAGCTACAACAAACAGAACAACTGGCCCTTCTTCAGTCAAATTCAGGTTAACTTTCAAGTTAAAGTCCTCAGATCTATCATAGTCTGAACAGTAAGGTTATAAGGATATAACAGTAAGGATTATAATGGGTGCTGAAGGTTGCAGCAGAACACTGGATGTAAGTACTGCTATTAATGAGGGTCAAAAGAGAAATGTAAAATCTGAAAACACCTCCCCCAAAGAAGGAAGGAAAAACCACACTGCAAGATTCTAAGTGTGAGCATCTCCAGACCGGATCTGAATTAACCTGGTCAGAGTTCCATGGAGCTGTTGTTCAGTAAAATGAGAAAAACACCAAAGGACATGCAACTTGGAAGGGAGAGCAATAATATAAAAAGTGAAGATTGAAATATAATGAGGAAATTGTAACAAAAAATACAATTCCTTAAAATTCCTCTAAATCTGCAAGCAATTAAAAATATTTCTGCTTTCTTGAGTTTTGAAAATATAACAAGGTAGTTAAAAATTACAAAACAGAATTCTAGTAATATTTTTGAAATTGTTATGTGAATTGCAAACTTCAACCAGCTTTATCCTTGACATCATTTAGGTTTTGAGGCCTCCAGCAGCACTATTAAATTTCAATGTTTTTTGAGAGAAATTGATCATGAGACATCATTCTTAGGACAGGGTATTTCTATTATATGATGTAGAATCTTACATTAGCAAGAAAACTTGTAATCTTCAAGATCTCTTCCAGTTTTAGGCAGAGATGAGTGAGGAAGTTAACGGCTCAATAGAAATTCCAGTCACAGTCTTTTACTTCTACAGTTTTAAGAATATTGCACTGCAGACAGCAAATTTTAAAAACAATTCCTCTGGAGTGCATTATAATATGCTCAAGATACTAAGTTGGAGAAATTAGTTGTTTATGTCCAATGCTGTTACAAAGTAAATATATATACTGTTTTTTCTTCATCCCAGAGTGCACACTACCAGAATTCAGACTATAAAGGGTCCCTGAAGAAAGGCAGTCACAGATGGCAGATGACCTCAATATGAGAAAGGAAGGAATACAGTCTCTTGAATATATTTACTCTTAGGTTTACACTTTGTGCTAGCTGATACACAACAGAATCAGATCTATCTTTGTCATCGTTCCACTAATAAGCTCTACATATCTAATACACCTAATAATTTTTGACACAGTCTTCCAAAACCCAACTATAGCCAAGTCAAGAGAAAAAAAAGTGTCATTTTAGAGTTTAATGTCAAAGTACCAAAGCAGTACTTAATAGATTTGATCTCCCTGAATGGGAGATGTTTGACAAAAAGGTCATGAAATAGTATTGCTCTCTTGTAGTTAATGACTGAAATGCTTTTCACAGTGAACAATTTCAATTCAAGAACTAAAAGAAGGAGAAGAGAAACAGTCATCAAAATAAACTATGTTGGCATCTAAAAGACTAGTGCAAGAAGTTCTCCTTCTCTAGCCTTGCAATTTGTTGGAGAGTGACTGACCGTAAAAAGGAATCCTTTAGGTAAAAAAAGACAGCATGAAAAAGTCTATGCTCTTGCATTTCATTTCACTTCACACAGTGCTGCACTACAGATTTCTTTAAAGTGTTCATTTATTTACAGTTTAATAGAGACCAAAAGTTCAGTGATTCATTTGTTAGGTCCCACATGAACTGCTGATAAAGCAATGTCCACACAGAAAACATGCATGGTACAGGAACATAAAAAAGTCCCCAACAGTAAACACACAGTCTTACAGTGTGGAAAGAATGGAAAGCAGAATACAGCATGACAGCAGCCTTTCTAGCAGAACTTGTGCAATGCTTAAAAGCAGGTTGAAGTCAGGTTAACAATCTCAAGTTTGAGCAACAAGAAAACATGAATTTGGCTTCCTGAAAACTAAGGTGGTGATGAAATTGATGTAATATCTTTTCTTACTACGCCAGCTAGTAATGAAATAAGACTTTTAATTAGTCAGATTTAGATTGCTATTATGTAACTCAGAACATAATGACAAAATATTTCATGAGGGGTGCTCGATTGATGTTTATCTTATGACTGTGCAGCAAACATTTGCAATGCCATAAGGATACAGATTTTTAAAAAAGAAGAAAAAAAAAACCACAAAAAAAACAAGAGACCATGAAGATCATGTAGATACAAGCAGTTGTAACAGTGCTGTAGACTTTAATGATAATTATCTAATCTTACATCACAGTTACGTGTTTCATAATATCATAACACTTCTTGCCTGTGCTACCACAGACAGTCACAAAGGGGCTGTGAAGAGAAGATTGTTGGCCCTTAATTCCCAGCAATTCTGTGGTTTCTACAGGGTCATGATGGATGTCTCCTACAACAACTTAGAAAAGGGTAGGTATCATCCTTTATGCAAAGACATTAGGTAAAAATAAGGCTCAAACACTTTCCTTATTCTGGTTTTTTTTTTTTTTTTTCCTGTGGGTTATTTATTTATCTAAAATACTTTTGGCATGATCATGACTTAAGAGTAGTCTTAGGCATTCTTCATGGGGTGGAGGATAATAGCACAAATATTGCCTACTGTTAATGTTTATTGTTGAAAGACTCTAAAATACAGTTCTATTGTGTATAAGGATTTCTCTGTCTATACACAAAGCTGAAGAGCTAATGGTACAGGAAGTTTTGAATGGGTTTCATCAATGTAAGATAAATATCACTGGTTCAGTAAATACAACCACTTTCATTTCCTGAAAAAACTAACAAAACCTGTATTTGTCTGTGCTTATAAAAAGAAAGATTGAGAGGTTCCCCACACGATGAGGGAATGGATGGTCAAAAAAATAAGGAAATACTACACCCACTAAAGGAACACAAGTTTTGGTGTTGCTATAGCATATTAATATTCATAAAAAATATATATTAAATGTCCAGTGTCTTTTCTGATGAGGACTAGGAAATGGGGGAAGATGAATTATGTGCAATTTGTTAAATAGTCAAGCCTCACTAGTGTTGTTGATTTGAATTTAAGTATTGAAAACAACAGCGATAATATTGTGAACCTTTTGAATTCTAATTAATTTGATGAGCATTGTGAATTTAAGAGTGATTTTTTAATGGGAATTGGCCTTGAATAGGAACTGAGTCATCAAGTCAAGCGATTCCACCGGCCATCCCCATTGCTAAACATCAGTTTAGCTTCTCCCATGTCAAGGTCCAGCTGCTCGTCCTTGCATTAGAGTTCTTCATCACTGGGACTGACAACCATTGGAGTACTGCTCTACTACACCCACAAGAGAACTTAATCTAAAAGTAATTTCAAACAAAACTGATTTAAAAACTTAAAAGTAGTTTTAAACTCCATGACTCTGTCAGCCTGTGATAGTTTTGACATTTTGGGAAAGGGAAAAAGGTGCTAGTTTATGAATCTGTTATAAAAGTTCTAACGCACCTCTTGAGATCTTCTAAAATCAGTTAGTGCAGTTGTGTATAATATGGAGTTGTTGATTCCTACACCCTCAACTCATGACACCTCAGCAGTAGAACAGAGATCCACAACTCTGTGGTGTCTCGTGAGAAATTCTGCACACAACACATCTAAGAGGAAGGAAAAACTATCTACCAAAAGAATCTGGCTTCCACCAAATAATAAAATCTGCATCTCAGAGTTCTGTAAGGGTCAGGTCGTATAGGATCAACCCCTTTTCAAGAAGGTAATACTCCTGCTCTAAACATCAAAAGCCATCTCCAACATGACTTTCTTAGATTCTTTTTGTAATTATATGTAATTGCATTTTGTAAAAATCCCCAACAAACCAAACCAAATCAAATCAAATCAAACCAAACCAAACCAAACTAAAGCAAAACAAACAAACAAAAAATCTTACAGAAAACCTCCTAAGTTTTCTTCTAGCAACATTTGCATATTCTGTTTGCTAAACTTCAGCTAGTTCTCAGAATAGCTTTGAGTGACTGCTTGTCTTCTCTTGAGCAAATTGTTTAAGCAGATGTTGGTCTTCAAATCAATCTTGTGGACAGAGAAATCCTTGTAAAATAAAGTAGATACATTAATTAAGAGGGACCTTGTAGTAACACTAATTTCACTCTTGAACATTTTATTCAGGGTAATACCTTTGAAATGCTACAAACCCCTGTAACTACTAAAGATGTGTCTATTTTCAGTGAAAATTAGACCTCTAGTAAATGAAGCAAACTCACATGTAGATCTGGTCTTGGCTTACCTGCCTCTGTCAGTCCCTATTTAATAATTGGTTATTTAGTTGTTAAAAAGCAGTTTTTCTGAGCAAAGTGACTTACTCAGGAAAGCAAATGTGAGGGAGGAAATACCAAAGAACAAAAATATCTATTCTAATACTCTATTACAGAGGTGCTCTTTAGAGAGATGAATCTTAAACATCAATCTAGAAGCAACCACCATACATTTTACCATGCATTTTAATGTTGTCTGCATCATTTATGCATGATTTAGTAAAATACAGGTACAAGATGCAGACCTTTAGTTCACAAGTGATTTGTAATTACAAATGATTAAAGACAAGGTGAAAAATCATTTTCTCCATATATGAACCTCCCTAGGAAGAGTGCATTGACTCCTAAGTCTGTGAAAAAAGGTCTTAAGATAAGAGCATAATACTTTTGTAGCAAAGTGGTGAAGACAGACTTGTGACTATCTAGCATACTAGGCAGTATGAAATTTTAATTTTCCAGCTAGACATCTGCTTTTCTCTGTGTGCCATAGAAGTTTGTTTACCACAGGCCATTTTCTCAGGCGTATAATTATTTTGACTTTAAATGTAGTAGTCATTTATTATGAGGCATAGAAGCTGTTTAGAGCTGTGACAGCTGTGGCATCATACTACATTTTTCTAAATCACTTAAGTCTGCTGTTACACAACAGTGTACTTCAAATATAAATTATCTTCAAAGAAGAGTATCTGTCCAGAAATCTGAAAAATTTTGTATGAAAGTACAACATGTGTAAGGTATAAGAATCTAATGGACAATAACACATCTCAGAAATTTCAATCATGGAAAAAGAGTAAGCAAAACACAAACAACAGAAGCATAAAGGAAGTTCCACTGAGATCCAGCCAGTAGTTCTATAAAACATTACAAAAATCACCTGTTCATATAGTTAAGTACAGCATGTCTTTGTGCTGCAAAATAAACCTCATGAAACTGTTAAAAGCTGAGAAAAAATATAAATACTTTACAATTTTTTCTCTGCTGACCTGTATCAGCAAGTGATTCTACAATAACTGAAATGTTACACACTATCTCCCCCTGATTGTGCTAAAAGCACATAGAGCATGGTTCTGACTTTTGTTTTGTTTCAAGTTTCTTCATGGAATAGCATTTTTTTCAGAGCAAAAAATAATTATTCAAAGTTTTCTTTTTCCAGTTGAAGGGGTATCAGGTATAATTATTGTAGTGCATTTTGGAGCAAACAAATCTATTTTCTTTGTTTCACAGAGGACTTTTTTCCAAAAAGATAGAAAGTAAATACAGTATCAAGCATTTGCTGAGGAATGTCCACTATTACAGGGAGTTAATCCCTCTCTAAAAGTGATTTCCAAATTGTACAAATATTCCGAACTACAAAAGTCATTATCTAATTTTAATAAAAAGATGATTCTATTTCTACAACTATGAATCAAGCACACAAGAACAGAAGCTACAATCTTGAGCCTTATGGCAAAAGTATAACAAGCAAAAAAATATTTGGACAAATGTTCAAAGTTTCCTGGCTTCTCCTTGGTAAAGTGCAGGTGTTGAGTAAGAGTATTTTTTAAACAAATCCACAAGTTAAAAGTGGTCTAGATGACTTCATCAGAACGGAGAACCACTTCTATGCTCACTGCTTTTCTTCTAGTGAGGCTTATGGTCAACAAAATATGAAAAAAGCAAAGATTCCCAAATCCTGACACTAAAAATATTAATTAGCCTGTTAAATTTTAGTGTTTAGTGGAGATGAATATGCAAGTAGGATCAGTATGTATCTACAGAATAAATGTACACAAGTATTAAATTATCATTGGGACTAAATCCTCATGTTTAGAGCTTTTTGTGGGCATTGTTAATCTTGAAACAGAATCACTTTTGTATGTAATTTAATACCCTTGAAAATAGAAAAAAACCTGGAAAATTAATATTTTAAAAAGATAAACAACACATGTTCCTCTTTATTTCTCAAAAACCTGCTTCTCAGTCCGATTCTGTAAAGCATGTTCATTATGGAAGTTTCAAACAACACTATATTAAGAGAATGCTTGAGTTTTTAATAAGATTTTTGAACACATAAGAAGCTAAAAAGATGTTCAGTGTGAATTTAGCTGACCTTGTGCCATCAAGCAGAAACATAAATGTTGCAGTTAAACATCAGAGGAACAAAACTATTGATATCCCATTGAGGCCAATTAAAAATTTTGGGATTTTTTTAACAAACGGATTAAAATTTAATTGAACGCCAAGTCTATGGAGGGTCAAAGAATCACATCTCATAATTGCATTGAGAGGTTTAGAAAGAGCATCTTGAAACATATTATTAAGACTTTCCTGTGTAACTTCCTCTTCATTGCAGGAGTTTTACTGACATTAGGCCACAGTGTTTAATGCACTTGATTCAGCAGCATACTTCTTGATAAAACCATTTCATTCCAGAAAGTCATGACTGAATGTAGCAATGACTTTTAAAAAATGCCTGAGTTGTTTTCAAAGTGTCCTGTGTTGAAGTTTTTTGAAGCGACTTGTCATTTACCTAACTTTGTTACAATCTAACAATTAGAAATTTGAATGCAAACTGGAGACATTGTAAAAACAAAGAACCTATTCAATGATAACTATTTTCTAAAATTTCTTTTTACCAGTTATATGAATATCATATTTCTTTATGCTTCAGGAGTAAGTTCTTCCAAAAAAAAGCAATTACAGAAAACTCAATGGTGGGAGAAAGATGAACTTTCAATTAAAATGGGTAAGAAAAGAAAAATATCTTGCTTTTTAAATTGCCTATTTTTTGGCTATCTTTTTCAGTGTCTTGATCAGAGTTTTATAAAGCAGATGTTCAAGTAGTGTAATGTTATTTAATTTCACATGTATAAGAGAAGGCTGTAGGAAATTTAATTTTCACTACCTTTATTTATGGAACTTTCATATTGTAACAATAGAAGTGTTTTCTACTCCTGTGTTCATTGGCAATTTCTTTACAGGATGGTAAAGAAACTCAAAAGAGGAGATTCCATACTGAGGGAGTAGAGAAGTGGGGAACAGCCATGAAGAAAGTAATTTGTACAAGACATCAAAATTTTTGCAGAAATGGCAAAAAACATGATGAGTGACATTGCTTAAAAACCAAAGACAACCATTATTTTAAGCAGCAAAATTGAAATGTATATATTTGATTGTACTTTCCCAAGGATAGATATATAGTATTATGTAAATGTCTTTAAACAAGAAAAAAAAAATAACAATTTGAACAGACCACATTTCAGTGGAAAATTTCATGAGCTTCTTGAGAGAGACAGAAAAATATGTAACAGCTGTTGTCCATGCCATCTCATGTACCATAAGAAAGAGCTCGAATGATAAAGTGTCTATTTAAAAGCTGTAATAGAGGAAAAGGTCTTAGCATGAGGATTGGTGATTCCTACTCCTAGTCTGTCACCTATCACTACCATCAGAGGGTGTTACCGCATGAATTCTTCAGTTTTCATTCTTTTATTGATTTAATAAGCACACTGTTTATCCTCAAAGTAACTTTGTGATGTTTATTTATTGCATGTTTTATAAATGGGAGTTGAATATACACACTTTTTTAGAATTGTGTTGGATAAAAAAAAACAACAAACTCATATATTTAATGACTACACAGGAAAATTCTTGATTTATATGCAATTGTGAATTTTATTGTTTTAATCTAGAAATGCTGAAATCATATGAAAAGATAGCACAGAACAGTGTGTTAATTCACAGTCATTTAATTTTTTTTAATCATGCATTTAGGCAAATAAGGTACGGTCTGAACATGGGGCTACAAATTCCCTGGGTAACAAAAGAGTTCTAGGATTTTATTGGAGTTTAAAAGGTAAAGAAAGTGTGGAGACAGAGGAGGTTTTTATTAAGCACTAAGAAAGGAGACCCCTGACAGCTCATCTTAATGCAATTGGAAAGGTTAAGTGATTAAAAATTCTGCTGGAAATCTCATCAAAACTTCTCGTAGCAGGCTAGTAAATTTAACTGTGTGGTACCAACTACCACAGCAATCCTTGAGGACACATCAAGAGTAGCAAAGACTTTTAATGCTTTATTTCTAACAGTTCATTGTCCCTGAGGCCACATCAAGTTTTCCCAGCATCGATGACACAGATGAGATTGTTAGTTTTAGACCTCCTGTCTAGAG
The DNA here is from genome assembly GCA_024734555.1 of Trochalopteron elliotii. NCBI lineage: Eukaryota > Metazoa > Chordata > Aves > Passeriformes > Leiothrichidae > Trochalopteron > Trochalopteron elliotii. Next base: position 4,136,778 of record JANPWX010000419.1, read on the forward strand.
CAGATAGCAGTTGCAGGGTTCACTATACCAATATAACATATGTACCTCATCAGCACAAATCAGGTGAGTTGACTATATGCTATCCTACTCCTCCTAGCTTCCTTTTTTATCACAAGGAAACAGGACATGGGAGTAAGGAAGAAAAAAAAAACACAACAAAAAGCCAAAACCAACAACAAAACTGCTAAAGGGATGCATTTTAGACATCTGTGAAAAACGCTATTACATATTTTTAGCACAGTGTAAAATATTTGTTATTTTGGTACAGTAACAGGGTTTGAATGGCTCTGCAGTTTGCTCTGTAGCACTTGCCATAATACACAAATGAAAAAAACATTGTCTGTGCATTCATCGTTTCTTGGAAAACAGTGGAAAACTGAAGTCATACCTTCAACTAAAACAAAATAGCCAGAGAGTGCAAATATAACCTCATTAAATAAGACAGCAAATCTAAGTGCCATAGAAGGCTATTAAACAAACTAGATTGATCCATAATAATAAGAAACATATTTCACATGTGTTGAACAGTCCAGAGCTTTTAACAAGTAATAGGCACAATACTCTGTAAAATAGTTGCTATTCTCCATCAGTATATCATTGTCAATGGCTGTGCTATCTCAAAAGAAGCACTTTTCCCATACACTTTATTGCTTGATAGCTTGCTGATTGCTTTTACAAAGCAATAAATTGATGGCCTGATTCAGCAGTGACATTAGGTTATGTTCATTCTCTGTGATTGATGCTTTGAATTAGAACTCTTACATTCTCCTCTGTTTGGAAATATGAAATTCCAAACAAGCAAGCCTGATGTCACAAACAGAATTAGACAATGGATGTCAGATGAGTGAGATTTATAAATCTAAATATCTAAATAACTTTCTTCTTTATTAGAGTTTTCATAATTTATTGCTGAAGGGACAGTCTTTCAGTAAAAAGAATCAAGTCAAGTAAGGAGAGAGGAAAAAAATTAGAAGACTAGAGTAGAATTTCTACACTATAAATTTCTGCAGTGTTAGAAATGCATGTAAAGGTGAACAATAAGGACATATTAATCATTTAGCACTCAATTAAATAAATTTCATTATTTATACATTTTACAGCAAGTTTTAAGGTAAAAAGGAATTTTGTTATTTTTTCACTGACTAAGAAATTCATCCATTAACTATAGTGGCCTTTTTTATTATATGTCATTTTGAAATGACACTTAAACTAGTAAGGCAAAATAAAAAAAAAGATGAAATAAGAAAGGGTGACTGCTAACTGTTTTTCATTATTTTTTCATGATAAATAAGTTAAATAAGAAGCAGCTTGTTAAAATAATTTTAGATATGGAAATAAAGATCTCCAAAAAGCTAAGAATTTCAGTTCAGCACTCCTATTTCACTACAAACAAAAAAAACCTAAGCAGAGACAAATTTCCCAAATGCAAACAGCCCTCCCAATCTACTGACCATAACAGCTGTCAGGAAGCAGTTCTCCTGACTACATGCTAAATTTCAGAAAAAGCAGTGTCAGGTGGAGAGCAATTCCACGATAAATGTATTTTTAAGTAGGGATCATCCAAATCACTTTGTGACAGATGTATGCAACTCCTTCACATGATGCTTAAAGTGCATCCCTGACTGTACTGCAGCTCAACATTTGAAACATGAGAGAGATGAAATCTCTGCTTTGTCAAATCTGATGGTATTTTTATGTGTGCATAAAATTTTTAAGTTTGCTGGATAAATATATATAAATTAACAGCTTTGGCCCCAATGTCTTCCTTGAATCTGACTGTGACTTGAGAAAGATTGCAATATCTCAGTTTTCACATCTGTAAATTGAGGATGATGTTATTTACTAACCTTCTTGCTGAAGCAGTGCACATTCATTTGCTGCCTTGCTGTCTTTTATACTGGCCTTTTAAATTATACAGGCAACATTTAAGTAATAAATATTTATAGCAAAGGGCAAAGCATGATGGGCATCTGCTCATAGACTGATGTTCTTATCACTGAAAGGGATATAAAATGCAGCAGCTTTCACTTTCAGGTTCAACATAATTCTTAGGCTGTTCCTTTCAAAGAAGTAGTGGGTAAAAACTACAAATGAGCTGTACTTTCCTTCAACATATTTATATTTTGCCTTTTTTTGTTGTTGTTGTTCCTCCTTTTCGGTTTTGAAATCCTAATAGAGATGGAAGAAAACATCATTTTGACTTCACTTATGCATCTAAACAGATCATAAATGTATCAGCCTACTCTGGCATAGTGCAGGTATCATTCTGGTACAGCTATTGTTATGCCCTCTCTTCTAGGAGTTTCAAAACACGTGTATATTTTCATATTTTCAAGTTACTGACAGTGTTGTTTACTCCACCACAGAAAAACACCATCACAAAGTTTCCCCTAACTACATCACAACGTGCTGTTGTTTCTTAATTTCTTTTCATTGAAACTTTGTAAATATATATAAAAATACTTCAAATATCTAATTTCACGATTTTTAGTATCCCTCTTCCAAGGAAAAATATTATACACATTTTCAAAAAGTCTATTAGGCATAGGTACATTTTTTATCATAGCACAGAGGATGAAGCCACCTTGCAGAGCAGGGCACTACCATTCCCCAAACACCTGCTGCAGTCCCACAGCACACGAGTGTCTGCACAGTAGCAACCAGGACACCAACATGGACTGCGTGTTCCCTCTTTTCCTGACATTAAAGTGCTGTTATAGACCTGGGGCCAATTCGTTTTTTTCTTCCTTCCTCATTTCATTCCACTGCCTTGTCACAGTCTTTAGTTTTGGAATATAGAATGCATGGAGGTGGAATGGACCATAATGATCATCTAGTCATCTACAGGCTGTCCTGGTATTCCGAATCTCAGCTTTTATCCAGGTAGGAATGCTTGGCTCCTCCCCTTGGGTGGAACATCTCACAATGGGATGATGCAATTTTATCATGCAGTGAGACTCCATGGCCCATTAACAGAAGACATACCCCTGGAGGGAGATAAGAACATTGCCCCACCTGGTTATAAGAGCTTTAACAAAAGACACCCGCCCCCTTGCCCCCCAGAGTTATAAGGGATGGGTCATGGAAGAGATACAGAAACCACCTCCCCAGCCAGTTTCAACAGATGAAACTGTTGAACACATACTTTTGGTTACAATAATAGAACACATACTTTTGGTTACATCTTGCATTGCAACGCAAGACGTTAACACATACCAGAACTTAGAGGATTAATTTGGTTTGGGGATTGTGAGATCATCTAATGATCAAAAACTAACAAATAACATAGACTATTTCAAATGAAAAATTAACCATTTGGAGTAATGAATTAATCAAAATGAGTTCCTGATGTCTAACAGAGGCATTGAAATTTCCTTGAATGAATCAAATGAACTTTATATGACAAAATCAAGAAAGAAAAAAAATCCCAACTTAATTATAACATAAAAAAAAAAAAAAAGAAAATCACAAAACAGCACCTCACATGCCCAAGAAAATGAGGAAAGATTCTGATGGGATAAATGGCTCATGAATGAGAATGTGTTGTAGAAACATTCAGTAGTTATGACTACATAGGCAAATGAATTTTTGTTTATTCATTTTCAATGACTATTCTAGCAAGATGAATACAAAGTCTTCTTATTCTTAAAAAATGTATTTTAGACAAACACAGTAACAGCATCAGAAAACCTTTTGAAAATCCCTGTTAAACCTTTTGGGTGACATATATCTCCAGAAACCAGAAGTAAATAGAACAATGTTGGCAAAACTACCTAGGACAGGATATTTTCTGATAAATCTTCCAGGACATGTTGAAAGGAGACTGGGTCATTCACATGTTGGAGAGATCAGTGAAAAAAGATTATTTAGGACTTGCACATATGCACTCACTGACATAAAATGCTGTAGGAGAATAGCTGGTAAAGATAAGGCTTTGCTGCTGGCAATCAAAATCTTACCTGCCTCTTAGAACTGGCTGAACTAGCAGATTTCCTCATTTGATGTTATCTGTTGACTCCCTTAACATTGTGGACTACAAGTAAAGAATATTGACCAAAAATCCCTGCAAATAAATTAGCACTGAATTAGAAAGATTATAAATGAGACAAAGACTGTGTCCTGTTCTCACCAGGACACAAAAGGCCAAAGCAGTCTAAATCTATCACTGAGAATTGGAAAATGAGGCCTCCAATTGGTATGCTGCAACTGGAGAAGGAGAATTTTATTATGTTTGCATTCTTCTTACCAGCATGGGCATTACTAACCAGGAAATTATGATCAACATGTAGTCTGTTAATTCCTAGATTATAATATTTTCCTAAGTAGCAAGGAACAGTGGTGTAATTATTGCCTCAAAGCAACAAAATACAATGCCAGCATGTAAAATACTATTTGATTTTGAGTTAAAAGAATCCGTGTCTGTGAATCCTTACATATATTTATTTTGTGCAATAAAAAATGTTATCAGCAAGTGGACATGAAATAAAAGAAAGTTTTGTGAATTTGTCAGAAGGACTTTTTGTTGTTCTACATATAAGCAACTCATTCAAAACTTGCATCCCTTCTCTGTCTTAGATCCAGCTTAAAAGTGTTAACACTGCTTGCTCAGAAATCAAGCCTGTTTCAGCTAAGTAAATTAGAACATTTCATAAGTAGGCACATCTTATGTACATCTGCACAACAGATATAATTTGGTTGAAAAATTACTTGTATGTTTTAGTGCTCATACTCTTTGTAGTTGTTGTTGTTGTTGTTAATACTTTATCCCATGAGTTAAGCTGAAAGAGGGAAGTATAGTGAGCCTCACAGTGATGCCTAGAGAATAAGGTTCTAAAATACTTTTACATCTTTAGCATGGTAAATTATAGAGTGAGGGACACAAAAATGAAAAATTAATACTATTGGATTAATAATAGGTGAGACAACCTGATGTCTGCCAAGATTTCTTTATGACTAACCTAAAAATACCCACAAAATTGCTCCTTCTAGAGCCAGATTAAAATCCAAAAGATTTGTGCCTTCATTTTATGTGCTTTTACATGAAGTTTTGTACTTTTCCTCTTCCAGTTCTTCCAGTCATTTGGAAAGAAGGCTGGCTAAACTACAACTTGTTTGCTTCTTTTCCCAATCTGTCTGGCTCTCCTCCACCCTGAGAGGAAAGGAAGCTGAATGAAATAAAATAAAAGATAACCTTTTTCTGCACACTGCATAAAATCAAAATTAATCAGGGAAAAGTACTTAAAATGTGGGAAGTAACACTTTACCTATGAGCCCCTAAACCCCAGTGGTGTTTCAGGCAACAACAATTATGTACTTTCCTCTTTGTCAGGAAAACCCTGAAACTAAGAAAAAAGCTCTCTCCCCCCTATATATATATATATATTTCTTTACCTTATGAAGAGCATCTGGTAAGTAAAATCCATTATATAATAAACTTGTCTTTATTTAGCAATAAAGTTTACCATGTAAAGCAATAATGCATTTGTGAGATCCAAAGCCCTGCTTCAGACAGAGCTCTTGATGATGAATGTGTCTCTTGCTCCAACTCTATATTCTGTTTTTCAGTAAGTGTAATAGCTCTGACTCCACGGATATAAAATGTTCTCAACTGATTAGATTAGTTAAATGCCAGCTCTCACTTTGGGATCTCAAGGCTGCAGTAGTTGCTCTTAAGCTATTGATTGGAAAGTAGGGCTAAAATACCAAAGTTCACAAATACTGAGAGTCTCTCCTTTCCCAGTCTGTTTCTCAAATCTTGAGAAATTCAAGGTATGGGTCTCTTCCTACATCTACAACCGTGACCATTTATACTACACATGAAGAAAATTCAATCAAATAAATAAGTTAGATGAGGGGTCCCACCTAATTGAGCTGAACCATATATTTAACCCTGCTGCAACCTGGAGAACCATGCAGAAAACGAAAGAAAAATTTCAAATGTGACCACAGACATAACTGATATGTTTCTGACAGCTGTGGGTTTGGACTTAATTAGACAGGAGAAAGTAAACAGACATCAGGATTACTGGTTTGCTTTTAACATGCTAACACTATTCTTACACTTTATTCTTCTGCAGTCTACCACCAAAAAACTGACCTTTCTAGTAACAAATATAAATTGTGTCTCTCCTACTGTTTTGGAATGGTGACAGATTTTCTATTATCTTCACGTTCCAACATTGATGACAACAACTGAGCCCTTGCCAGAGCTAAACATTTTTCTCCTCATTTGATTTCGGATCCAATGTAGATAATTAACATTCTTCATATACACTGAAAAGAAATAAAATATTAATTTTAAGGTTCTCAGTGGCATTTTTGTTTAATTTTAATGAGCTATCAGGCTATATGTACCTTTGACAGGAAAGGAAGTTGAAACATGCTTCATTCACATTTAGATTTGAAATGAGTGATCCTAATGATTCACTGAAAACAAAACCTCAACAAAGAAAGAACAACTAATTATGTTACCACGGAAAGGCAAGGATCCTGAGTTTAAAATGTAACATTTTCTGAAAAACTCTTACCACAGATAATGGTCATAGTTATAAAAAAGAGCACATAATTAAGCTAAAGCTAGTATTTTTTGGAAAAGTTTGTTTACATCAAATATCCGAAAGTGGCTAATGACACATTTTTCTGTAAACCACATAAAAATAGTTAATGTCAGATATAAACGTTTATACATTATTCTGCCGTCATTTCTTAATTCTGACCTGGGGAGACCTCTAGGGGTGAGAGGTTGATTCTGTACTTGGTATCCCTGCTGAGATTGCCAGCTGGGAGCCAGCAGCCCTGGGTAGCCTGAGACCAGCACTTTGTCCCCACTGGGGCCCCAGAACACATCCTTCAACAGAGATGTTATCAACAACCCACCATGCTTGATCTTTAATCAAAAAGTCATTCCACACAAGGAAACACTACAGGTTCTACAAAATAGCATATTAAAATGGTAATGTATTTATTCTTTGTAATTGCAGTTAATTTGAGAAGTATGAATTTTTCCCATTTTTATGATTTTAACTTATAGTGGATTTTTGAATACATTCCCATCACATTCCAGGACTCCCAACACACTGAATACAATGCAATACACTGCACACTCAAAAAAATTAAAAAATTCATTTCAGTTAATCAGTTTTTATATCCTGAATCAGGAGACTAAAGGGAGCTCAAACTGTGTAAGTTTTCCAGTATCTGAGATCATGCTATATTTGCCTGTGTCTGAAAAGAAATTCAGGTAATAAATTATCTTTAGTTGTTTCATTTTATTCATTCTGCATTTAAATTTGAAAGACAGAGGAGATATTTGAATTGTAAAGTTGTGCATTGATATGTGAAGGGTTTTTAAATCGGTGGGGTATCCAAATACCTTTTTAAATACATGTAGAACAACACTACCTAATGATGCACTTTCCCCATGATGTACTCTTTCAGCAGAGTAAATGCAGAGCAGTAGGGAGGACAGAGCAGGAAGTGAGCCCGGAGTCTCCCACATTCATCTCACTCCCCTTTTGGGATATGCTAATGTATCATGTGCCTAATACGTACGCCAAAGTTTTCTTTTCATGTTCAGCATTCTCTTTAGAGCAAGGAGGGAGTGAAGAATTAGTTGTATAAATTGAGGAAGGCCAGCTCTGATCCAGCTCTGATCCAGCTCTGGTTTAGGGACCTGCTGCTTCTTCAGCTGATATATATCTATCAGTCTATAGAGAATGAATTTATTGCAACATTGTTTCACATGCTAAATTATAACTTAAAAAATCTGTGAGGGAGGCACAATTCAGAATCAGCATATGTATACATTTTATATATATATATAAAACACATAAAACATATTATGTTTAAAACACACCACCATTTTAAACTTTCTGCTGTTCTGCATTCAGATTAAAGTTATTTAAAGATTAACTTTAAATACAGAAAAATCAGGCAGTTGCTAGGAGAATTACTATTTCTCTTCCTGCTTTGTTAATATCATGGTGTTAGAATACAAAAAAAAAAAAAAAAAATAGATTCCCACTGCTAACTTCACATAGTATGGGTAAGGAAGAGCAGGGAAATGTAAGACAGAAACCTATCCCTTCTCTGTACAATCAAGAGAGAAAGCTAGCTCTGCAGGATTCTCCCAAAAGACCTTCATCTTAGTTCTGTCTTTTTTCCTACATTTCTCACTGTCTTTTCTGCCACAACTAAGAACCAGCCCTCATTTTTGGGACCAAAAAAATATTGCGTTCTGTGTATGCTTCCGAAAGGCTTTGGGTCAGGCGAACCACCATTGCTTTGAAAATGGGCAAACAAACAGCACCACACACCACAGAAACCTCCCCTCTATTTCCCTTGCCATGAAAGCACCTAAACAAGATGACTTTTGTTTCTGTATTCCTTCACTTCAATTATATATCTTTCTGTAGACTGCACACAGTGTTCTAGAGCCCATTATGACTAAAAAACAAGGCCTAGAGAGTTCTTGTCCCAAGAGCCATTATCCAACATATTCATGGGGTAGACTAATAAAAAGGTCTTTAGCTGGCCCCACCAGTGGGAGTGTATCCACAAGATTCCCACTCATTTGGCCTTTGAAGTTATATAGCCTGAACAAGTGGATGATTTCACCAGCAAATGCATGCCTCTAAAGTGATGAACTGTATCAATGCCGGAATTTTTCAAATTTCATGTTTCTTTGGGATTAAAGTGATAAAAATAACATGCTCATCTGAAATATCTAGGCTTGTGATAAGACCCAGGTGGACTTTTTCTCCTGAAACAACTTCATTGTGTATAACTTAAGATATTGATTCTTATTCTACCTGTTGTCTTCCATCTCATGCCACTCTAGACAACTCACTTTGCCTTTCAATACCTCCTTTCTTCCAACCTCATATTTCAACTCTTCACACACCAGTATTTCTTGATCCACTTATGTAGGGCCAGAAGCTTCAAAATTTTAAACATATTTCAGTAGAATATAATGTCATACAAAATCTTTTCCAGAAGAGCCAACCTCCACCAAAACACAGGATGACTAGATCATAAAATATCTTTTTCTGTTAGTTGAATAGAAAAGAAAAGGTTTAATGTTTTCAGATTGAATACTTAACAAATATGCTCTACATACACTAAATTTGCATTGCCTGATGTGATGCATCCATTCCAGGTCATGTGTAACTCCAGCAGTTTTTCTATGCACCTGCATCCAATCCCACTTATAAGAAGCTTGGTGCTGCTGTTGGAAGCTGGCTCAAGATTCAAGATAAAATAATAAATTCTATCAAAGCTCCTCTGACAGGCATAGTATCCATGATGGGCTTGATTACAGTTCACTGTATATTTTATTTTAAAAGGTTCTCGTCATCAGTGAGGGAGGCTGTCTGCTCTCTGTTTTGTTCCAGAGCAATGAAAACTGCATACCTAAATGAATCAAAGATGGAGCTCTCCCTGGAAGCCACTGAGAATGACCAGCTGGGGGAAAACTTCTGGATTGCAGAAGGATCTTATGGACAAAGAGAGATTTAAAGCACCATTAAGACAGTGACAATATGATAATACTAATAATAATATAACCAACTGTATGGGCACTGAATTAAAAAATTAAAAAGAATGAAATTAGAAATTCATTCTAGAAAAATGCAAGAACTAGGGGTTGTGGATTTTTTTTTTTCCAGACCTTTTAATTTCTGAGCCAGGCAATCATACTTCTTACAATTTCAAAAGTTTCTTTGTTCCTGTGCTGTAATAAGATTGTTTTTTAGTAATTGGAAAGTCAATAGTGATTTTTGGTAATAAGGAAAAGTTGCAGACAGTTCCACTTCAAGGGTCTGGCCAGGATGGGGTTTTGTCACAACTTACTAGTAAAAATCTCAACATTTCAGTATGTGATGGCTGTGTTGATGCTGCTCAGAAGTGGGGAGTGTCTCTCTGTTACTGCTACAGCTTCTAGATCACTGCTTGAGCAGTTCTATCTTTAGCATATTATCTACAACTTCCCGAAGCAAGGTAGTGCATACTTCTACAACTAGTAAAACGAGAAATACAAATCACACACAATTTATAGTAGGTAAACCAGTAAATTCTACCACATAACAGAGTGCTTGGCTAAACCTGAGTTTTCTCTTAAGTAGAAATCAGCAAACCAGCTTTTCTTGATTATGTTAATGAATCAGGACAAGGGGAAGGAAGTAATTAATATCCCCAAATCAGCAAATGTGACTGCAGAATAAATGTATCCTTCCTAAAATTATTCCTGCACTATATAACACAGATGACATAACTACACTGTGTTTCCCTTCGTTTCTAAAATTGTAATCCCCTGCCCACTCAAGCCTGTTTCTTCCTGTTACCTAGATCGTGTCTTTGTCTGCTGTTACTTAGGAGGCTTGCTAGATTTCTGATTACTATTCTTGACTAGAAACAGCTGTTGTATATTTCCCCCTTCAAAGGCAATTGTAACTAATGGACAAGCACTATGGGCAATCATCTGTTAGAAGAGTCCAACACTTTCTTTATTTTTTCTATTTTTTAAAATTTTAATATGAATCTGGTATCAATGGTTTCCTCAGACAGTGGTATCCAATGATATTATTAATTGTGCTTTCAGACTGAACACATATTGTCAAACATTACAAGGGCTAAACAACAAATTTTGTCACAGAAATAGTTTTATTTTCCAGTAAATTAAAAAGTAATTTCCATTTTTCAAAATACTGAGCATGCCTGGGCAGAAGAGAAAGCAGAAAATTTCTGTGTGCCTTTCTCTCCACATTATTCTCATAATTTGAGAGTATGACATCAGTCTACAGTTCACTTACAGTCAAAATATCCACAGATTTAGAATTTTCAGGTGGTTTATATTACCTAATATTTAGATATTCACAGTTTGTTAGATCACACTGCAAGAAAGGACATACAATGAAAAGTTTGAAGGGTCTAGTCTGTGAGGACCTTAGATCATCTTATTACTTATTAATGCCTCATGCTTGAAATTCCATTCAGGAGTTTCTTTATGTAGATTTTTTTTTTTTTAATTTATTTAACAAGTTATGCAAATTCCCAAAGCGAGGCAGAAGCTGTGTTTAAGTCATGGGTTGCCAGCAGCAAAAGTCACTACAGAGATTAATGAAAACAAGATGTTATCCTAGAAGATGCTGTAGTCATTCAAAATCTCTTCAGAGAGTGAAGATCTCAATATGGCTCCATGGTAATTGCAGACAAATGTCAACTTGGCATATTTAGCTGCAGTTAAGCATCATCAGGGAAAAAAAACCCCACAGCTTGGTATTAGGCTTTGGCAGAACATATATTATAGCTAATTTCCTACATTTCAGGAATCTCCTTTTACAGTGAAGTGGCAGAAGGATTGCTTGTTTTTTGTGTTTTCTCAGATTTCTAGAATTTGGGCTTAACAGGTTTTGCCTAGGCAGGGGGAATCAGGTGAATTGATTTGCTTGTCAGATACGTGTTTTATTAACCACTCAAAGAGGTAGGAGACCTCCAATTAATCCTCTGAGAGCAGGAAGGGTTGCCCAGTTGAGATATATAATAAACCAATGTGCTTCTCCTAACAGAAAATTATTATAGCCATCAGAGGACAACTTAAAAAAAAAAAATGGTAATGTTACCCCACAGCATTAAGGATGCTTTAGAGAGACATCAATCTGAGACCCTCCACAGGAGTTCATAAGACACACATATATACACAAGAGAAGTCTTTAATATTACAAAGATTTCAAGATAAGGGTGAAATCACAAATTTTCATGTCTTGAATTTCTTTTTGAAAATGCCTCTTTGAAAGGAATTTTTTCTGTATTCATAGGTTCACATACAGTAAAAGAAGAGGCGTCTTTTATTTTCAAGTTTAATGCAGTAAAACCACAAATTATTCTTTTCTATTTTTTCAATTTCTGGTTCAACTGCACCACAGAATGCACAAGTCCCAACATCAGAATCAGGTTCTCATACTGGTGTTGGCATTTGAGGACTAATGCTGTTGCATGTGCTGACTGACAGGTCTCAGATCAGGTTGTTCCAAAGTGTCTTGACAAGCAATTAAAAAAGGCATATTGAGCAACAGCCAAGACACATGGCCTCGGTGTTCCTCAGTTTTGAGAATTCTGATCTAGTGATTAGCACACAATTCTAGCCAGGCCAGAAAATGACACCGTTTAAGGCCTGGGTGCTCACTCCAAGAATGAAAATATCAGAAGCCACACAAAAATTAAAGTGAAGCAAAGAGAAGAGAAAATACTTCTCACTCTTCTTCCACATAAGATCTTTAAAATGAACCGAGTAACGAGCAGAGCAATGCTTGCTCCCACTCTCCTAAAGTATCCAACAGGGAAATAGTAGCTCAGGTTGGATTCCGAGATGAAACAGTCTGATCCCACACCCTCTGTGGCCTAAGCTAGTCCTCCATTGTACTGCCAGCAGCTAACCAGCAGTTATGGCCTTACACACTTCGACTGCACTGAAATGTTAAGGTATGTTGAGAAACTCGATGTAAAGCAATCGTTTTAGGGCATGTGAGTTAACACCTACTGAGATAAATGGGCTTGTTCTCATTCCTCAGAGCTTTGATGTCAGTCTGCAGGTATAAGGAGAGATCACTTCACTTGTATTGAGGAAAAGACTGCCTTCTGCCTCACTCCTGAAAACTAAAACTAATTGTAAAGAGAAAGAGATATCGATTGCCTCAGACAATTCGGAGGACACCAGGCAGCTCTAATAAATCTTGGCTGGTAAGAACTGATGACAAAATTAAAAAATATTAACATTCTGAAACCAAATGGACTTAATTTGACTGTCAGCCACTGAAACCATGTCAACTACAGCAAGACTTACTACATTTCATCATAACATCTAAAATGTCTCTGTTTAATAGTAGCGATCTACTTTTTGAATAAGGAGTCTTGTCATTATTATTATGGCAGAAGGTATCCTGTTGTCAGAATTTTGCCATATATGCTCTGAACAATCAAATTTTAAATGTTTCATAAGCATAGTCATTAATATATTAGAGCAAGTTAAAAGATAGGTGGTAAAAACTTGCAAATTTTGCAAGGAGATGAATAAAATTAGTATTTCCAGTGCCTCAGCTAATCATTTTCATGTGCTTGATGAAAGCCAAAAATGTACAATCTGATTTTCACCCATCCTTCCTGCTACATTAACTACATCTGCTGAAATCATGAGGACAAAGACAATACAGAAACAAATTTTAAAAATTACAAGGGTAATAATGTGGTAATTTCATTATTTATAATTATGTGACATAGTGAACTCCTGTCAGTAATGCACAACAATTGAATATAGTGCAAAAATATTGTCAACATTTAAATCAACTGAAATATGCTCAACAAGGCTGGTCAGAGCAAATGTGTTGCAAATATATTATCTACAGCTGTCACAAACTCCATGGATGCTACCTTTTAATATGCCAGCCTTTCTATACAACTTTATGAACCAGGGAATTCTTCTTTGAACATTTTATCTACATACACATATAAACATATATATATATATATATATATTTAAGAAATAGTAATAAATAAATAAATAAATAAATAAATAAATATATTGCAAAATAGATCAGTGTTAAAGCACCTAGGGACTCCAGTCATTAGATATTGCTCTGCTTCCCAGGTAGACAGCTAAGGTAACCCTGAATAATTTCCTGATGAGTAGAAGTCTCTCTACAGAATACTGTTGCAATCCAAACAGCATAAACTAAAGCCCTCTTTTACCACTTAAAAAGGTCTGAGTAACAGACCTCAAACCATGGCCTCTGCCAGGTAATTTAGCAGGGTACCAGTTATATTAATATTTCTGTTCTATTTGTCTAAATCATCTATGCACTGAAATAATTCACGATGCCATTGTACCAGTTTTTTTCCAAACAATAATTACAGAAACTGACACAAAATACTTGATTTGTAGGTGGACTTATTCTTTAAATGGATCTTGTTAATGCAAAAGACTCTTGATTCATGAGGGTAGTTTAATGCAAAACAATTTTATGCCATGGTAAATTACCATCAAAACATAAAAAATAAATGAAGCCAAGTTGTGCCTGAAATTAATCAAAACTATCTTGAAAGGTTCTTGATTTGCAATCTAAAATACAAATTGATGGAAATAAAAACTTAATATAAAACACAAAGCTAGAGGCATCTCAATATTTGACAGGTAAGTACCTATAGAGTGTATTTTATAGGAAATTAAAGCTGCAGATAAAAACTAAGGGTATTTGAATATTTTATAAGAGCTCTTCAGTGGTGATTGTTCCCCTCCACAGACACCAAATTTGTTTCCTTGTACCAGTACTTGAAAAACAGTTTGCAGCTATCAGAAGTGCCCATCAGTTTACAGCACTAGTGGTCTCATTGCATTTGCCTCCTGCAGAACTGGGAAGGTGCAGTTGTTTCTTTGTTCCTTTTTGCAGCAGAAATTTCAATCACAGCTGGAAGCTCCACACTTTGAAGCAATATTAAGTATCATTATCTCTTGTCTCAGACAATAAGATACATCTTAGAGGCTGTGGAAATACTGATATCCGAACTGCTAAAATATTTATCTAAATTTTGACCAAATCTATTCTGTAAAGGAAATTAGTATTACACAAAAATATTTCTGTCATATCATTGTCTTAGAACTGTAATTTCCAGAAAACTTCCCTGTACATGGAAATTTTCAGGGTTAAGCCCACCATTATGTGCACCTCCAGAGACAGTGGATCTGGGTAAAAAATCCTCAAGCTACATCTAAATATGGGGATTAGGAGCTGGAGATACCAGATCAGGCAGAGATGTGGAGCTCCTTTCTACACCTCCTCAATGTCTTGCTTTCAAAAAAAGAGAAACACTAGTGAAAGGCCTGGGAAGGAGCTGAGTAATATTTCAGCAGGCTTCAAGCCTGAATACCCAGGGAGATGCTGGTTCCTGAGGGAGGGTGGTGCCTGACTGAAGGCAGGACTGGGGCAGGGAGACCCCATGTGAGGTCAGGGCTCTACTGCCCAAACCAGGCTGGAGAACCCAGGACCCCCAGCTGCACCAGGAGCTCCAAGAGCTGACTCTCCAGCTTGAGTGTCTGGAGGCAAGGCAATTCAAGGATCTTCCCTGAGTTGGGGCAGTTGATTGATCCCTTTAACTTTGGGAAAATCCAACAGGACAATTTTTGAGAACATTTTACTAATACGAATTGTTCATGGAAGTAAGAGTTTTATTTCTCTTTAAATAAATAACTATATTCCTTTCTAAACTGAAAGTAATTTTTCAAATATCAGTGTTTTCTTTGAAAGGGGCAGCAAGTTTCATACAGTTCTACTCACAGCTGAAACTATGTCCATCTAACTATTGTTTGTATGTAGAACAATCAGGGTTTGTCCACCTTAGAAAAGAATTTTAGTCTTTTATCTGTCTTTTTTTCCCAGCAGAGTCCACTTTTGTAAGGGTAATTACTGAGTTTTGTGGATCACTCAGATACAACCATGATCAATATGATAACAAAGACCATAAGAAAATTAATTCATCCTGATATCAGAACAGGGTTTACAGGAAATAAAGCACTTAGCCACGATTTGAATTGTGATGATGAGATTCTTACAGCTTCCTTCCAAGTGAACAGCAGAGAAATTTTGTGCAGTGAATGAGGAAGGACTTCTGTCAGAGAGAAAAAAGAGTCAAAGTCATAATTCAAGCAGAACCCAAAGGAAAATTCTATGCATCCCTTGAGTGTCTTTCATCACATAGTTACTGCTTTTCTAACTTCACATATTTCGTGTAGCCTAATCATAAGAGAATGAGACCCCTGGTTTAGACCCATCTCTATACCACTCCAGTAAACCTTACTTGAAACCTCCATTTTAAATATTGATGGTCTTTATTCCCACTGAGCAAAAGTTCAGATCTGTACTTACACTCTACAAGTGTTTACTCCTATTTCATGTGTATAAACAGATAAATAGTTTTTCTCTTTTCTTCCCTGGATAACTTGAGCATGAAAACCAGTTTTAATGTGGTATCCACCTAATATCTACCCTGCAATGGAAGATTTTGCAATGAATTTTACATTTTGTAAACAGGCACAAGCTGAGCGTAATGGAGTTCAAAGTCATATGAAATCAAATCCTGACTGAGGAACTAAGTGTAAAAGATCAGTCCATTATAGATTTATCACTGTCCTTGTTCTTGTTTTCAGAAAAAGCATACTCAGTTTTTCCCCTGATTTATTAGTAAAGTAAAAATTATATCTATCCATTTAGTGATTAATCATTTAGTGATAGCTCAGGAGCAAATGTAAAAAGTGTCTGTAACCTAGAGGGAGAAGGAAGATCTCTAGGCCATGATCCTAATTGATTTTTACTACAGTCAATTTCACCTTCTGCCATAAAATTGGCTTTCAAGTAACTACTGGAACATCCAGAAAGATTAAAGTGCTTCACTGAAAAGGAAATTTCATCTTCAGATGCTTCATTTGTGGTCACTTAAGGTATAAACAACCACATTAGCAGCTATGCATGACATCAAAGGACCCACCATCTCTGAAGAGAGATCCTTAAAGCCAGTAAATACTTTTAACAAATCACTTATTCAGTACCTAAATTTCAAAGGACTTTACAAGTGCTTCTAACAAATAGGCACGTGTGTATGTGCAGTCTTCTGGCTAGCTTAAAGCAAACTGTATACCTGACCTTTACTTGAAAGGGAAGTTAAAGGGTTGCACAGAGACGCTGCTCCCAGAAGATTTAAGGAAGATACCAGCAGTGGTCTTCCTGTGGCTAATTTCATTCAGTGAAGAGCCTCCATTGTTTTAGTGTTAGTATGTTGAAACATTAACTTTGTGGGTGACAAATATGGAGGTTAAAATCGTGTTTCATCCTGATAAAGCCATTGGATTTACCCCTACTTGGAGTAGGGCTCACCAGCTGTTGAGGGTGCAGCTGAGGCAGCTCAGAGCTCTCCTCTGCAGCTGCTGCTGGGGACTCTGTGTGCTGCAGCTGCCACCCTGCCAGCCTGGGCTGCAGCAAGATCTTGGTGGGAGTGACTAGTCCAAAGCTAACTGACAGATACTTACACATTGAAATTTTGAAGGCTTATATCTGTATATTTATATGTATGAATACTTCTAATGTGGCTGTCTAGATGCTTTAACTGGATAGCACTTGATAACAACCTTCAGAGAGTCTCAGGTGGAGCTACTGGAGCTCTGGACAGTAAAAGTAGGGTTAGGGAAAGGGTAGGACGTAGCATATCTCTTTAAGGACAGATGCAGTTGTAAGAAATACACCAGCTCTTTGCTGGTTGTTTTCAGAATCAGAAAGGCTGGAAAACAGAAAGGAAAAACTTAGATTTTAGATAAAATGGATGTATATTTACCACAGAACTACATGTTATGATCAATAATTAAAAGGTTAATAATTAAAAGATGAAATATGTTACTTTTAGACAACCACAGGTAAGAGAACCAATTGAGAAAAACACTTAGCAGTTTGTGCTTATGCTACACTTTACTATATTTACTAGTTGGCAATGTAACAATTCTTTTTGGTGCAGCAGAAAAAAATAAATAGAAAGCAGATAGCTCAATAGTGGAAGCACAAAATCTTCCCATTTTGCCCCAACAACTAAGAAATGAAAGAGAGACTTTCTTCTATTTTCAGCCAATATTTACAACTGCAATCTGTCCTCATACTATACATATAGGCACATACACGCACAATTATGTAAAAGAGAATTTCTTAAAGCATTGATTCTAAAATTCAATATATTCCTGTAACCAGTGCTAAAAACTAGTATTGGAAAACCTTCATTGTCTCCATCTGTTGTAAAACACTGCATCAACAGATATTTAGTGAAGGGAGTTCAATCAGCAAAAACAGCTTTTCTGAAAGCGTATCTGGAGATGGCAGGTAGCCATGAAAATGCCTTTTTGCAAGTGAAATGTGGCATTCATGCACAGTGATAGTCAGTGCTAACTTTTCACTCACTTTTCCATCAAAAAAATGAACGCTGAAACTGCTCAGTCAGCGGGCAGCATCTGAAGTATTCAGACATGTCTGTCAATCACATACCACCAGTTTAAGAAATAGAGCAAAAAGGCAAACACTCTGCAAACATGCACTTGAGCATACAAATTACTCAGGGGATGCTTAATTATGATGCTTATAAAAATCATTTCACAAAGATTCGTTATATGAAAATGGAGGTGAAGTTAATAGACTGAATTCTCACTGTTGCAGAACAATGCAATTTAAAAGCTTCAGCACTTTGCCAAACAAAAGTCACCTTTCCAAATTCAATCTGTGCTAAAAGACATCTTATAGAAGAAAGACTGTGGACTGCTGTAGACAGTAGGTCAGCCAGTTCAATACAACAGGCCAGACTTTACCTCCAGTGTCATCTTATCTGAGTTACACCAGAGATTAATTTACTCTGTTGTCTATGTAGGACAGCACTACAATGGATACACCAACCTTTTAAACCCAAAGTGTCACTTTCATGCCATACTGGCTCCCTAACTCTGTGGCTTTCTTAAATAAGGAGTGATGGGTTAAGTTTACTAGTGGTTATTTTAATCAACAGACATGTGACAAAGAATTTGTTGCACAGGATTAATTTACTCTCTTAGCACCAAAAATGTGATACTAGAAGAAGATTTGCTTGAATATATTTGGACTTGTGTGCATAAACACATAACATAATGTGGTGGTACCTTGGTAGATCCTCTGTCCGGTTACAGCAATATAGTGCTAAAAAAATTTTAAAGACTGCTTAAAACACAGTGTCAAATATGAAAAGAAGTAATGGTGTCTTTTCTCTTTCAACAGATATATTAAGAAATTAACCTTCTGAGCTCCATAGGCTGTCTTCAGAAAAAGTACAGGATGCTTTGAAATGAAATTGAAGGTATTCTTCCACAACATGTCAGCAATGTTGGTATTAAGTAACATAGTTTCATCCTTTATTGAATAGTTTCTCTCATGACTGTTACTCTCATCTACAATAAGCTTGAATATATATATATATGTTAAATATAAATTTTCTCTAGCACAAAGATATTATATAGGTTCCATGATGGTCGTGACCACAAGGAACTATCAAAAGGTCAAAACTTACAATGCCATTGGAACTATCAAAAGGTTAAAACCTGAAATGATATCTACCAAATCAGGTCATAACTGTCTCTCTGCTCTCTGTTCGGGTGGGAAGAGATAGAGCCTGGATCTGTAGAGAAAAGGTTTGGGTTTGTTTTTTTTTTAAAACCTTGGGGAAACAAGTGGGTTTCCTGACACTATGTCAGGATATTTCAAGAGAACTCTAAGATTGTTTTATAATAATTTCAAGAGAAAAAAAGCTGTTTA
Organism: Trochalopteron elliotii; assembly: GCA_024734555.1. Classification (NCBI taxonomy): domain Eukaryota; kingdom Metazoa; phylum Chordata; class Aves; order Passeriformes; family Leiothrichidae; genus Trochalopteron; species Trochalopteron elliotii. The sequence continues at coordinate 4,156,133 of JANPWX010000419.1, forward strand.
TTTCTAAACTATATATTAGTTTTTCCTTGGTCTAGACAAAATAAAACCAGTGCTGAAAACAAGTCTCTCAAACTGACACTGACATGCTCTATGCAAATTAACCTCTATAATCTAGAAAAATATTAAAGTATGTTTAGACTTCAGTGGAGAAGAAGGTTTTAGCATGTGCTTATGCAAGTAGAGCACGTAGAGCAAGTGTGCTTATACTCTGTGGAAATTACAAGTGAAGACATTCTTTAACAAATTTGTTGTTTCCTGATCCAAGAAAATTACTCTAATGTCATCACTCCTCATTTAATCCTCTCCCTAATGTTCTGTAGTCATAGTCATCATGTCAAGTCTAATGCCTTCATTACAAGCAGTACCCTATAAGAAATTATTTAGGTTTTAATGTCTACTCCAAAACTGAGAAACAAAACGCTTGGCTGCATTAGCAAGGATGTAGTTATAAACGAAAACATAGTAAATTTATATTTTTTAATCAAAATATTGTCTAAGAACAAAGTTAAAGACAGAGATGATAAAAATATTTTTGAAGAGACCATTACCAATGTGTCTTCAGTAGAAGCTAAGGGTGAAGGAGTTCAGAAGGGGCCTACTTCACACAGTGGCTGAGTTTCAATAACATTTTTCCATGTAAGCTCCTTTCAAAAAAAACCAGGTTTTGACTGCATCTGGTGAACACTTCTTGAAAATGTATACTTAAACATCTGCTTATTGCAATAAAAATTACATTCAATAACAACTTAATACATTTTAAATACAAATAAAAAGCTTAATAAACAATATTCACTTTAGTGGTTTTAAGGTCACAAAGAGGTCAAATTTGATGGTGCTGCTGTAAGAGGACTGCATTGATGTACTCCACAGGCACTGTCCACTGGCTATACAATTTTGAAATCATGATTACTGTGTTTCTGAACTGATGTATTTTCCACAGACCCTTTGAGCTTTTCCACACTTTACACTAAAATCTGTGTTCTGAACACATTCGCGATGTTGTCTCCAAATACATGAGGGATGTGAACATCAAGGGTCCCTATGCCATGGATACCTGGAAATCTGTAGGTTTTTTTATATTAGCCACAGGCTACAATGAAGCTCATCAGCCAAGGATACTGAGAGCCCCACAGAGCCACTGTGTCTCAGAACAGCCTTCTCTGCTATTAATGCCCTCAGTTTTTTTCTCTCTGAGACATGGGTTTGCTCAGCAATTTTAAGTGCTAATTGCTTGCTTAAAGTCCTCTTTAGAAATAAAAATTATCAGATCAATTACTACCGCATCTTTTACATACAGGCTGCTTTTCTTTTTTTTTGGTAGCTTAGCATAACTTTTAAGAATGTGTTATAGTATAATGCCAGAAAGCTCTATCTGCACAATCTCAGGAACAATCCACTGTCTTAATATCCCATTAACATTTTTGGTTTATGACCTGTCAGTCAACCAGCCTTTAATCCACTGATTATATGCCAGGTTGATTTGGAATCAATCAGCTTCCTTAAGCAAAATACATTGTAGCGCAAGGTCAATTGCTCATACATGTCTAAGACTAATACATCAATATTACTTTTGTCAAGCAGAATAATCATCTAAAAAACCAATATCAAGCTAGTTTGACAGACTATAAGTTTCATAAACCCTTGATGGCTGGTATTCATAACAACAACCTCTTTAGTATGTAATTTAGCATCCATTATTATTATTTTTGTTGTTTTTTCTTTTGTGTTTCTTTTGTGCTGTATGTATCTAAATTATATTATCTTTAAGAAATACTGGTTATCACCTTACTGCATATTACTGGAGCCTGCATAATAGAGCACAACTATCCTAAGTATTGGCTACTAAAAACCCTTTGGAAATAATTTTCAAGTTTGAAGTGTTTCTCATGACTACATAGTCCTTTTTTAATACAAACAAAGAGAATTTTTTTTTTCAGAATTTTTTGTCTCTCACCATGATTACTACAGTTTTTGCTGTTTTTATATAATGGTCGATACTGTTTAAGGCCATTAGTAACTTATGCTAATAAAAACTACATTCATGCTAAAAATGTTAATAATAAAGGGAACATTTATTTAAATATTCACGTTAAAATTCAGCTGTATAGATGATTGAAAGTTACTAGATTTCCAGTGATGGCTTCATGGATCTACTGTATCTCCACAAGTAATTCTAGTACATGAGTCACTTACCTGACCCCAAAACACAATTAAGATAGTAAACAAATAATCCCTAGGTTGGAAACAAAATGCATTGTTCCAAAAAAAAGGAAAAAAAAGTTTCACTGAACTTATTAGTCTCAGAAATATGAGTTACACCTTTACTTTATGCAATACTCAGAGACCAATCTTTACCACATATTTCACATTATGGGGAATTTTCTGAATGAGCAAACATCCAAATATCACAGTTTAACTTATGTAAAGAAAGGCAGGGAAGGGTGCTCACATTGTGTTATTTTAGTGTTATTTCAGCTTTTAGATCTCAGTGATGGATCACTGAAAAATAAATGCCAAGGATATTTTTATTTTTCATCTAGTTTTTCCAGTCCTGAAATGTGCTTTGATTGCAAATCTTTTGGGGTATGAATCATATTTTCAGTCTTGTGTATGCATAGTGTCCTTGTGCATAGGAAGCACGATTATTAGTAACACTTCGTATTCTGAATATTCAAATAAATTAATTTATCAATAACCACTAATTTACTTTTCCAAGTTTTTTTTTAAGGTGGCAGATATCATTAAAGCTCTTAGAGCTATTCAATTCATAATCCTTAAAATGCAAAAGAAGTTTTCATGGTCTCCATAGCTATTATGATGCTATTAATAGTGCATTAATTTCTAAAAGGATTAAGATGAGACATAGCAACTCATATTTACAGGAATATTGGCAAAGAGTTTTACAAGACAGTATGGAGCACTACACTTGTGTCTTGTCAGTCAGGTCTGCCACAATAAGACAAGATTTATAGACTAATCACCAGGATTATCTTTCTCTTGTTTTTTACTGCAAAGTTTGTTGTTGTGGTTCAGTTACCAGCTTTTGAAGGAGCACTTGCAGACAGCATCCTTTGGAGTACTTTTAAAGATTAGTCACTTATTGGCATGAAAAAAACAGTTTAATACCTTTGAATCCTTTAATTTACTGTTTAATTCCATAGTTCAAATAGATGCTGTTGCTGAGCAACAACATACCTTAAGCAGCAGAAAGATATTGTAAGATATAATTTCCCCCAAATCTTCTCTTATTGAAATAACCTAAGATGCTTATTGCAAGCCTTATTTTTAATAGTTTTTTAGGATTAATTTTTTTGGGTTTTGGTGAGGTTTTCTGTGGGTTTTTTGGGGTTTTTTTTGGTTTTTTTTTTTTTTTTCAGACACTAGGCATAATACCTGCTATAAAACTAAGCCTAAATTTGCACACACAATAGTGTAATAAAGTCTGGACCTGTTAGCCCATAGTGATTTTTTAGGGATAATAATTTCAGCATTAACAATTTTAACTGCACACTAGAAATTACACCAAACCATGTCTCAAAAGTATTCACAGAGCAGGTGTAATGAGGTCCATTTACAGGAAAAAAATATCAGGGGTTCCTTTTTCTCTGTTCCAAGAAATACAGCAGTGCTTTAGTAGACAAGTGAACTTCCTTAGAATGAAATTGCCTTTAAAAATTAAACTGGAAAGAGCAATAGAAAGAGGAATATATGGAATAATAATGTCCTCCAGACCATTGTTCTTCCTTTGTAATGATATGAGTGAGGTTAATGATAAGAAGCCAAGTGATAAGGTCAATAAAAATAACCACATTGATAAGTTTAAAGGAAGGACTCTCAACCTAAGCAAAATTTGTTTAAAATGTCAGTGCTCAACATAGTGAATATCCTAAGTTAAAACAAAACAAAAACAAAAAGAAAAATTAAGCAAACAAAAAGCCCTATAAAAAAAAAACAAACAAAAATTACCAACCAAACAGGATCTCTGTGACTTTATCTGTAACCTAAAATAAAGTCATTGAGGTTCTGGTCCTGAAATTTATCAAACAGACTAGCAAGAGCTGCCCTCTTCCACACAGCAGTGCAGAAAATAGGTGAATGTATGCAATTTAGAGGAGTACAAATGTTTCAAAACATGTACTAAGAAACAAAGAAAACCTTTCCACCACCCTCAAAGAAAACCCAGAAGAAAACACAAAGCCAAAAGAAAAAACCCAAACAAAAAAAAAAAAAAAAAAAACCAAAAAATGAACAAATGAAAAAGCCAAAAGATTTCCCACAATATTCAAGACCAAGGATCCAATCTCTCTCTATTTATCAGATGACATAAACATGTAAGAATAACAAAAATTAACAATAAAATGCAGAACTGGTAGTTTAATATAACGGTTTCCTGATTTTTCTCTCAAAATTAAATAATTCTTTTCATACATCAACAGTGAATTGATAAATGTAAGAAAATAATTATGTATAACCTTGAGAAATGCAAGTATATCAATAACTATACTTAAAAACTGATTACATAATTTAAGTAATTTTTATTAAAAAAATACTATCTAGTCTTTTGTACTGAAATCACTGCTATTTCAAAGCCATTTGGCATGCTTTTATTATGTAAATTAAATGAGGTCGATAATTGCAAACAACATGAAATATCAGATTACATCTTTATTGTTTTGCATTACATTAAAATAATATAATACTGCATTTTGCAGTCTTGTGCATTGCCCCAAGAAACATGCCAAACATTCACTAAATTACAGATTGCAGTACTGGGGGAGAGACCATAGCTTTACTAAGGACAAGATTAAGTGTAATTTACATATCAAACTCCTCTTTATATCTCAATCTAAAACTCTTGTAGGACCACTTGATGATTCCACAATCAAAAGCTCATTAGTCGCACAATTCCCCTCCCAATTTTTAGTCACAATTTACATGGTGTGGTACAAGCTATTTAGACAGTTTACAAGATTGGGAAGCACAAAACTTGGGGGAGGAAGATGAAGAGAGGTGGACTCTGCCTGTCAGGAAATAATCCCCTCTTGAAGTAGAATAGCACTGATCATACTGTGTTGGACAAACAGAAATGGCATGGAAAAGAAATAGTCCACATCTAGTCTCTCACCTGCGCGTCTCCCCCACTAAAATGCTAGGATAATAGTGTCTTGTGTTTTCATATGTTTTTGCAACTATCAGCTTAGATGTGCAAGATGAATGATGTACAAATTCTTGTGCTTTATTCACACACCAGTAACTCCTCCCACTCCAAAATGAGTGAATTTTCCACAGCTGGCATAAACAGAAAAGGTATACCAGGCAGATATAGGAAAACAAAAGCTACAAAAAGTTTTTCTTATAGCACAGCATGCTTCTGGATTCATCTGGGATTGTTTGGATTTATATTATCTTAGAGAGTCCTGAGTATTGTCACACATATTTCCTGCTACAGGGAAAAATTCTCATCCCAAATCGTATCAGAAATGTGAAAGAATCCCATGAACATCAGCTCTGTATTTCTGCCTGTGGGTTGCTTCAATTAAGTTAATTACTTTAGACCTAACCTATAATCAGATGTTAGGATTTGTCCTTTGGAAGAGAATTTATCAGGAGGAAGTGCACACCCCTTAGAGCAGATTGCAATTGCAGGGTATGTCAGATAAGAGAGTAACCATGAGTAATTTTTTTTTTCTCTTCTTATCCCTTCATTTTGACACTCTATTAAATCCTGCTAGCAATCCCTCTGCATCATTTTCCAAATTCACTTATTCTGCTCTGTTCCCAAAGAAAAAGAGGAACTTTTAACCTTGACCTTGATTTCCGAAAACATGCCTTTGAATATAAACCCAATCAGTTTTACCTGGTGTGTCACTTTGTCCATGTAGGCAGCTTGAAGACATCATCAAATCCGTTTTGTATAGTTTACCAACATCACACTGAGGAGGTGTCACTTCTAAAGTTGGGTTTCTATATTTTCTACCTTGGAAAAAGTCCAGATCCAGCTTCCACTCGCAGGAAAACTATGAGATGAAAGTGTGCCTCGCAAAACCAATATATATATTTTTATATATATATATGTGGTTTTGTGTGTGTATATAGATTGCATGCATGTATATGTTTATTTATCTGTATATATATATATATATAAAAGCATTCAAAACAGACTGTAGCACTCTTCCAAAATAAATATATTGTTTTCACACTCCTTACCCAGTATGGGCGGAACATTCAGCAGCAGGTGATATGACCTCATGTAAATCAAAATTGGATTGAGTTTACTCCTGTTACAGCAGTAAACCCTTCCTTCCTCTTCCTTCTGCCAGGTCCCTCTGTGTTGTAATCAGCCTAAACCATACGGTAGTGATTGCAAATACCTCACTCCCCAAATGAACAAAAAAACTCCTTTTCCTTCTCTGTTTTCCCCTCTGTTGAAGATTATGTTCAATCTGCTCATGTGGACGTAGTACATATGTACCTAGCCTTGTATATATTCCTTTGTGTTCTGCTTGTGGTAATATTTGTCAAAATAGGGAGAGGGATCAGAATTGCTTTGTTGATGTACTGTGTGACATCAGTTTATGACATGATAACATCAAGGGCAATGAGGGTTGTTTGGAATGTATATTGAGTGTTGTTCCCCTTTCCTGGCCTTGGTTGCTTAATCTGGGGATTCATTCATACCCAGGCTGTGGGGGGAACATGACAGGATAACTTCTCCTAGCCTTTCACCCCCTTTTTCTTTTTTAGGTTTGCTACAACAGCTTTAACAAATTTGAATTCCCTTTGGATGTTAAAGAAAGCATGCCCTAGCTGATATGTTGGCTCTTTCTTCTCTGTATGGTCTACCACACATTTAGAGTCAGGACAGATGTTTGTAAGGACCAAACTCAAGCTCTGTGTAGAAATTATTTCTACCCTGATATGGGCCTGCCTCTCATCTGTGGAAAGACTGACCAAGGATCTCTGTGGCGGTGTACATTTTGGGTTTTCCAATTATTCTGTATGTTTTGGTTATTTGTTTATAATGGTTTGATCTGGCACCCCCATCCCTAAACCCCAGTGGTCTTTCCCTGGTGATAGACCTTGTGAATCACCTTGTAAAAACTTGGAAGATTCTGGTGAATATGTCCAGCGATTCAGCAGAGTCCTCAGGTTCCCACCTTTCTTCATTGTATCCCTGTTCTGGGTCACACTCCCCCCTCTCCTGGATTGGTTCTGGGTTCCCCCTGCTTGGGGTATGCCCCTGGGGTACTTAAGGTGAGGACAGAGGGCCAGAGCTCACTCAGCACTTGGGCAGCTCCCTGGGTGGAATAAAGCATGGTGAAACCCACGTGAAGAGTCCACTCTTTTCTTCCACGCCGCCAGCCACGCTCCAGCCTGAGGTTCAGACCCACCAAACCTTCCTTATATGCTGATCAGAGACCAAGCTAGCCGGTAAAGCAGCTCAGGACACCAACATAGATCTCTAGAAATTAAAAGGAAATTAAAGACTGGCTGCATAAGGGTGAATTGTTTCTGTCTCAGTGAGCCCATGACATCTCAGGTCATCAGGGAAGAGATGAAACCTACAGATGGACTCATGCTTGAGGGGTGGATTTAACCATGGACACTACATCTCTGGTCCTATGGTGACATGGCAGAAAGAATTGAGTCAGACAGGAGCACTATCTCAAAAGTAGCCTTATAACACCTGGGCCAGAGAGCAGGCTATTCAGTGGGTATATCATATTCCCTATAGTGGACCAGCCTCTGGGAAAGTTGAATAGTACAGCTTGTTCTAAAGTTAATGCTTCAAACCATTGGCTGCCAATAGTTCACTTGCTCTGAGAAGAAGTGTCTGTTACTTTTTCCAAGTTTGGTGTGACAGCCATGCTTTTAAAGACCTTTACCACCTTTTTGCAGAATAAAGAGTGCTGAGCTTTGTAACCTCTGCTTTTAAGAAAGCCAGTTGCTGTTTTATGAAATGATTCGCTCTTTTCCCTTTCCTCTATCTGCTATATCCTTTCGAGAATGGTGACAGAAATTGTACAGTTTCAAGGTGTGAAACACAATAGATATGGTGGCATAATAATTACATTTTGTTCACAATCTCTTCAGAAAATTTGACATTAGTTTTGTTTTTTTTACTTGTCAAACTGAGCAAATGTTTTCAGAGGATTTTCCTGGTCACTTCAAGATCTCTTTCAGGTCTGTATTTATGTGTGAAGGGTTGATAATTTTCCCCTCTGCTGTCTCATGTACATTGCCTTGCATTCTTTTTGTCTGATGATTCAAGAGATTGAGCTTTCCTTGAAGGGTTTTGCAGTCAGTGTTAGTATTTACTGCTATTAGTCAGCATCACAGAATATAGCAACTTTGCCCACTTATCTATTCATGACTGTGAATCTGTTCAGTAGAGAAAATTCCCGTATATGTCTTGAAATTAATTTCCTAAATACATCAGACAAATTTTATGTTAAAGATTATATAATTCATTCAGTTTACACTGGAAGTTGAAACTAAATAAATTCACATTTGAAATGAGTTAAAATTTAAAACAAGAAGTCAGTTAACTAAAATTGTGGGCAATTTACCATCAAAAAGAATCATTAAAGCTACTGTTGGACTCTTTCTATCTCTAAAAACTTGAAAAATAAGAGTGGAATATACTTAATTCATTAGTTAATTAATTTTGGGGAGGATTTTTTTAAGTGCCATATTCTATTTCAGGGAAAGATCAATTCTAGAGCTTGAATTATTCCAGAAATCAAACCATATTTGATTGGCCTAAATCCTTTAATTCTATGCCTACAAACACAGCTTTCCTAACATTAACCATGATGTGGTTGACTCCTGGGCCTGCAGATTAGAGGACAGTCGTAATAAAAATTAGGAAATATATTGGCTAATGACCTATTGCCGCATTAAATAATAAAAATGCAACTAATAATGGAAATGCATAATGAATTCTTGTAATAATAACTTTGAGAACTGCAAAATTTTGGTGACCTGAAAAGGTCTGCATTGCCTCAACCAGTGATACCAAGCAGATTAATGCATTTGTGCTCTGTGACCAGGAAGAGCTGCTAAAGTGAGCAAAAACTCTTCACCAGGCAGAGAGAGCAGTGCCAGCCCCTCCCTTTGACCCAGGCCTCAGCATGCTCTTCACCCTTCCACACCTTTGACCACCCGTGTTAGACATTATTTTCTCATGCTTTCCCTTAACAGCCAATCTTAATTTTAGTAAAAAAATTGATTAACAGTGATCTGGCCTGATGTTCCACAACCTCACAGAAATGTACATTTCATTTTCTTTTCTACTTTTAAAAAGTTGCAGACAAAAATTCTGGATAACCAAAATGGGATTAGGGAGAGGAACCTCATTGCAAGTAAGACCCAAAATACTCTGTAAAGAATTTATGAAATAACTCCAATGGAAAAAGAATCTCATATTTCTGTGTTTTCAAGGGGAGAAAAGGAATTTAGGTATGTGATTGAAAGATTTTTGTTTTCCTCCTAAGTGGCTTCAAATTTTGTCTTGTATTTCTGGCCCTGAATATGTGAATACCAATAAAATGATTTTAGACTACTGTATACTGGCATTATTTGATACACAGATATGGATATTTTAAAAGCCTAAAATAATAAGGTTAAAAAAAATCACCTAATAAACTGGCAAGAAATACGTGAAAGACATAGCCCTGACCAAAGAAAATAATCCTCTATAAAAAGTGTCCTCCTGAGGGCACTATCTTTTTTTTTAATCTGTGATCCTGTCTTTTCCTTTCTCTCATTCACTACAGAGTCTATATTTATTATCTGTTGCTGTCTAACTTAGATTGCAAGCTCCTTAGGGCAAGGACCTTGTCTTCTTACATGTCTGTAATGTACCATGAACACCTCCAGCACTAAATAAATAATAAGCTGTGCAAACTCCATTTAGTATCCATTTCAATTTGTGGTGAAGGCTCACCATGTTTGCAAAGTGTAAGGTTCATTTCTTTCTTTTAATGGCTGGTGGTGGGCAACTATAAATATTAATCCATAGTTTTCTGACTTCTTCTGGAGCAAACTTATTTATTAGAGCTCCTGCTGACAGTGATGCTAGGCAAGTCTAGTCAAATCCAAGTCTTCATGGTTAAGATTTTCTTGCAGTCAAAATTTACTGCCCAGATTTCTTTAGTTAGCCTTCTTGGTCCTTTAAAGTCATCATCTCTTACTAACACAGCTTCAAGTTTGAATAACCAGAACACCTTCCAGATACCTCTGATAATCTGTAAAGAATCCAGAAAGGACTGTTTGAATGAGAAAATAAAACCCATCAGGTTGGGTTGATCTGTTTTCTAGCAGGTCTTGTGGAGAGAAGAAGAAAATTAAAAATCATCTCTCCTGACCACTTAGGAAATCCTTCCTTTTTTAAGCTGCAACTTTTCTGCTTTCAAGGAAATTTTTTTACAATAAGATAAATAGCTAGAAAACAGCATTGACAGATTTACCTTACTTGGAAAATTGCCATTATATGAGATATTTCTCGTATTCTGCTAGTCATATTCTCTAACAATTTTTTCTGGACCTGGATATAAACCTTGCCAAACTACCATAACATCTTCAAGAAAAACAAAAACTACCATAAGTTCTCACTGGTATAACCTGTTCTCTTTGAATTTTTGGATTTTTTCACAGGTTGGCAACAGGGAGGCAAGAAGGAGTTCGGTTTCTCCAGCTAAAACGGGCTGGGTCACATCAGATTCAATGTGATGTGGCAGTCCTTGCAAGCTCCAAGCCAAGGAAGTTACGCCGCCTCAGTTTTTTCAATGGTGCACATAGGATGTTTTAGGCACATTGGTTACTGCCAGAGCCCACAATTGCAGGTGGGAAGATATGCTGGAATGAAGACTTAGCGAGGAGCTCTGTTTCAGCCTGCTTCCTATTCTACATGCTGGATGAAATGTCGTGATCTTTCCTTAACCAATATTCCAAGTGAATATTTCTGGAATTTCTGAATTATGAAAATAATAAATCCAACATTTATAATTTTTGTCCCCTCGTTCAAACTGGAAGAAATAGACTTCCAGAAGACATGAGAAAGAAGTTAGCCTGTGGCCTTTATCTAACTGTGGTTCATATTTTCTACATATTCATTTTAACCAAGAGCAGCACAGCAACACAGTGGAAGTGGTTACTGAGCACAAAAGCTTCAAGCATGTGTTGTAAAATCCTTGCCTGTTGAGAACACAGCCTTGTCCCTTCCCACAGCTGAGCTGTCCTTGTAATTTTCCTCTAGCAGCTTCCACAAGTATCACCATTTCACAGCACCAAATCTTTTTGCCCAAAGCCTAAGTCAGACTACCTATGAGTATTTAAGAAATGACACAAAGAGCCCTAACAGCAACCAGGTAATGTGGTATTAATAAACTCTATAACAGAATAATTATTTTTGTTATATGCTTATGGATTTTGAAAAGTAGGATTATATTAATAGCCTCTACTACATAATGGGTAAAGCTAAGAGCTTACACATCTACACAGAGTGGCAGGCTTTAATGAACACACTAGCGTCTGTCACTGCTGAGGAATGGGGAAGCAGGAGATTGTTTCAAACCCACAGATATCTTAAGGAAAGAGAGCTCAATAACTTACTGTTCCAGCAATTTATTATTTTACAAACTACTTCATAAAATGGCAAGATTAATTTACTCAGTCAGTGTTGTCAAGTTAGCTTGTGTCATGAATACACTGGGCATATAAAACCTCTCAATCAGATGGTTTGTCACTTGATACATGGCAGCTGTGGTCACCAGCATGTCTTTTTGTTTTTTATTTTCCCTTTTCTGTAAGAACGCTAATTATTAATTACATTGCAATGAATCAAGAGCAGTCAACACATAAAAGTTGGTTGAAATATTTGATATGGATTTGCTAATGACATCTTATCCTATCCTATCTTATTCATTCACTTAGTTATTACGGGGTAACATACAGCAACAACCATATGGCACTCAGTGAATAGTCAATGGAGTTCAACGTCATTTTTTCTGAAAAATTTTAAAATTAATAATATTGTTTCCAGAAGCTCAACAACTGTAACATAACTCATAGTGCGAAAATAGTAGGCAAAAAGCATCATGACAGAAATGGAGAAGTATCTTGGCAGGCTCCCACCAGTACTGTGGATAATCTTTATAAAAGCTAATACAATCTGTTAATTTTCCAAGACCTCAGCATATGCTTCAGCACAGCTATAGTGAATTCACAGAAATCCAGTATCTTACAAAGAAAAGAAAAGAACAGAGCTTCTGCTATGTGAGAAAATCTTCTCATGTAGTGACAATATGGCAGACCATAAGTGAGTTTCTCAATGAAGCTCAACTTTAGAATGGTTCTCTCTTAGTAACTAGTCTACTAGTTATTAAGTTACTAAGTTACTAGACTTACTTAGTAACTAGTCTACCTAGTTATTGATTTTTAGGCTTGTTCAGAATATATTATGGAGTCTAAAAAAAGGTCCAAAATTTTCTGCAACTTCTTATTCAGATACACTAGCTAAAACCATAAAAAACTTTCAGTTTTCCATGCAGAAAGCAATAAAGAATTGTCTTTTCTCCTTTCCAATCCTCTCTTTCTCTCCTCTAAGAAAAAGGAGAAAGAGTCTACTTCTTCCAGTATCATAAAACCCCAAAGAATTGCACATAGAACTGGGAAATCAAAAGTGAGTTTGTCTATGAGGATTTTGAGGTCCCATGGCAGCATGAACCCCTGCCATTGCAGGACAACTTGGGAACTCCCTGGACCCTGCCTGGAGCCTGAAGCCATTTTATGGTACCCTGAAGGGACATTGGCACATATCTTTGGGGAAATAAATACAAGAATGTCTGGGTAGATAGAGTGGAAAGTTTACAGATTCAATTGCCCAATATACTAAGAAAGCAACACTTGAAAAATAAATTAAACTCTCCTGCTCCTCTCTCTCGTACCAAACAGCAAAACCATGTGATATTCATGTTTCATGTAACTGAATAACTTAGATCATGTGTTTGACATGTTTTTTTTGATCCCTGCAAAATGGTTTCCATAGGCCATCTAGTGAATGTGTGTACAGATATGAGAATGTGATGTTCTTTTTACATGATGTATTTGGTCCAAATTAGCCAAGGGTCTCTTTTGTTTCAGACTTCTTCAGGAACCAATAATCTATGCAGAAGTTTTTGTGAGCAGCCTACCATTGAGGACAAAGTGGTTGTACTCAAACTCAAAGAAATCTTCTTAAAATATGAAGTGACATGTTTGTTTATTTATTTATATGAAGTGACATATATTTATTTATAGTGACATATGATTTGATGAAATATTAAGGGGTTGAGACAAAATAATCTGTTTTTACAAAGAAAAGTAATAGTCTGTTCTCGAACAAGGATTTTTCTAATACTGTAATTAATAAATATGCAAAAAACAAATATGAAATAATTGAATGTTTAGGCAGATATTAAATTTATTTCCTACAATAAAAATTCTGGAATATAAAGTTATTATAAATATCTTCATACATGAAATGGCAAATGTAACTATCATATTTTCTGATATTTATCCCTCATTTATGCTACATGAAAAAGTTATTTAGACCTACGCAATAACAGACATACATATATATTCAAACACTAATTTTACTATGCTGGATGACTTGCAGACAATGTAATAAAATATAAGCTTGATCTATATTTAGTTTCTAAGGATAGAAAGACCTCATTAAAAGCATTTTCCTTATGTCTTTTTTTCTCTCCTTTCTCAACCAAAAATACCTTCCTATTTAGCCAGGAAGGTGCAGGTGTACAAACATCTGTGCTTTGCTAGAAGCATTGATTTTTGCCCTTAAATAAGTGTGAGTACAATGGCATAGTGCTAGATTAAGCCTGGAATGAGAGTTATGGATTTCTTAGTCCTTACCTTACAACCAAAAACTACATTTTATTGTGTCCAATCTCCAGGTTTTTAAGATATTCACACACTTTTAAAACTTTTTATTTATACTGCACTAACCATAGACTTCAGAACTTTTGTTTGTTGCTTGCGTGGACCAGAATGGAACCTTGACACTCTACAGAACTCAAAAAATTTTGTTTCCTTCAAGTATAATTTTTTTTCTCAGGTATAGGCTTCTATTTTTCTCTACAGGAATAGAAACTTGCCTGTTACGGATAAGATTAAAAATAAAGTGGGAAAATATACTAATAGGACTTACTAGGGAACAAAATTCAATATCTATTTAAATCTTTAAAAAATCTATGAATGTGGATCCTCTTTCTTTGAAATCCTTTGATATGACACATGCAAGAGCTGAAAGTGATTTCACTTCCAAGTGTTTTTAGAACAGGTTATTTTTCACAGTAAAAAAAATGGATGAACACCTGAAGTATTCAGACTACTCCTTCAGTCATACTGGACAGAATGTTAAGAGGAGCTTCTCCCCATCTAAGAGATGGCAATGTAGCATAAAGCAATAATGAAACTGACAAGGCTGAACTTTACTGTATCAACAGCTTCAACACTCAGAATTTCAAAATGCAGATGGTTTTAACCAAAATCAAAGCAGCCCAAACATTTCTGACTATTCATATTCAGACTGCTTATCTTCAGTCTTAGGAGTAGTTTAGCTTATTCTTAAGAGACCATGACTAGCCACTGAAGCTACATTTTCAGCTAATGCATAATATATGCTACAGGAATCCAGAAAGCTATTCTGAGTATAAGAAAGTCCAAAAAGCACCCAACTTCCCACACAAATAGAAAAGAGCAAAGAGAGAGGATGCATGAATAATTAAGAAGAAAATGCTTGTGGGGTAAGCAGTTATATTATTTTTTATAATAAAGCTGAAATTTCTAATCATATTAAAATGATTTAAATATGTATAAAACTTGTGCATTGAATTACCACTTCATTTCAAACTACTTCTGCTTCCCTTTTTTAGCTAAAATTACTCTAACACATCAAGTTATGTCTATCTACATTACTTTTTAAGAAAGAAATCAATAAAATGATAGCTAAAAAAGCAAATTATCCAGCCAGCTATATAAAGAACTACCCTATTTCAGCGACTATTTAAGATGTAGCATAGAAAATTTGGCTCATAAATGTTTTGGTGAATTATTTACATGGAGACAGATTTCTTCTCCAAGAAACTCAAGCGTTGGTAATTAAGTGCAGGGAGGAACACAGAAGCCTAGAGGAGTTAAAGCACTAAAAAGTATTGAGCAAAGAGTACATATTGAATAACACAGACTTAAAGAAAAACTAGAATCAAATACTTTTGCTTCGGAGCCTCAGTGGTACAGCCTCATACTGAATGCTTTGCTGTCCAAGTGCTTAGCCCCATAATACAAAATGCCATTGTAAGGATGCACAGTGATGACTAAAAGATTATGAGTAGAAGAAGAGAGATCTATGTGCCTGTAGGGTTTTCAGAGCTAGCATATTTCTTTGAAGAATCTTCCAAGGGAAATCCAGCTCTTATTTGCGTGTGGTTACACACTTGTATTGTTCCTTGATAGCTATGACCATGTGAGAAAATACCTGGGACGTTTGCCTGTTACCTTGAGTTAATTTTCAGAAAATAAATATTATCCTCATGGCTCTACACCAACAACGGGGAATTTTGCAGAACTATCATCAGATAACAATAAAAATCGAAACATTCATTAATAGTGATTAGTTGCAATTCCAGAATGAATCTGTTTTATCCCAAAGTGTAAAACATGCTCACAAACATCCAGCTCTGTGTTGACCAGTGTGATGACACACCAGTGTAACATATGGGAAACATGACAAGCACTGACAATTTTTTTTGCTTGGTATTCATCTGGTTTCTCTTTACCTGCATTTTAAAACAATTACAGAATAGATTCTTCTGTGGAGTAAGTAGTTTCTTATTTATGCAGAACCATTATCCTAGCACAGGATTTGCCTCTGTACTCATACTCTGTGCAACATAAGCTTAGAGCTGACTACTGTGTAGCTGTGAAAGAGATTATAAAAATAAACTTAATAAAATAAAAAGGATTAATTATGGGTTTTATCCTTCAATTAGTTCAACAGTTTATTGCAGAGCAGGGTATTTTAGAGTACATTTGCAGAATAGCAGAGAACCATTCCTCCATGCATTATTCCAGAGAAGTTTTCCTGAAAACCTGTGAGCACAGACCCAGACCATAGATCATATCACTTCTGACTTTTAAAATACATTCTAAAAACTGGTATGCCTTAAAATTCTCAGATGACATGAAACCAAATTAACTTGGAGTCAAAGAAATCCCTAAAAAACTTCTTGCTTTATTATCTGGAAGTCAAAGGTCATAAAATGAAGCTAATGTTGTAAAATTAATCAAAGAGGAGCATTATTAGAGTGCAGAGGTAAAAAATTTCCAAAATATAAACCATTGAGCTAGAAATGTGTCTCTTAAATTTTTAATAGTTGATATAAACTGCTTAGTGAAGTTTACAGTGAGTGAGAATTATTCTTGAGAAGGAGTGGTGAATTTCTCACCACCCTCCCTGAAGTGATAATTACTATTTCTGAACAAAATGGAGAGCAGAAAAAAAACTCTTCAGAACAATAATTGTGCTTCAGAAATAAACACTCAGAAAAGTCAGATGACAAAATATTGGACTAGAAAGAAGAATAAAAGACTGCATTTCCCAGATTTAAAATCTGTCATCTATTTATGTGACTGTAGCACATTAGGTCACTTCAATGGCTGTTTCTCTTTCATACTTTGTTTTAGATATTTATTTGAGCAATATGGGCTGTGGAGCAAGTTTTATAATACACACACACAAATGTAGCTAGAAAATAAGAAGGAAAAAGAAAAGATATCCTATTACTGTGTAAAAAAGAAAAAAGCGCCAATTTTATTAATTCTGTAAAGAGCAAAAGAAGATCTTAAAAATAATTGATGTACTGCCTTCTTTTGATTTTCAAACCATTAGGATCAAAATACAATATCTGGAGTTCAGTTTTTGTCACTTCAGGAGTCCTTGTCCCAGAAGAAAGGGATTTAGTTTAGCAGTCAAATGGAAGAGCAACTCCATCTGTGACAAAAAAAATTCCCTCCAGTGTACACTGTTCGCTGCTCATCATTTCCCTTGGGTTTTTAAATATGAAGGTTTGGGGGTTGGTTTTTGGTTTAGTTTATTTTAAGTAATAAGTACAACCTTAGTGGATAAAGTTAAAATATTGAGGGGTTTTACTGGCAATTTTTGCCTGGATCTTGCCTTATATCTGGGCATATGAGACCTCTTATAGTCATGTATAATATCCCCTTTATAGCAATAACTATTGCTTTCACCATCCTCCTGTCCTCTGTAGATGCTGAGTTTCTGTACCTGCTGTAACGTGCTGGCACCTTTCCCAGGCATGTGTGCTGCTTGAAGGGCTGGGAGCAGAGGTCTCTGCAGTGCATCTGCTCCCCAGAATAAGACATCAACATCCATAGTAGCAGTAATGAAGAACCCTGAGCTGGAGAGCAGGGAGACTGAGAGGCAAATTCTGCCAAAGAAGACATTTTCACGAAAGTGTCTCTTTTTCATCCCATCCCACATCCTTTCTCTGTTGGCTTGTTTGGAAAAAAATTTCTGCAACCATCATCTGAGTTCTCAGCTTCAGAGTGGGAAAAACTCCTATATCAGCTGCTCAGAATCTGCTGAACAATGATCTGAAGACCTGAGTGGCACCAACATATCAGTGTCATGGAGCTATGACAACTAGTGACCTAAAATATGACAACAAAGTAGATGTGTACCAAAAATCTGCAAAATGGAAATCAGTTCCCAAGTAGGAAGTTGTAGCTAGTTTTCAGGGTTGTCCTTTTTGATTTTTATCCTTTTTGATTTTTGTCCTTTATGTGTTTAAACAACTTGAAAAGGAACAATCTAATCCCTAAACAGTGGCTAAACACAGGGGAAAGTACTGCACAGGGCCAGAGCATTCTTGAAGAATCCAAGAGTACCCAGTGTTTTCCATCAAATTCTATCTCTAGATACAGCAGCAGAACTACCTTGTTGTCATAGGCCACCTATCTTCCCATTTTAAAAGATTTTGGTGGCATTTTTGCCTAAAGATTTGCATGGCTATGCTTTGTCTTCACAATTCTTAAATATACATATTATTTGAATCTTAAAAGTTGAAGTCATTTTTGCTACCTATGAGCAGGACTTTATATCATGAAGATAGAACAGATTAATATATTTTGCAAAAACAGGCATGCTTTTATCTGATATGGATTTTTTGGAAACTTGTATGCAATACTGAAAGGTTTACTGAGCAGGAGTCTCCCATTAATGAGATATTTTAATTAGTGACTTGTACATGTGAGAAGTAGAAAAACAGCTGAAAGAAAAAAAAAAGCTAACTTCTGAGGACTTTTTCTTTTCAAGATTGTTTTCATGTTTCATCTTTCTTTGCAATAACACCAACAGTTTCCTAACTTGGCAGTACTTGGGATAATTAATACTGATTACCACAGTGATTATTATCACCTAAGTAGTGATAAAACTGGCAGAGTAGAAATAGCTAGATACACAATTTTTCAAATACTCTCACATAAACTCTTTAAGGGTTTTTACTTTGCTCACCTCTAGATTGGCCATGAATTGTTTTCTGTTCTCAGAATCACTGAAGTGTGCAACTAAAAGACTACTGTTGTTACAATAATGAGAAAGTTACTCTCATGAGATTAAACTCTGATTAAAGTGCTGATTTCTTGCTTTGAAACTTTACAGTTATTCACTGGTGTTATGTCCGATGGCTGATAACATCACACATGCACATATACAGAGAGGGTTTATGCACATTGTCAGAACCCAGTCAGGTTTTTGAGATACACACAAAGAAAGATGTCAAGTGCATGCAAACCCAGGTTGCAAATGGCTTATTTGAGTAACTTTCCTGTGACTACAATATGCAGTAAAATATCTTTCTTGATCCTTAGCTTTTCAAAATTTTCAAGAGTAAAGACCATTTCCCATAAAAATTAATTTTTTCTTAAAAGAGGAATGTTTGAATTTCCCCCTTCCCAAGCCTCAAGGTAAAGATTCCATCAAGATTTGGTACATTGCATTTAATACATCCTTATAATAGCATGGAGCATTTGAACATGGTCTGTTAACAGAAATTAAAGGCATCCTCCAGAGACCTGAAGTGCATGTCTGCAAGAAGTTACAGAGCCATGGCAGATTGGACCACACAGATCTCATTCCCTAAGGTACATTCCAGTAACTTTGAACACAGAAAGCAGCTTCTTTGAAATATGAACAGTAGTAGCAATAGCATTTTGCATATAGCTGTTGAGTTAAATTTTGCAACAGTTATTAAGTCTTTCAGCCCCATGAAGTCCAAGGAAAATATAGTGTACCAATAATAAAGCAATTATTTGACGTAATACCAGCCACACAATCCTGGGCTCTTATTAACTCATTAT
Organism: Trochalopteron elliotii; assembly: GCA_024734555.1. Taxonomy (NCBI): domain Eukaryota; kingdom Metazoa; phylum Chordata; class Aves; order Passeriformes; family Leiothrichidae; genus Trochalopteron; species Trochalopteron elliotii. The sequence goes on from JANPWX010000419.1 coordinate 4,175,576, forward strand.
AAGGCTTTGTATACTGTGAATATATTGTCTTCCTCCATTGGAGGAGCATTCTTTTCACATTGGACATCTAAAACTACAGAGGGACTCAAAATTAAAACTCTTTTTTTCAGACCATGAGTACTCCTACAGCATAATTTAATTAAATAATTCACTATACTTACCAGCTCTAGCTTGAGACTAGCCTTTATCCTCTCACACAATTATTTTGGTAAGTCACTACCTTTCCTAAGTTTTCTAGCTGTAAAATGGAACACAAAACATTAAGATTACTTACAATTTTAGTCAGACGCCAAAACCAATAATTTTCTCTTATTCTTAATTCCACAGAACAGTCACAATTTAATTATAGGTTGTTGGTCAGGATTTTTGCTTTTAAACTAAATGAGTTAAAGTATGCAAGGAGTAGAACAGGAGTAGATGCTTTAGAGGATTCCCAATCCTATGCTTAAACTGTGAAATAAAACAAGAGATAAAAAGTCAAGAATCTTTTTCATCTGCCTGCACGTGTATAAGATCTGGGTGGTAAGTGTTTTTGAATACATAAATATTGTGAATTTATTTAGCAAGAACTAGACTAATGTAGAAGTATCAAAACTGGGTTTTTAAAAATAATATAAACATAGATCTATTATGATATTTTAGGACTTGAAAGTTTATATAACAACTAAGAGGTATCTCAATAACATAGTATATATTCTGTGACATTCAATTTTATTTTTTTTTTTGTGTGCTGGACATACTCTTTTGGGAAAGAAAGGAATTCTAACAGCAGAAGAGATAAAAGCTAAACTCTCCTCCCTTTCACCACAGGGAATCTAATGCTAATGGAATATCAAACTTGAAATCCATCTATTGGACCTGAGGAAATAATTTTCCTGTAAAGATATGCCAGAAATAAACTTATCTCCAGAGACTGTGACAGGGAACAGTAATCAGTATGGCAATTTTGAAAGATCATATTAAAGCAGGGAAAAACAAGCAACTGAGAAGATCTTGCATCGTCAATTACTCCTGAGCACTGGGTTCATCTAACTGTCTGCTGTTAACTTGGCTTCAATTACCTGAATTCATCACTTTTCATCTCCACTGTGGTTCTCATAGCATTCAACATCTCCAGCTCCACTGAGGGAAAATCTGATACAGAGATTGACCCACTTCCCAAGTGCAAACCCCCCCCCAAAAAAATAAAAAGGCCTCATCAGATTTTCCTAGCTCTCACAGGATCTCCTTCCTCAGCTTCTTTTCCCTGCCCTGTTTGATCAGGGATGAATTTGCCTAGCTTCAAGCCAGCTGGGTTCGTGTGTTAAGCTTTTCTACGAAGGTGTCTGAAATTCAGGTTATCTCCTTCCAACAAAAGGCAGCCAGAATGATCTACTCATAGTGGGAAATAAACTTTATGCTATCCTGAAAAGATCCGGCCATAACAGTAAGTTAGTTTGTTTTAATAAAATAACTTTTAAACTTAATTTCATACATATTTTGAAGTGAGCGGTTGGCTAGGGGAATGCTGTTTGATAATGAACAGTTTCTTTCTGACACTTTAAAATTTAAAAAAATTAAATTGTTGTAGTGAAAAAATATTTATAAACGGCATGGATTTAAAGTGTGCTCACCTTTCATCATAACAATTTCCCTGACATCCCAAGAGTTCAGGCACGCTTAGATCAACAGAAGGGAGGTATTTGCCTCTTAGCCCTGTGCCTTACATCTCACTCAACCTGCAATTTCTCAGCTCTTTTGATTATGAGCTTCCATAGCTTATGGCAGGTGATACCTCCATGTCTGGAGGGCCACAAAACACCTTGAATAATCAAGGTGTCTTCTTCTTCATGAATTATGTATAGACTGCATACTCTGACTCACCTGTAAAAAAATAAAAAGAAATATGTGGGACTGAAAGTGTGCATTTTCACAAAGAGAGCATTTAGTTAATTATATTTAAGTTTGGAGTGCTCATTGTTTTCATAGACTCCCTCTCACTGCCAGTTTGCCTTTGTTCTATTACTGCTTTTTTCTTTTCAAACATTTTCCCATCATCCCATTAAGTCAAGACAATAAAGCTAGTTTCTTTGAACTAATATTAGTACAGTTCTGGGGAACTGTCTGACAAGAGATACTCTGACAGAAGTAGTCTCTGAAATCCACAATATGCCAGAACTTGCTCTCTTCTCTGCTCCATACATTCATCATGGGAATGGGAAAGGAAGAATACCCGTCATTCCCTAAATCCATTCGAAAAAGTTGATTTATTATTTCATATCTTACCTCTAGAGACTAAGAACAGAGTAAAACTATTTCATCAAGCATCCCAGATCACCTGTGTGCACAGAAAATAAAATATATATGCTCATCTATGCAATAAGGGCTAGGGGATTTCAGTTCTACATTTTCCTTATTTATTGACATCACCTTTTTCTGAGTCAGCAAAATTACCTAAGTAGTAAATGTTCTTCCACACAAATTACAGAACTTGGCCCAGAATAATTTAATAAGTCTCCCAAATATACATAAAACCAGTAACATTTGTGACATAGCTTCTAGGAAAATAAAAAATAGCAGATTTTGTTTGTGATTGTTCCAAAATTGCAAGCAAGGTGAAAAAAAACCACAGTACAATAGAAATCAGTTGTGTAAATGTTTTGTGCACCCAGAGAGGGAGCAGTCATGACTAATAAATACTTTTTCATCCTGTAATTCTACTTCAAAGTCTCAAGTCACTGCCTGTCTAGGTTCTAGATATCTTGAGATTTTCCAGGCATTATATGTAATGTTAGTGAATCAAACAACCTGTCACAATGACAGGTCAGAAATTATGGCAGAAAAGCAATAAGACCAATATTATATAAATATAAAAACATGAATTGAGTAGTGAATTTAGAGCTAAACAGTTAACAAAAATGCCAAAATATGTTTGAGAGCATATTTTTTGGGATAATTCTATCTCCTCAAGATAGAATTATGTGATAAGTTCTTGACCTACATTTCAAAAAGAGGAAAAGAAAGAAAAATTTAAAAATGCAAATGAAGCAGCAGAAATTATCTTTACAATTGTGCCTTTTGAAGAATATGAAAATGCATTCTGTGGTATTGGAGTGATGGTGTAGATCAAAAAGATGGAGAACCAGGAAGGATTTACAAAACTGTAATGTAGGCTTCTTTTCCTTATAGTCTTGTACAACTTTTCTTCAAACATATGCTTAGTGCTGAACATCTAAAAGCTATCATAAGCAGAATGCACATATTGCATGAAAGGAAAATGGAAAATAGTTCTAGGAACATAGCTACATTTTTAAAGGTGCGGAGCCAGTTACAGTTAGGAGTGGGCTTTTGAGTTAAGTTGGTGTTTCATATATAAAGATATTAGAATAAATCATAAAAGTAATATGAAAATCTAACTAAAATATTTACCTGTGAAGCTTTAAATTAACTTTATACAAATTTTATAACATAAAAGCAGGTCTACTTCTGGGAAAATTAATATGTATCTACCACATGGAATACATAAGATTAAAAAACCTAAAGAAATACATCCAGATGGGTGCTTCTATGAAACTATGATAATCAAAAGCTAGAGTAGACCATCATTTGGTATATTACAGCTAAAGAGATATAACATCAAAATATAGGGAAAGTTTATGATCTCAAACCCAAACCATCATTATTTATGCTCCAGTCTTTCTGTCTAATTAGCTCTTTTAAAATGATAATCTCTATGTTTTTTCAGAAGGAAGTGTGGGGGTTTGAGTAATGATGTGGTACATCTTTGAAATCCGTTGAAAGAACATTAGTTCTTTCAAAAAGGATGCTAAATACTTTTGTACCATAAAATAGAAATAGTTACAAACTCATTTAGCAAAGCATGCAAACGTAGCGGTGAAGCTGGGACACCATTTCTTATTTATACACTGGTATCAGAAAGGAGAGGAGTGGAAAGACAACCCACTCATCTCACTTCAAAATCTGCAGCCTCCATAACATAACAGGCCATAAATTTTTAGAGCAAAACAGTCCTCTTTCCTGTAGCACTGTATCCTCAGTGTTCCATCCATCTTATATTTTTATATAGTAGGTGTGGCAACAGTAATCAGGCTTAAATTATAAGTATACAAATCATATTTGCTATTTAGCTACAACCTTGCGCTGGGTATTAGAGCTGGTCTAGTTAGTGCAACCTAGTGTGTTTACTCAAGTCATTAAGTCCTCAGGCAATCTGGGAACTGCATAGATGAAACATGGAGTAGGTTTGAGATCACTTGGAAGCAAAGTGATTGACTGAACCTCCAGTATCAAGAATTTGACTAATATTGTTATAGGAGCCCTCTGGGTGGGAATTTTGTACAGTTCTTGAAATTCCCCCAGGCAGCTCCTACTCTGTCTCATCTGATTTGTCAGCTTAAATGCATTGACTGACATCCTGGATGGAGTGAGCAAAGCCTCCCCAAGTGCTTCAGGCTGCTGAAATGGTCACACTATCCAGATATTACATATTTGTAAGGAGTCAGATCAAATGTTCCTACAATCATGGTAATCGGGATCTGTTCTCGTTTGTGACTAAAATAATCAATAGCAATGAATTGCATATGTTGCTGGCATAATTACATGCAACCGTGGGCAGCTGGGGTATAAGAACAGAGCAGAAGACCCGCAGAGCCATTTCTGAGCTCAGACCTGGTTGTTCAGGACTTAGTCCAGTCAGACCTCCAAGGAGAGGGACTGTACAGTCTCTCTAGTCAGCATGTCTCACTGCTGGGCTGCCCTTGTGGGGAGACAATTCTTCCTCATGTGCAGCCTGAGCTCTCATTTCAACCTTTTCAAGTTGCCTCACATTTTTTCATCACTCTGAGCTATGCAGAGCCTGGCTCCACCCCCTTGATAACTTCCCCACAGGCATGGTTGGGCTGCTGTCCCAGAGATGTCCCCTCTTCCAGGTTGGGCAGCCTCTGTCCCTCAGCCTCTCTTTGTGGTGTAGACAATGCTGCAGGTGTGGCCTAATGAGTGCTGACGGGAGGGAGACAATCACTACCTTTGCCACCTGGCCATGCTCTTCTTCAAGCCAAAGCTGTTGGCTACCTGTGGTGACTGAGGCTTAGCTCAGTGCCCAGCAAAGCTCAGGGTTTTTCCTCACAGGACTTTTTCCAGCCTTGTTGTCCTTAGCCAGTGTCATTTTAAGGGTTTCTCTGTCCCAGGAGCAGCAGATGGCATTTGCCCTTGCTCAGTTAAATGAAGTCCCTGTTGGGGACTTCATTTTTCTAGCCTATCCAGGTCCCTCTGGATGATATCCTGTCATAAAATTGTCTCCTCACTTTAGTGTCAGCTGCAAAAATGATGAGTGTGTGCTCCGTTAACCTTCCAGGTCTCGTGTTAAAGGATAAAAGCATCAGGAAGGACAGTCCCAGGACAGACAGACCTCCCCTTCCATGGACCTCTAGGTAAAACATGACCCATTAACCATGTCTCTTTGGGGCTGGCCAGTCAACTAGCTTTTTACCAATTGTCTATCCCTTCAGAACATGATGTCCTAAGATGGACACAAGAACATTTAGAAGACAGTCATGTTTGTCAGATATGAATTGCTCTTGGTAAATGTATGCTGGTTATTTCCAGCAGCCACCTTCTCCTCCACATGCCTAGAAATATGTTTCAAAACTCACTCCATGGTTTTTCCAGGATCCAAACTGAATCAGTTCAACCTGCATGCCTCTGCCTTGCTTTTTGTCCTTTTGAAAATGCATAAGTAATTTACCTGTCTTCATGCATCGCAGACATCTCCTGGTCTCCTGAACTTTCCCATCATGATAGTTTTGGAAGGATATGGTCTTGTTCTTTTGTCTCCAAGCTGGATGCAGCATGAACTGGACAACCAATTTTTCTTAGATCCAAAGAGTACCAGCCAGGCTTGGTGTTATGCAATTCTGCCAAGAGCCATGTCTTTCCAAAAACAGCCAGAGAAGGGTCATCCTTTCTTACAGATGAACAGTTCTACTGACTACCTGACAAAACTGATTCATGATTTTGCTTTTCATTTCAAGTTTTTCTTCTGCTGTGGGAATGATTTCTTTCATTCAGAATAAAGTGTCCAACAGAACGTCAATGGGACGAATTTATGGGATTCAGTGAAAAATGCACCTCAGACACATCAGTCAAAATTTAGTTACATATATCTCTATTACCCGTTGAACAAAAGAGCACAATGAATCTGCCAAGAGCAAAACTGGGTACATAAGCCTTAGCTTGGCACCAGATCAAGATGTTTTAAATGGGGCTAAAGGACAAGTTCTTCCCTAAGGAGTAAAATCAGGTTGAGAAGAGACAACTCATTTGTTACTTTAGTCACCCCAAGAGCTCAAAGTGACAGTGGACAAATGATGACAAATTGAAACACAGATGTCAACACTTCAGTTATTGCTCACAATATGGGTTCAGTGTTACACATTCTTGGCTGAATAAAGCATCTATATTTCTGAGACTTGTTGGTTAGTGTTTGCAAACAACTTGTGCTACATGTACATATATTGCTGACCGGCAAAATGAAGAACTGTATCAACATCACAGAACATCACAGACAAACACAGAAGAAACAAATGTTGACTTTGCAGAAATATGAAGGAAGAGCAAAAAAATTAAACTGAAATTTTATAAATGCCCCACGGTGATTACCTCGTAATCGTAAGTGATAACTGTGATCTGAGGAATACACACTGGTTAATGCTAATTTTTTTTTTTTTAAATTGCCTATTTATTTCTTTTGCAAATTAAAATCTAAATAAAGTGTCTAGAAAATTAACCATTCTACTCAGCTTGGTCATGATGATTATAAGAATATCTATTCAAGAATCCTTTTCAACATTGTGTGTGAAGTAGCAGCATCACTTTTAAGCTGACCTGTCTCAGTGGTTTCCTAGAAAGTGACTAAATTTTATCTACTGTTTTTATAGGTGTCATTGTTCTTTGAATCAAAATTGTTAATATTAATATAAGGCATTGAATTTACAGGGATAATGTCATCCATGATATTGAATTAGACATGTTCTTCAAGGAATCAACTTAGCATAAGTTTTTTTTTTTCATAAAGGACAATAATGTAAAGGCAGTTTTGATGATCAAGTAAAATAAGAAATAGCAGACAGGAACAGAAGAAGGTGGGGATAATATTTATTGAGAATATTTAAAAGAAAGGTAAAAGACTAAGAAGAAATAAAAAAAATATTCCTGAATAGACTCTGCAGTAGCTATTTTACAGCAAAAAAAGAAGAGAAAATAGGTGGAAATTATTTAGAATGTCTTACTTCTAGGCCAAAACATGGAAATAATCTAATCTGGTCAAGAAATTTTATGATATGAAAGTGACAGCCTACTCAAGGGAATAAAACCCACTCCATTATCTTTTTGAGATTTTTTATCTAAACCCATAAAAAACTATACACATAGGTACACCTTAGAGTTCACTTTATTCTTTACAAAAGTAGTTATATATTGCTATCCAGAGAATATAGAGGATTTCTATGACGTTAATGTTTTGATAGTTGGACTAGGCTTTTAGCCCTAATTGTTCATGTACTAAACTAGCTGTCTCTGAGTATCATGGTTTCTTTTAGGGTTGGACAAAGAGAACATGTAAAGATCACAAAAGCAAGAAACATTGACTTGCTATTACCAGCAAGGAAAGAAATTAATAGATGCAAAATATAGAAAATTCTATGAGAAATTTCTGACTACAATAGTAATATTGTCTCTTTGGCCTGTGTTTCAGTGCCCAGTATTAACAATATCTTTTATCCTATATATTTTTGTAGTGCTTCAGTGTGTTACAGCCTCACTCATTGACAATATCAAAGCCAAATTATTAAAATTTAGAAGAATAATGCTTGCTTTGAAATGTTCTGTTACTATTTAAAAGTAGAAAATGTAATTTCAAATAAATATAGCGCTGAGCCTTTTTAAAAAATATGTCGCCAAAACTTTCCCCTTCAGTCAAACAGATATTGCTGGTGCATTTGTCTAAGAAATTCAAAGTTCCTTCAGAGAAACAAAATCCTAAACTATTCACCTACAGGTGACACCAAAATGCAGTGCAAAAAATAAATCAAGCTCCTACTTCAGTTTAAAGCACAAGAATACAAAGGGAAAGACAATATTTTTGTCTTTCCAGTATAACCGAGACTTAATGGTAAAATACAACAGGCTTCTACTCACCTCTAGAGTTGCAGCTTTCTCCCTTCTGCAGATATAATTTCAAGATAACATATTTTTCCAGCATTTTCCAATAATGTTGGAAAGAGATAAGAGATAACTAATGCTATATCAGTAGTATCAACAAAGTTGCTTAATAACGCAAACAAAAAAGTGTTCAGAATTATCACTATTAAAAAATATGAATAATAATCTAAGATCTCAGTTTATCTCTCTTTTCATTGTTGAAGATCAGCTGCAGTTAATAAGATCAAGATAATTCTAAATTATTACCAAACAGAGAACCCAAAGGAGAAAGAAAATTTCAGCATGAGCACGTCAAAAATGGATATTCAATCACCCAACAAAACTTACGAGGTGAAGAATTTTTTGAAAGAAAGAGTAAAGTTTAATTTATTATTTTGAAAATAAATTTAAAAATGGGAAGAGACAAAAGTCATAAAAGTCATGGAAATAAAAATGTATCAAATAAAAATTTTGTTTTTCCTAAGACCTTTTATAGAATCAGTAGGCTTGCAATATTTTGGTAATACTCTGCTTTCCAATTATAAGAAGTTAAATTTACAGATCTACTTATTTGTTTTTAAAAGTCTGAATAATTTAAAAGTCTGAATAATAAAAGTCTGAAAATTTTTGAATATTTTTTCCACCTGGAAAAAACAAAAGGCAGTTATAGAATTGCTTCTAATCCTATACTCAGTGTCTACAAATAATCATTGGTTAAATGACTGTACAAAGTGAAAAGGAACTACAAATTCCTATAATGGCTCTTTGTTGTTTTGTTTAAATGCATGTTTTGAATTTTGAATGCTCATTTGAAAACAGATTGTGACTTTTAGAAGTGATCCAGAAAAAGAATCATTAATTTTCAAAGACAAAACATAAATCCTAGCACTTAGAAAAAAAAGTTGGAATGAGAAATTAGTTGAGTAGATCCTTAATGAATTTGAGAACAGGCAGGCATCCTGATATCTTTCAATACATTTGCTTGATGTCCTTTAATAAAAGGAAGGAAGTTTGTGGCAAAGCAGGAAATTAGGCTGGGGCCCATTACAACGTTAGAGGGTTTTTTATATAATCATATATTCTGTATATGAAGTGACCTTTATTCACAGGATCTTGCAGACACCACATCTGAGAAACAAATCTGCTACTTCAAAACCAACCTCCTTGATTCTATCCCATACAAACCCACACATGAAAAGTTGTGGAGGCTGGAAGTCACTTACACACTTCCTGTGTCATTTTTTTTTAATGCCATTGGTCTAATTTGTCACTAATTCAGTCTTATCAAAGTAATATTTTAATCAGTCCCCCTGCAGTGTCAGTCTCCTACTATGAGGGCCCTTGGTGCATCAGGCTGCTGTGCACTTTTGTACCTGGGCTGCAGTGACCATATTAATCACCCACTAACATTTCAGTGAAGACTGATATTCACACTGAGCAGAGCTGGCTGCCAGGCAAATTGTGTTAATCAAAGGCTATTAACCCAAGTGAATGGGTTCCTGAGTCAGCTAAAACTTTAAGCTAACTCTGTCTAGACTTTCTTAATTCTGTATTCTTTAAATAACATTGAAATGCTTCTAAATTAAAAAACAAAAACAACAACAAAAAAAAAAAAAAAAACAAACCACAGAAACTAAACCAAAAGCACCAACTGACCAACAAAATCCAAACCAGACAAACAAGTATACAAAGAAAAAAAAAATACCACTAAAAAACACGCCAGACAAGTTTAAGTTAACAAGTCTGCTAGAATAGAAAGACAGAAGGCTTACAGCTTCCACTCTATCCTTACAAGGCAGACCCTTGCTTGCAGGTTTGGTTTTATGTACCTGTGTTACCTTCTGAGCTAAATTGAACCATTCAGGATCCTCTGTTGTCCCTCAGCGAGCTCTGTCCACCAACTCTTAAGCTGACTTCTCTCTTCACCGAGAGATCCATTGTAGCAATGTATCTGTATAACAGGGCATTCTGAGGCACCAGCCAAACTGGTTGTGAGTAATATTATCAAACTACTTGCAGTTTTGTTGTTAGAGCTCTCAGGAATTCATCAAGGTTATTGAGAAAACAACAGGATCAAAAATAAGAAAAGAACCTAAGAAAATGTCCGCAAAAAATGTGAACCCTAGATAGGAGAAGCACAATGTGAGGATGGATGCTTGACCAATTGGATGTCCTGAAGGATGTGTGCCTGCCTCATGAAGAAGCAGCTCAGCCAACCCAGAGATGCATGCCCATGTGGACAGTAAACCTAGAATCTATATGTGGCAGGTAATGTAAACAATAAACAGCTTCTGTTGGAATCATATTGATTCAGTTATTCAGTAGCCCATTTCCCCCTGCAATCCATCTGACAAGTCACTCCTCCCTTCAAAAGAACAGTGACTAAAGCTGAAATGAAAGGAAGAAGAAAACAAACCCCAAAACAGCCACCCAAAATGAGTGTATTTTAGAGATTTCAGTATTATCCATTCACTCTTAACAGGAAAAGTATATCACTTGCCAGCAGGAATGAAAAGCATCTCTTCAATCCCTAGTGTGCATTCCTAGGAGTAGCAAGTACCAGAATTAGTTTGGCAGTAGAGGTGAATGTTCAGCAATAGCACTTTATGTCTCTTTTTGAGTTGCTTCTCTATACTCTCCAACATCTTGTTTGCTTGAGGTAGAATTCAAGACTTCAAAACCCAATTTTTTTCTGATTAAATTACCGGTGACTTGCTCATTATTTTCACAAATAGCATCATCTTCTTCTTCATAGAATGTAATAATAGTTTCTTTATTATTTAAAATTACCCTTTTCCTGTCATAAAAACAATGAACTGCCAACCTTATTAGAGGTAGTGTGGGTTGTGGGTTTTTTTTCAGTACCTTTTCATTGACTGAGCTCTCATTCTTCAGACCATAGTGAACACCCAAGTAATACCTGCTGCACTCTTAGCTTCCCTCCAAATCATGATTACTGAAAACAGCAGTGTATGCTGAAGCAGAGTTAAACAAATTGATCAAATTAAGTATTTTCTGCCTTATTGCAAATCATAGCTGAAAGATGAGTAAAAGACATATGGACACACTGAATTTGTCTTGCATGCAGTTAAGGTGTTTTCCTATCTGAGCAAATCCATTGTTCCTGAAGGCGCACAGCATTTTGTCACATTTCTGCTGCCTAATCTATCATAAACCACAAATTCTTGTTCAAGATATCAAAAATGTTCTAACATATATTTTTAAACATCAGGTTCTATAAGCACTGACTTGTAATACTCTGAATAAAATATGACAATCCTCACCAGACTACCTAGAGAATGACTAGCAGGATCATATAACAGTAATACTGGTTGTCTTAACACATGTTTCTGTTTTAAGATTATAAGCACTATATATACAAATAGTCTACAGAGATTAAACTACTTTTCCAGACTCAGTGCCTGAGTCCACAAAAGTTGCTTTTTCCAGTAATCATTTCAAATGAATTTAGTATTCCTAAAGCTTTCCTCCAAAAAATCGTCAATTAAGAGCTGTATACTTTGGGACTTTATTTGTCTTTATCATTTTATTCACTTTCTACCTCCTCCATCTAGATGTCTGCTGTTTCAGATACTTTCCACACTTTGCTTAGCATTCCATCTGAATATGCAGGTTAATACACTTTCCCTTTACTTCTCCATTTCCATAATAATCTGATAGTTCACCTTATACACCAACATATCTTGCCATCATATCCTCCTGACAATCATGCATATGGTTACTTTGCATCTTACTTTCATAATTCATGATTTTTTTTCCCAGAGCTCAGCAATTGGATCATCGGGCTGAGGTCTTCCATTGTGACAATGAAATGTGAAGATATAGGAATTCCAGAAATTGCCTGATTTGTTTTTTTTTTTTTTTTAACTCCCAGGGTATAACAAACCTTTTTAGAGAAAGAGACAATAACAAAAACAAACAAAAAAGAGCAGAGTTATTTGTACTGTCATTGAGATTCTGTGTCACTGTGAAGCTCTTTACCTTGGTTCCAGGGAGATATTTTTAAGGGAATATTTTGATCATTCCCCAGTCACATGTCAATAAGTACACTATGTCCTCCTGTGTTAATTCATAACCAAAATATTATTTTATACTTTAGGCACATAGTCTTTAGTTTGGAAATGCTGTTTGAATTCACTCATAACTGTAATTTTCAAGGTGACATGCTTTGCTCTTAATACTGAGGCCTCCCAGCTTTTCATCTGCAAATTGCACCAAATCTCTCTAACTTTTGCCAAAGCTCTATAATTTTCTTGCTGAGTAATTTCTATGCTGAGTTCATTAATGAAAACGTCAAAATATTAATACCAAAACATTTTATTTGTGGTGATATTGAAGAATGTTTTTCTTATTTATTCTTTGCCTTAGGTGTAATCAAATGTAATCTGTCTTTTAGCCAGGTTCTCGTTCAATTTACATTTCTAGCGCCAAATTCTTTTATGAAACTGAGACGGAGGACATTTGCTTTAATCATTTTCCCAAAAGGATTTTATGATTTTCCTGGGTGAACTGTCTCTGTTCTCATTTTGAACCCTGTTTTCTGGATTCATCATATTGTGGATCCTTTTTTTTTTCCTGAAACAATTTAGATTAATTCCTTAATTTTTTTTATTTACCAAACTTCAGGCTTTTTTATTCAAACCTGAAATTATTAGTTATATGATGCATTATTAAATGTGACAATTTACTAAAATCTTATTCCTTCACATTACTTCATGTGACCCATCATAAATAATAAATAGATAAATATATGGATAGATAAATAAATAAATGATGAAGAGATCTGGCAATAGAAAAGGGAGGATGTGTGGTTAGGAAGTGTAAATAAGTTGCAGAAGGGAGGAACAGAGAGGAGTGAATAGTTTGCTGACATTCAACTAAACTTTAATCATTCTGTTTCCAAAGAGGTAATTGCTATTTACAGGAGTTCTAGGTCATGATCCCATCTTGGACCCAACTTAGAAGAAGTACCTGAACAATACAGCACACCATGAGACCTGGGCTGTGAATGAGTACATCTTCAGACTTCCTAAGGTGCACTGCATCATTAAAAATAAATCAAAGCCTGTAAAAGTTGACATACTGTAGCTGTTTTCCTCACCTCACCTGCTTTAATTTGACACATTTTCAGAGGAAAGTCACTATTCATTTCGTATCTAAACCTGTCAAAACTTTTTTTTCCCTTCACTTAATACCAGGGCAGTCAAGTTCCTTAGTATGGCTTGTTGAAAAACTGTAGAGACCAGACAACTTGTTGCATGAAATGCATCAGTGGGGAAATAAATAAAGTCTATAACTGAGTAAATATTAAAGATTTCAAGTCAAAGCATAAAAAACCGAATGTTCAAAGCATTAAATTCTAAGTTAGAAAATAAAAGTAATTGATGCTTAATATTTCAAAAAGACGTCTAAAGCTATCAGCAGAGGAATGATTTCAGGTTTTGTGTTTATTTTGTTTTGTTTTCTGGGGTTTTTTTCTTTTTTTTACAGGTAAAGGGCAGACTCCTTACCTTTCAACCTGCATTTCTTAGTTATGGTTATGTATGTTTAATAATACTTCATATTTTCCCGAGGTAGCACCATGAGACTTTTCGAAAACTTGAGGTGTCACAAAATGCCAAATATCTGAAAATAACTCCTTACCTCATTCTGACTTCTAATATTCCTCTAATAGGTAAAGAAGAATTAAGAAGCATGAGGATGTAGTACTACCACATGAGGGGAAAAAAAAGTAAATGCCTTTGACAGGTAACTCAAGTTCTCTGTATGTCAATATGGCAACAGGGTATCAGATATTTAGGAGCAGGATACCCCTGAAACTTTGATCAGCAATTCCAGCATGAACTTAGTTGACAAAAAGTGTCAGAAAAAAGAAGAATCTACCTTTTTTTTTGTTGGAGAAAATATCAGCTTTCAAAAATGTTTAATTGAAATTGTCCTAACAAAGCTTTTAAAAGGCTGTTTTAAATTGCCTAGAGTAGCTTTGCAACAGCTTATAACAATGGGACCTTTGCATACACTTCTAGAAATTAGAAGAATTATTTCTTCTCAATTTTTAAAAGTAATTTAAACAAAGAAACCACCTTAGGGAAGACAGCAGATTAGCAAGGAAAAAACTGCTGCCAGACAATTCACCTTCTTTTAAGGCAAAATCCTAAATAATCAGACTAAATAAAATCTTAATGTTAATGTGGAACTATATTGTCATATGTTATATGGAACTATAAGGAACATATGTCAAATTATATTAAATTTACATGGAAATGTCTGCTCAACCCACAACACTTTTATTTGGGAAAGAAATCTTGAAGAAAAACCTGTGCAACGTATTAAGTTTTGTATTAATCTCAGCATCTGTGAAATACGTTATTGCTGTGTGATTTTGACTTTGGTGAAGGTTCAGTCTCAAGCAGAGACCAGCCTCCTCTGTTAACAGGAGACCAGGCTCCCCTGTTAGCTGATATTTTTGTTGTTTTAATAAATTAACTTATTATTGAGACAAAGTTGCAGGGAGGAATGCAGCTACTCGGATAGCAAGGGCAAAAATCTCATGGAGCCATGTGAAACACATCTGCTCTGCTCAGTGTGAGATCATTGCAGAAAACAGTGAACTGGGGGTATACAATTCCATGGATCTCACTGAGAAGGAAAGCTGCAGGTGCTTAAGCATGCTGCAAGTCTCCATTACTACACGAAAATTCTTTAAATCTCTGTGCTATGAATGAATCAATTGCTGTGTTTACCTTTGATTTGCAACCACAGCTTTTATGATAGGGAGCACTGATTCATAAAGGACTCCATGGCCATGGACGACATTTAATAACATGCAACAGGCTCAACTGAAAGAGAGAGAGCAAGTGGTTAGCTCTGTTAGGAGACAGTCACAGCTGGCTCCTTCCTTTGACAACTAGTGACACCCACCAGCACTGTCTGGGTTGGCCAACTTACAAATGAAGAAACTGGCTCTAATAACACATTTTAGGAAGAACAGAAGTAGTAGACATGGGAGTTGCTGAGCTGTAACAAGTATTGAACAGCAAATTTGCTTTATTGGTTCATGCTGGAATTGAGGCTGCAGAACATGCAGAACATATCAGACTCTGGTGGCCACAGTGCAGTTTTATTACAGATGCTAGAAATGTCCCAGTTCCAATAGTTAGGCATGGTTAGAACTAAGATCTGGCTGATTTTAAAACTTAATGCCAACAGAGCTCCAAATAGCTCTTTACTGTCTTCTGGCAAACACTGATGTACTGTGTGGACTCTATCTAATAGTGGAGAGCAATAAATATGCATGGTAGGGAGAAGATTAAGATTCTGACTTTCCCAAAACCTGTCACCTGAAATTGCCTGTGAGAAAATTAAAGACTCAACAGGAAAATGTGCAATTAAGTATACTCAGGTGTATTTGCATGTGCTCTGAATGAATTATAGGATGGAGTGATACTGCCAATCACAGCAGAGAGAATTAGAGTGAATAACAGAGTAATAACATACTCATTAAAAGTACATTAAATCTATATCACAATATTTTGTAAAACAAATCAAAACACATCAGCAAAACCACTTCTTACTGAATTTTAAAATTAAGATAAGGGTAAAGGACTCTCTTTAAATTAGAGGGAAAACTTTTTTATGGCAATACAATGGATTACAAGAATTTTATGTAAAATACTCAACACCTGCCAAGAATTTTTAAAATTACCTATGAGTTTAATAAAAATTATGCAGAAATTTTATCCATTCCTACTCAGAAGACAAATTTGTCATAACTAACACTGATTTCAAGTTATCTGAATAGAAAATTTAGAGAACTAATCTTCTAAGACTGTAAGTCCAGTCCAGTTGTGGTTAGAGTTAGGGTTGAGATTGACAGAAGAAGGTTAAGAGAAAAAGTTAAAACTTTGTATATTTTTTACTATTTTTATATTAATTTGATCCAAAAATAGTCATTCTATATAATTCTTACATTGTGCATACTCATTGGCACTACTTTCTTAAGAAGTCAAGTGTTATTCCTAAACTCACTGAATTAATATAACAGCAAAACAACTAGAGATGCCTAATTAAATATTTCGGTCACCTTTAATGTTGTGGAGTTAAAGCAATATATTTTGGGTTTCAAATATGTTAATGTAGCTGATAATTCAAGTCATTGTACACCTGTAATTTAAGTTTCTCTCTGAAAAACACCAGTTTCTTGAAAACAAGATGAATTATTCAGAGTTCATAATGAACTCAAAACCACAAATCATGTTTCAGTTCTTTCACACTCTCAGTATGGTGGCTAAGAAGCTGGCTGTAGGTGTTAATTAATGGCTGCATTAATTGTTAATTAACAAGTGTTGAAATAGTAGCAAAAATTAATGCAGAATAAATTTAGACTTGCCTTGGTTAACCACTTTAGAAGAGTGAATGGCATATCTAGTCAACTTGATATTTCTTAGTCTTTTTCCTGGTACAAAATACAGCCACGGCCACTGGTCTTTTTTGTTTTGGACAGGGCAGGTTTTCACTTAATTCTCTGCTGGGAATAGAGAACCATCAAGACAATCCATTCCAATGCTCCAGTTTCTGTGACTAGACCACTTAAGTCACATTAGGAAGCAGAGTTACTGCACTGGGCTGGGAATATGTAAGGGATGCCATGAATCCATCCACCTTGTCAAATTTTTCCTGGGTTTCCTCTTTCTTGGGTCTGAGCCTGAGCCTGGGTGAGGTAT
The DNA here is from genome assembly GCA_024734555.1 of Trochalopteron elliotii. Lineage (NCBI taxonomy): Eukaryota > Metazoa > Chordata > Aves > Passeriformes > Leiothrichidae > Trochalopteron > Trochalopteron elliotii. The sequence continues at coordinate 4,192,516 of JANPWX010000419.1, forward strand.
CAAGATTAGGACTCAGGGAGAAAATTCACCTATATTAACAGTTCTCTTCATTACAGATTTATTTTTAAGTACAGAGTTGCCCAAGTACAGAGTCCAGCCCGTATTTTGAAAAAAAATAAAATCTCTTCCTGTTAAAGTATTACTCTCTGGGTTGTACCATTCTAGCACAACAAAACCTTAGTGACAGTATGATGTCTTTATCAATATGAAATACACAGTTGCTTATCACCCAAACCAAATCTACAGTTTAAAATGACAGGAACACCTGAAGGACCATCATATACAATATAAGTAACTGGAATTTTTTATAAAGTGATGGTAGGTTATGAACACAAGAAAGTTCAATAACAAACTCGGTGTTCTGTTAAATACTAAATTGCATACTTCCAGTAACAAGGCTAGCATTTATTTCACAGCAGTCTAATGCTCAGAAATTCCAAGGATGAGCACATTCTACTTTAGAAATAATCACCAACCTTTCCTTATGTTGCAGACTTTGAGATTCTAAAGTGAATCATAAATATTTCATGCAGGTATTGCTCTGTGGCACCCATCTGGAAGAAACGTATTTTCTCCTTTGTTGATTAAAACTTTATTGACCTTACTGTCTGTCAGGTCCTGCTAAGGGGATTTTTGCCAAGCAAACTTTTAATATTGTGCTTGCCAAAATGCATCAACAGATTTTGTAAAGGGTAATCGTAAAACCATGGGGAACATTTAATATTACAGCTAAGACCATGGCATTTACATTTTAACTTTTGCTTACTTTCAGATTTTCTGTAGTTACAATGGGAAAATGAAATGCAGACAACACAAACACCCCTGCATAAAACAGTGAAATGTCATAGGCTCAATAATTAAGGGATGTTGTAACCTTACTGACAATATTTCCAAAGTAAATATCCTTACTTAATAACTAAAAGTTTATGGAAAAAATCTTGTTAAACTATCTTACTTATTTTCTTTTTTTTTCCTTTTTTTTTAATTTCTGACAAAGAACAATTTTGATGAAGACTCACAGAAAGAGATTTTTGCACAGCCTAAGCTCTGAGTTTTGTGAGGGCTTCTGAGAAGGAGCCCAAGAACGATTCCTGAGTAGGAAACACAAGGATTGACCATTAATTTTCTCTGCAGGCAAGAGAAAGCAGAGGTTCATGCCTGGCAAGAAACCACAGCTTCCCTTTGTAAATTCTTAAATCCCACTAAAGGGAGAGCAGTTGCTGGTGGAAATAAGGTGTAATATAGCTGGACATAGAAGAACACTTTATTCTATGGGAAAAATAAAAAGTATTTTAAGTACTTGTCCTAAGACTGAACATGAAAAATATGTTTGTAGAATCTGTTATTGATTTGTATATGTGAATCATGTTTGATAAAGTAAGTATCTCTCCTTTAAGCAAAATGTCATGTTTCTTTCTAGCAGAAAACACTCCAAAACTGTTGTTGATCTGACCAAGACCAACTCAGCAGATTTTTGACTATCACTATTCTGCCAGTATTCTTCCAATATGTTTGAATAAACCATTTTTCAGAGAGAAATTAAAGTACTCTGTTGACCAAACCACTAGTTGTGAGATACAAGGCCTTAATTATCAGTATTAGCATTGAGGTGTGTGAGGTATATTACAGACGATTTTCTTTTCTTTCCCATCCTCCTTAAAACCCCAGTTCTTTCAGGTTTCATCTCTCCATAAGGTGTAATCTAATCCTACCCATATATCTAAAAATTTTCATTATCTATATTGTTAACTATTGTTACAAATAGTTTGCTTCAAAGCAAGGGTGACTTAGGAAGACTTGACATTATCCAGCCTACCACAACTCTTTGAGAGGATTTACCATGTAATGGAGGATTTGGAAGATATACCTAGTCTGGTGGTGCAACAGAACTCCAGCATATGTCATGTACCAAAAAATCCAAAATAATAGGCTTCCAGTCCAAAAAAAAATAAATAAATAAACTTTTTTTTTCTTTCAGACAGAAAATAACCCAAGTCAAAAGAGTTCACAAACAAGTGCGAAAAGGAGTATCACCACAGACAATATCATATTATTATTTTACTGAAATTCAATGTTTGCATTTTATAAATATTTTAGGCAGAGCAGACACATAGAAAATACACCAAATGGTGTAAAAACAAGACCATATATGTTATTCTAGCAGATCAATTGCTTTTTTTCACAAAACTTAAGTCAACTGAAGGGGAAAACAAGATGACTTTGCTGAATTGTCCTTCCTAGTTAACTTCCAAAGAACCCTGAGTCCCAATAATAGTACCAACTCAACAGTAGCAACTTCTAGCATTTCATATCTTCAAAGGCTCATCTATCTTCACTTATACATCTGTCAGTAATCCTTTCCTTCTAAGTGCCATCCAAACACAACACTTTAACAACATTCAGCCACAAAGCAAAAGTTAATCTGACTGACGGAGGAGGAAACAAGGCTACACAATGGGGCAATGTTACCCAGCAGAACAGGGGGTCATCACATTTCTGTGCAGTAAATTCAATGACTGCAACATGACAAAGGTAATTCAGAAGTAGCTATGATTTACCTCAGCATAATCCAACTAGGTTTTTGGCTAATTTCTGCACTGCAGTGGTCAAAATATGCAACCCATCTATTTCAAACACAGTTTGAGATATATATATATACACATATACTCTTTGTTGCAGGAAAAGAAGCAACTGTGCTTTATTTGTGTAAGTTCCATGCCTGAAAGAGTAGAAAGAATAGTAAGCATTTGGCCCAATGCACATGTCATTTAAAGTAAAATATTCTTATTTTTAAGATAACATCATTTTGTACTCCACAAGATAGAACTTCCTTTTCCAGTCTGTACCTTCTGTTTCATATTTATTTACAGTTTGGTATACTGACCATCAGGAGAAGTCCACCATTTTTTCCAAACCACTCTGCCTGATGAACTTGTCCAAAGAGAAACTACAGTGAACTAGAGGTGGTAAATGTGGTAAAGAACATATTAAAATAGCAGGATATATTTTAGTTTAGTTAATTTAGCAGGTGCTTCTGTCTTGGTGCAAGTCAAAAATATGTCACCTGAGGTTTCCATTTAAAAATCACTTGCCCATATGGAGTATGTTAGCACATCTGTTCAGAAAAATAGGTCACAGATATGTAAATATGGAAATTAAACCAATAAAAATAATCCACTCTGCATCCATAATTTCTGACCCAAATAATGTGCTGACCTCTAGAGTTGATAAATCTGCTAGTAGATGGCAAAGATCTAACAGTAGAAAAAAAAAATTATATTTGTAAGAAGAACCCACAAACAAATTTATGGTGACAAGCAAACATGAACAAAATATTTATACATACAGATGTGCTGCAACACCTGTTTTGGGTGACCTGTTTTGTTTTGTGCAGCAGCAGTTATTTCCTCAACTAAATTTATAGCACTGTTCTTTTTTTTTCCTTAACACGACTCCAGAGCAATGATGACACAGCATTTGCTAGCACACCTGCAGCATACTTGGCTATATCCAAAGCTGGAATCATGCCTTTCAATTATACGCCCTACATTTGGAAGATCAGATCTGAGCCCAGACATTACAATCCTTCTATCAGGAATTTAAGGAACCTTTACAGGCCCTGTGCTGACTTCTCCATAGCCACCATCTCAATCCTTCTCTGAGTCTGGAAGGAAAGAGAAGTTATTTGCAAGATTTAGTATTTGAAAGAAAAAACTCTGAATTATACTACATGCTTTTGGCTGCTTGCTGTAAATTATTAGGAGGTTTTGCCCTTCTTTATAACTTCCTTCAAAAAATCTTATGTCATAAACTGAGCTTTACAATGGCTGAACTGTACTGGACTTCAAATTAATACACATGTAACTATTTGTAACATGATAAAACATTTCTTTCAGCATTGCACTTTGTCAGCATCCCTTGTGATCCTGTTAATCTAATTCAAACACATAAACTGTTATCCTGCATTAGGAATTTATTCCAGCATAGTGAAGAGGTTTCATTTCAGCTGCTATTTGGTTTTTATTAAAATAGAACTGCCTAAGAGCACTAACAATGGAAAAAGGAACCGTGTTTGCCCAGTATGCTACAAATCTGGGGAGCTGGCACTTAAAGTGCAGACAGACAGGAATAAAAGGAGACGGTGACACAATACTGGCAGCACAAAGCAAAATGGGAGCTCAAGTACTACAGTTACACCACTCATTTTTAAGATTATTTTTAGGTTGTTTATTTGGTAACAGGATTTATTGGCAAGACAGAACTGGAAGAGAAAACACCCTAGTAATAGCTTCAGGGATTTCCTACCATATGCAAGACAGGTAAGCCTGAAAAACAAGACTAGGATCCAGGTGTCAGGATACCTGGACTAGTATCACAGAATCACTCAGGATGTAAGAATGTCAGGAGAGCTCTAGTCCAGCACCCTGCTAAAAGCAGAGTCTGCTCTGAATGCAGAGCATTTGCTCAGGAATTATTTGATTTGGTATCAAGTATCTCCCAAGACAGAGACTGCACAACCTCTCTGGACATGTCCCAGTGCTTGAAGTCCTAACAGTGTTTTTCCTCCCACCTCCCAATATCCAGTTAAATGAACGTCTACAAATTGATGGACACCAATAGTATTCACCTGAGGGTGTCAGGAGAGCTGGCTGATGTCATTGCCAGACTGCTCTCCATAATCACTGAGAAATTATGAAGATCAGGGGGCAACCCAGAAGGCTGGAAGAATTCTAATGTCCCCCCATCTACAAGAAGGGCTTATAGGAGGATCCAGGAAATTATGGGCCCATCAGACTTACTTCATACCCAGAACTCCTATTCCCACAGCCCAGAGTGATGCTGACCACTTTTTTTGCCAGGAACACGACTGACCTGTGCTGAGCTCTTTGCTCTCCAGGACCCCAAGCAGAGCTTCTTTCCATCCAGTCAGCCAGACCCCCTTCATGCTGCTGTAGGAAGTTCATTCCCAAGTACAGGACTTTGCATTAGTCCTTGTTGATTTCCATGAAGTTCCTGTTGTTCAGTCACACTAGCCTGACTAGTCATGTGAACAGCAGATCTGCCCTTGAACGTTATCTGTTCCATTTCCTAGTTTTCTGTCACTAAAACAATTAACCAGGGGGTGACGCTGTTTCACACCACAGTGACACAAACTCCGAACTTCAGAAGGCTGAAAATGACTCCTTTATTTTTGGGATGTGTCTCCCTTATATATTATTTTACACAGACCCGTCTGATTGGTGACAAAAAGGCAAACCTCTTCATCACATTGGTCAGACCAGAGGGACATCAAGAAGTCCCTCTTAGGAAAAGGAATGAAAAACAAAGTTACAACTACAAAAACACATCTCTTGTTCACAGAAAATTCCCTGGGAAAAGAATTTCAAAAAACCAAAACATCTCAGGCACGAAACCAGGGTGACGAGGGGGCATTGTGTCTCCTCCTCAACACCACTGATAAAAATATCAATAGTATAGGACTCAGAATAGACCCTCTGGAAAACTCCACTTCTAAATGTCCTTCAGGTAAAACATGGCCACTAACTGCTACATTTTGAAATCAATGAGTCAGTTTTTCACTTCTCTGACAGTCAATCTATCTGGAGTGTAGCAGTGCAACATCCTAATAGAGAGAAAAGAGATGCTACAGGAGACTATGTTGAAAATTTTGCTGAAGTCAAAGTAGATGGCAACTGCTGCCATCTCCTCATCCCCAAATCTAGTCATTTCAGAATGACAAAATTACAAAATCATATAAAAATTTGTGTTGGAAAGGACTTTTTAAAGGTCAGATTCAGACAGATTCAACTAGATCAAGTTTCTCAGAGCCCTGTCCAAAATTACCTCAAATGTTTCCATGGGTGAGGGAACCTCCACAGTTTGAGCATGTATCAGTAGAGTTATATGGGCACCACCTCCCTGGGCAACCAGTTCCAGTGCCTGACCACCCTCACAGTAAAGTATCTCTTCCTAATATCTAATTTAAACCTACTCTCCTCCAGTTCAAAGCCATTTTTCCATATCCTAACACTATATATTCTTGTAAAAAATCCCACTTCAACATCCTGGTCCTATTAGGTACTGAAAGGCTGCTGTAAGGTCTCCCCAGAGCTTTCTCTTCTTTAGGCTGAACAGTCCCAACCCTCTCAGCCTGTTGTCATAGAAGACATCCTCCAGCTTTCTGAACATCTTTTTGACCCTCCTCTGGACTCCCTGTCTCCATCTCCATGAGGAGCCCAGTATTGGATGCAGTGCTTCATGTGGGGCGTCACAAGGACAGAGCAGAGGGTGAGAATCATCTCCCTCAATGTGCTGGCCGTGCTTTTTTCATCATACAAGACAGTTAGGATTTATCAAGAGCAAATTGTACCTGACCAACCTTTCTGGCTGTTCTCATTCACATTCTTCTTCAGCACCCAGAAACAGTTTTGAACAGGACTGGCCTTGAGACCTGACTAACAACCCAACAAAGGCTGACTGGCCTGTCGTGACCATGAAAACTGGGATCAAAAGTTGGTCATGACCACTGAAACTGGGATAAGTTGGAAAATGAATCATAAGGATCTCAGTAGTCTGACAGGAACCTCATGAAGCTCTCCAAGAAGAAAATTGTGTACCTTCAGTGTAATAGAAAGGAGAGAAGAAGCAAGAATCTTCTTAGAGAAGTAGAATAAGATAAAAATTAAGAATAGCTGCAAACAACCTAACCTAACCAGAATTTAGCCTTGCAATGAGAAGCAAATTGGAAGAGATTTCAACAAACCTGTTGCGATCTTAATTATTCAATGACAGTATGACAGATAAATAAAACCAACTAGAAATTGGGTGAAAAAAATCAAGGCTGGAGAAAATATATTTATTTCTCTAGTAACTGTATAAATGACATACAAGATAAGAACAGAGGGAAAAGTGTTTCATGCCAAAATATCAATAAGTAAAATGATGAAAACCCTTTCATAAAAAAACATAATGAAGCATGAGTATATTAAGTTGGAAGATTTTCAGCTTTATCCACTTAGTAAGTTGCAGTATGTAATAGCAAAATCTTTGGTTCATATTTATGCAGGTTATTTATTATAGAACTCACTTTTTCATAAGAGATGAAGAAGTATTACATTGTCAAGCATGATTGCAATTTGACTGTGATTCCCCTCCGGCACAAGCATGTCTTAAAGCAAGAGAGAGAAGATCAATATAGGATTCATGCTCCTACCATTCAGCTGATGCCTCAACAATTCTCTCTCCACTTATTTTTCCGCCTTTTTCTCACTCTCAATGTGTGCTCATGTTAGGTAGCTGTCTGGTCTGCATGAGTGGTTCTTTTTTGTTTCCTCTTCAGGTGCGCCATAATAAAAAAACCCCAATTTAATCAAAAGGAAAACCAACACCATCTTCTGAGATCTTCAGAGTTAAAAGCCACTTTTATATTTCATTTTGAAAAGATGGAGTCCCATCTGCCTAGTGTATTTAAAATGCATCAATTTAACATTAATACAAGTATTTCTTAGCAAATTTAATGCTATATTTTTGGTAATTTTTGTTTAATTTAAAAAATTTAAGTTGAAATGGGTGAACTTTCAAGTATTACAACACCTGAAATTGAAAAAATACTACTGGAGACCAAAATTCAACTAAATTTAATACCTGATGTACCTTAATAGAACATCCCAAGTACCATTGCCTTATTCTCTGCTGATTCCCCAATGCACATTTTAATTTCAACATCTTGTAGTTAATAAATTCTGCTGGGTTGTGGTTGATTTGCTGTCATTTTAAAATAGGCTCTGTGAAGTCCTATGGGAAAATTCAGAAATCATCCTGAAATCTTATGTTTTAATTTTTATTGTATTTGTTAAATTTACACTTACAATCCCTAGTAGGGAAGTACATATTTTAATAAAAAAAATATAATTTTGGAGCATTTTGGGATACTTTGTCAATTTCTGCATGTATCACTAAAAAGAAGAAAGTTAATGACACTATGGAAGTGTTTAATTTTCTTTCAAAAATGTTATAGAAACATCCACCAACAGAGTGTTTGTGCACATTGGCCAAAGGTATGTGAAAGAAAAGAGAAGAGGCCAATACTGCATTTTGGGGAAAGGGGGGTGGGGAGGGACAAATTATGCCTTTCAACAAATTCTTGCCTCTTTCTATGAGTCTAGCAGTGAGATTGCTTAACTCACTTTGACTCCAGACAAATACCTTGATATACTTCACCTTCTCAGCATCGCTTAAGATCTTCCTAGGCCATTAGGAGCTCTGTAGATATAAAAGTACCTCAGTGTGAAGACTTCCAAGTCATGCTGTTGCAAATCCTAAAGGATCATGCTAAAACTATTCCACTATTGATGCAGGGAGTCTTGGGTGAAAAATGCACAATTCATGTTGAAGTTTAGGCTGTATGAAAACTGACTTAATAGTTAAAAGTTGTGAGGTAAGTGCATTCAGACAAAACCCCTTCATAGTCCCAAAAGCCCCTCCTGTATCACACAGAAATAACATGAAGGGTGGGATTAAGGCACCTGAAACTTCATGCAACCAGAGGCAGCAGACACAACACATGATATGTTGCCATAAACCTGAGCTCAGGAGTAAGAGCTGGAGGCCATCTGGAGCTCAAGAGGATGTCTAAGGTATCTCTACTGTTATATCCTCAAATACCTTCTCTGCTGTCATAGAATTGTTTGGGTTGGAAGAGACTTTAAGATCACCTAGGTTCAATCCTCCTTGCTTGGGCAGGGGTGCTGCTTAATAGGTTAGCTTGTTCAGGGCATCCTGCCCTTCAAGATTGCCAGAGATGAGTCATCCAATACATTCCTATGCAGCCAGTTCCAGTGCCTCACCACCCTCTGCATAAAGGATTTTTTCCTCAGATCTAATCTAAATCCCCAGGGTTTTTTTGTTTAAAACTGTTTCCCTCCTTCCTATTTCTATCTGATCATTTAAAAAGTTGCTCTCCCTGACTGGGAGAGTTTGGAAAGAAATCTAGGACCTTTTAGTTTTTAAAGACCATATCTAAATAAAACCTTTGTTAAAGTGAAACTGACATTGGAATGTGAAATGTCCTTTAGCAAAGATTGCAGAGATTCAGTGTCTCTTAAATCCTTCTGAAGACCATGCACTCCTTGCTTCTTTCAGTTGATCCAGCTACTTGCTTTATTCCTGGAGGCCAGTTTCTTCATCTCTGGACTCACAGTGGGAAATTCTCATCTTCTTTCTTTTTTGAAACTGTTCTCTAGTACCAAACTAAAAAGAAATTAATTCCTCTTCCTAGTTATAGTACATGATATGGCAGCTGCAAAGAATAAATAAGCACAGAAAAATCACCTGTGTGGTGGTTCCACTGTGAGTTCCTGAGCTTAGAGAGAAATGTCTGAATATTCCTGGTTAGACCTTTGCCACCCGAATATATCTTTTCTTAGCAGTACTCTATATATAACATTCATGGAACTGCTGCAAAAAATATATTATTTTCTCCTTGTGACAAGAATTTCTTCTTTATATTTGATATTTACATAACTACTATCAAGTAACCCTATATGTTTATATGCTATTTCTTTGTCCTGGTCAGAAGCTAAAGGAAAAATAAGAAAGAGAAAAAAAAGAATAAAAACCAAAAGAAAAAAGAGAGAGGCTGAAGTAGAGCTCAACAGGAAAAGTTTTACACATTAAAGCACAGCTGTGATTTTTACTGCAGATTCACAGTCCATTGTAGTCTTAGGACATCATAAAACTATTTTGCCTTTTTTGTGCCCAGTGGTTAGTCTCTGTTGAAAGACTGGGTGACTTCAGTCTGAATTCTGCTCTGAAAACATGTTTAATAAGTGGTTACGCTTTTGTGTGTTTTGAGATACAGATTTGGGTGATTAAGCCTTGACATTGAGTACAGCAGCACTGGGTCAGAAACAGGTCCACCTACCAACATATCCTGTCTCTGAAAGCACATATCTCAGGGGAAAAAAAGGAAAAGGGCAGACATTCTGTGACACTGAACCCCTACATTTCCTCTGAGATAACAATAATATGCGCCTTGAGGACTTTTGAGTCACAGGTTTTATCCTTGTGTTTATCAGCACTTAATGAATGTTTCTCCACAGATTTTGGTAATTTATTTTCAACTCATCCAAACTTTTACTATACATTCCACATCAGAAACTCATACCATTTAATAAGACCTTCTGTGGGAAAAATATGTACCTATTTTTTATTCTTTCACTTAAATCTCCTTAAAAATTCATTTGTTTCTGCCTTGTTTCTGTATTCAGAGAACGAATGAAAAAATATTCTTCTATTCACTCACTACCATGGTGCTCATTATCCATTTCTTCTCCAGACAAAAATACCCAAATCTGTTTCACTTTTTCTCTTGCAGAAACCATTTCATCTTATTTGTCATACTTGTTGCCCTTTTCTGTACCTTTTCCATATCTAATATTATATTATTATAAACAAAACTGCAAATAACTGCAATAACAAATAACAAGATGTGAGGACAATATGAATTTATACAGCAGCATAATTATACTTTCTGCTTTCCACTCAATTCTTTTCCCAGTTCTCAAAACTATATTTATTTTTCTGACCACCACTAAACATTGAGCTGATGTTTTCAGGGTGTGATTATATAATGACTCCAAAATCTCTTTCCTGAATAGTAATAACTAATTTAAAGTTCTTCACTATATATGTAGAGATGGATTGTTTTTCCAACCAGCACTACTTTGCATTTGTGAAAAGTGAGTCTCACTTACCCTTTTATCACCAGACAATCAGCTTCACAAAATGTACCCAGTGTTCTTCATTCAGATTCCTTCCTTAATATTTTGCATAAATTTAGCATTATCAAACCTTTTCACCTCACTCTTCACATCCCTTTCCAGACCAGACCGGCTGTGCCCTGGCACAAACCCCTATGGACACCTACCAGTTACTTTCAGCCATTTTAAAAACAGTCTGAAAAGTGTTCTTTTGATTCAATTAGCTACCAATGGTAGGATGTTCTCTTTTATTAAATGAGGGTTGTGTGTATTTTCTTATGCCCAGACATTTTGGTAACTATGTGAAGTTGGTTCATTCCCTGACATCTTGCATGCCTGCTGCTCTCTAGTTATCCCACAACAACTACTAGAGTTGGCTTCTGGAATCTGCAATAAATGCAAGCCAGCTTGTTCCTTCTGAAAAATGAAATTGGAATTGTTAACCAGAGGAGCCTGCTTCAGAATTTATACCCTACAGACAACACGGATTCACTCCTCTCTGCTTCAGTCAAGACCCTCTCTCAGCAGTGCAGGAAACATATCTCACATTCACTTGACCACTGTCCTGTGCAGGTGAGCATGTCACCACTGAAATCCTGCTACTCGAGCAGCCTGCACAGCATGACCTGAAAGTCAGAGGGATGCAGGGACATGGACAGACTAATTAGGATCACAGTAGAACGACAGTGGTTTTCCCTACATAAATTACTCATAGACCAAGAAGATCATCCCCCAACAATCCAAGAGGATGGATATCATCTTGGTGCTGGCGGCTACCAGCACAAGGCTTAAGAGAGTTTGATATGCTAGTACCTGCACACAGAGGTGGGCAGTTCAAACCAGGAGGCCAGTGTTGGTTGTCAGAAATACCAGAAATATCTGTACTGAGCTCCACCAAGAAGGCAAGCAGCTATTTTTTATAAAACCTCCAGGTTCTCAGCCTGGGTCTACGTGTGAAGCTTGTGGAAAAGTTTAGACTGCCTAATGTCTTCATAATCATCTACATCAGTATGATGAAAGGTGAAGAAGGAAAGACAGACTACCTGAGCTTAAGAAATACACAGGGCAGTTAGTATTTGGCATGGAGGTAAGTGCTAGAAGAATCATAGTGGTACATTAAAATGTATATTATGATTTGTTTAGCAGCACAAAAGCAGCATTTTTTCCCTCTGTACTATTATAAGATATGTGAAGCCTATCTCGTCTGTGATTTCACTTCTGGATCCAGAGTGAAAATTAATTGTGATCAAGCACAATAAATGATGATGTACTTCTTCAGCCCACACCCAATTATTCCTGGTTCAATTTCATCTGCATAAGGTAAAGGGCTGGTAGCTGTAACTGTTCATCATCAATGCCAGCGCTGATAAGTGAATGACGATAATCTCATTCCCATTCTATGCTATAACACTGTACTAAATTCAGTCACTGATTGCTGTGGCAAACTTTTCCCCTGGTGTGCACCCTGCTCTGTTTCACTGCCAGTTTTTATCGTTGTCAGCTAGGTATCCCTGGCTTTCCTCTAGACTCTTCCCAACTTTCATTTCACACTTCAGGCTGTTTGCATAGGAAATTGAACATATCCTATGATAGTACACAGATACTAAAATGGGGTGGAGGGTAATCTCTTTTCATGAACCAAAATATCTGTGTGAAACCTTCCTTAAATCTATTATTCATTTCCTCATTCAGGGGAAAACGAAAATAAAAACCACCCCCTAAAAAAGCACAAATACTTATCAAAGGTAGCCTGTACTTATAACTGTGCTTACACAGGCAGCAAGAGATAATTTATGAGATTCAGGAGGGCATGATGGAATTTAAGTTTATAACCAGGGCATACATCATGCAAATTTCAATGAATTTTAGCAATCTTTAGAGCAGGTGATCTCACAACTGATACTTCATCCTGTAGTCAGAAGTACCAGCTGCTCCTTTCTTTGTGTTTTAGATACAAGTTCTGTTTCCAGTGGTGCACTTAGAGAGACTTTTTGTATACTGCTTTCAGTACTGAGTGTTTTTAATCTAGGATCTGTTTTAGAGCAGTGAGCATGGGAAAATCGTCTTCTACACCCTGAGTTTATTTGGAATATATATAGATTATCTTCACTATGTAAAAAAATAGGGAGTACATATCCTGGGTTTCTACAACAAGATTGTGGTTCATTATATTTTCATCTTGTTACCATTGATCAGAAACATTATTTGCAAGATGGGTCTTTGTTTCACATACATATGCTCAACATATGTATACTCTCACTGTTTGCAACAGAAAAAGCGTAATTAGAACAAAGATTTTTAATCTCCCTTCACTTCCCAAAAAGCAGTTACATACAAGCAGGAATTCAACTAACACATCTGCGTGAGGCAGTGTTTACACCTAGGTAGTGCCGCGTACTGCATAGGAGAAAAGCACAATACATACTAGAAATACTTAACTTTTGCTTTTCCCCCACAATCAATTTGTGGCTCCATTTGAGCTTGAAAACTTACTTTTGTGACCAGAGATGTTCAGTGAACTGAGGATTTTACAATCAGCACTCTTATGATATGCACACCAGTATCACTGAACAAAAGAGAGTCTACGCTACAAAAAAAAAATAGTTTCAGGCAGATGAAAGATAGCTAATGTGTCATTAAGGTCTCCAGTACCCAGTAAAGCGTCGCTTATTATGGACTAATAAGTAGCTCACCTGCAAAGATCCTGGTAATAAGCACTGCCATAACTCTGCTCAGATGAGTATGTCCCCAGTAAATTATTTGCTGCTGACTTCACACACTTTACACTGATTCAGACTATCAGAGATGAATTCCACTACCAGTCTGGGAAGCTAAGAAACTGGAAAGCAACAGGAACTGCATAAACATCAACTGGGTTCTATCAGAGCAGGGGGAAATCTGCATGAAAACAATTCAGTACAGCTTTGCAGGGAAATCTCTGTAGAAAACTAGTAGTGAAATAATCCAGAATTTTTTTTTTTTTTTTTTTACCAGGATAAATACATTAAGAGCATAAGGTAGATATGCAGAAAATTTCCTTGCTTTTATCAAATATCTCATTTAAATTCTAGAGCACAGCAGACATTCATTAAAATTCAGTTGTTGCCAGGTATTTCAGTGACAGAACTGTGACAGCTGACGACAGGGATACTGTTAGTGAGTTGGTCGAAGCTACACTGAAAATTCTTCCTCTCAGAAACACAGTTTGATCAGACTTTTTTTCTTCTTCCTCCCACTCCCCATTGCATTGAGTGTTGCAAAAGCAGATTTGTGATTAGACTGGACAACCTTTCAAGCTAGGACTCCCTGCATATTCAGATCACTCTGGAACAAAAGCCATGATAAGCACAAAAAAATCCACAGGACTACTCAATAACAGAAAAGACCTAGACAGTAGTGCCATGGGCACGCAGCTGGTAAACAAAATAGAAAGAGAGACTAAGAGAAGAAAGAGCCAAGGAAGTGTATGTACGCATACTGAGCCCTTCCATCTTATTTCTCTTATTCCATAGCCTTTACCTGTCTCTTTGTCTGTCTGGTTCCTATCTCTGTTCTCCCAGGAGTCAGATTTCTGCTACCAATTAGGCTCATTAGGATATCCTGCAAGGCTCTGCCATTGCCCAATTAAAGCAGTCGCCTGATTGCAGACAAAAATTGCAGGTGACTCTCCCTGTCTGAAGTTTCTGCAAAGACTGCAAAATGATCTAACTGTATATAGGAGAGAGAGAATTAACTGCTTAGGTGCTAGGTAGGCATGGCACTGGCTCAGAAAACAATCTTTTCAGAAGAAATTTCTAAAAGTCTGTATGGCTACCCTTAACTGAGGTTATTTGTTCCTACCTTTAGTCCCACAGTGAAAAGTAAATCACAAGTTCTTTAAACCACTAGCACCTGTTACATAAACATCATAATAAACTAATGAATACATAAATAAATAAGGAATGACAGCATTAATGATGATTGCCTTCTCTTAGAGGTAACCACACCAGTCCTTAATTTGGAAGTGCTAATAACATGTGCATTATTCTAATCACATATTTTAATTCATGAAAATCAAACTTCATTCAAAATATACTACAGAAGGAAGCAAATGTAAATCATGCCAAATAGCAATCTTTTGCAAGTAAAGTAAAATAATCAGGAACAAGAAAATGTGCATTAAAACTGATATGCTACTTTCTAAGTTCATTTAAATGAACATATATTTTGTTATCCCTGTCAAAATAAAGGTATACCAAAACTGCTGGAGATTATCATTAAAATTTTATGATAATAATTTCAACACCACAGGTTTCCAATCTGGAGTTTTTTAATGGAAAAGCTTTGAAAAGGAAAACTATGAATGACAGCTTTCAGCATTACTGTTCTGAAACATTTTGCACCTTTGTCATTTTTTTCTTCTCAGTGCAAAATTCATAACATCAAAGAGAACAAACATAAGACATATTTAGACAAAACGACTGTGCTTAAACTGCAGAAATAGACATGTTTTGAATTCTAATTTCTTTCACTTCTCAAGTAGAATTCTTGCTATCATGTGAAAGTGGAAAAGATTAAGTTACTTTTAAGTAAATAAAACTCATTATCCATACAACATTCATGTTTAGACCTTCCTCTAGTCTTTGATGAAATTTATCTTTATGGCTTTTATTCTATAATTTCATAAACATCAAATCTATTGGAAAATAAGAAAACAACAGAACATGTAACTAAAACTTAGAGGAAATGTTTCTAATTCAGAATTGAGTGGCAACAACAATTTCATATGCAGGCAAGCTCTGATCCCACATTTACTAAAATCTTGAAAGGGAAGAACTTTAAAAAGCCCTTAAGGGAATTTCCCCATCTTACTTTATTCCATATTACCAGGGTCAACTTAATGTTTTGTTTTCCTTTATGGGAATTTCAAACTCTAAATCTATTGAAAATACACCAATGTGGTTAGCTCAGGCTCCAAATTGAGATAGAGCTTATCCCATAATACAGGCCAATCTGCAAAATATTGGTCCGGATTTGGAGGGTTTTTTGTCAAAATTCTAAAGTTATGATATCAGATTTTAACAAGATGTTCTAATTTCCATGTCTCATGTCACAAACCTAAACCAGAGGGTTTTTATCGCAAAAAATATCTCATATTCAGGTAATTAGTTTTATATGCAATAAGACGTTATTGGTATGTGCATTGTTTAATTCTTATCACTGAATGGACTGTGGAAGGAACATATGATCTGAAGAAGAAGATATTTATTAATTTTCCATCTTTAATACAAAGGATCTATGTCTCACAGAAAGAGCCATACATCTGTGTCTGGTTTGGGTCTTTTTTCAGATGTAAACATTTAAGTATCTATTTATTAGGTCCTTCATACTTTGTAATCCTAGAGAGCTGAGTCAGTACTATGTGCTCTCACCAGCCGTGTGTTAATTCACAGTTAATTTAGCAGTTCCTGAAAGCTGACTGGGGCTTCCACATCATAACATTTCAGTGCATAGCAAAAGTGTTTTAGTTCTCAACATCCTGGAAATTTGTGTTGTAAACACAAATTTATATAATAAATCTATTTATTTTAATCCTTTTCTTTCACGTATTCTAACATTTATCTTTGATGTATCAGGGAACAATTTGATGAACAGTATTCCTCTATTAGTGCCAAGAAAGATGACAGCATTTAACAAGAAATGCTCCTATACTTAACCCAGACTACCTTATAGCACAATATAGCAAAACTCTTTTCATATCACCTCTTGCTCTCTCTCCTGGTGTCAACTTCTTATCTATATTTGATTATCTCAGTCTAATATTTTCACATCCTCCTTTCAGAAAGCAGGGTAATAAGGAGCACCCTGGGATTTTCTTCCTTACTCTGCTCTTGTGAAAACACACTTGGAATACTGTGTCCAACTCTAGCAGTCACAGCCCAAGACAGTGACCTAAGAAAACAGGTCCAGAAGGAGGGTCATGAAAATGGTTTGGATTGGAACACCCACCTGTTCTGTGAAGACAGGCTGAGACAGCTGGGATTGTTAAGCATGGAGAAGATTCCAAAGAGACCTTATTGTGGCCTTTCAGTGCCTAAAGGGGGCTTGAAAGAAAGATGAAGACAGTCATTTGTTCTAAGGCCATTAATAAATATATCTGTTTTGGGTAATCCATGATTGGAAGTGGTCAAGGCCAGGCTGGATTGTGCTTTGAGCAATCGGATCTAGTGGAAGGTATCTATGCCCATGGCAGGAGGCTTGGAACCAGATGACCTCTAAAGGTCCCTTCCAACCCAAACCATTCTGTAGTTCCATGATTCTATGTTTTCTTTCCCATCATGCAATAGATATTAGACCAAGTTCCCTTTTTACAGAAGCATCAAGCCATTATAATGTATATCCATCAGAAAAATTTCTCTCGAGGCTTTCTAGTTATTCAAGCTGCTTGAGAGGCATGAAGAGTTTGCGAGGTCAAACACACACAAAAAATTATAATTATTCAACTCAGAAAATTTATCTTGAAGTACAAAAGGTATGTGCTCTGGTTTTTGCTTTTTAACTGTTCATGCATTTTATATTTGTTATTGAAATCAAAAAAACAGTAACAACAACAATAACAAAAAAATACTAAGTGAGAGCAAATTAATACATAGGAGAGAAATAAAAAAATGCAGAACTAAAACTATCTGGAGTCTTTGTTTCCTTCCTTCCTTCCTTCCTTCCTTCCTTCCTTCCTTCCTTCCTTCCTTCCTTCCTTCCTTCCTTCCTTCCTTCCTTCCTTCCTTCCTTCATGTTAATTTTGCCTTCCTCTCTACACATATGAATGATCAAATACAAAGCATGTTCAATATTACAATCAGTAACTTAATACAATATGTGAGAAAGTGTTCAGCTTTCTAGATAAACATTATAAACAATATGCAAGTAAAAATCAGAACCAACCGTACACTTGGATGATTTCTTCCCTGCGTGTATTTGGAAGGAAAAAAGTGATTTCTGCTCAATTGCCATGAACTGCTAGGTTCAGAAGAGAATGTCAGCATCTGCATTCAGGTACTGCATTGAATGCACCTGCCCATAGCTCAGACTTGGATAAGCATGTTCTGAAGCAGAAAGAGAAATCACAGTATTTCCTACTGCCATAAAAGCAGAATTTAGTGACCTTTGTAAGGTGTCTAATCCTCTCTAGATCCTGTGGAGGAGACCTTAAAGGCATCTAGTGCTGGGGTTTACATTCCAACAAGAGACCAGGAGCTTAAAAATTGGGAGCTATGGCACCTTACATGAAAATAATTATCTTCTGCTAGATTTAAGTGTGGAAAAAATCTGAAAGGTCAAACCATAAAATACACACTAATTCTCAGGCTATTTTTGCCATCACTGTGAAAATTATTGTTTTCAACCTCTATGCTTTTATAAAATCTATGTATTAGTAACATAATTCAATTCTTATAATAGAGGAAACTGTAAGGAAGAACTAGAAAATATCCATATATTACTGGAATCATAATCTCTTTACAATGTGCCTGGAAAATTCTAAATTACTTGTCTTCTGTGATAAACAGTGAAGTCAAGCCTAAGTCCTCTGAGTACAAGAAAAAATGAAGACAAGGGACACAAATAGTTCTGAATATTTTCTTTAGGTTCTGTTGTCTTTTTCTGCCAGAAGTCTTAAAAATTATTTCATTTTTAAGGATTTTCTTTTATTTGTTCCCCAGTGTTCACTTGGAAGTATTTTCCTGTACACATATCCTACGAATACATCTTTACCAAAAACTCAAGCATCTCTGTCAACATATTGATGAGCATAAATCATAATGCATGCCGAGAAGCACTTATTACCACTTTGAGGATATACCAAATCTTTAGCAAGTTAAGTAATTCACAATATAATAATGTTTCTTTTTATGGAGTAACATTATATTATTATGGAGTTCCCTTATATTATTAAGGGAAACAAATATGCTTTTATCAGCAAGATTTATTCAAGCATGGTCTCAAGTCTAGCTACATTGATAGTATAGCATTATTGTCAATATTACTTTTTAATTAATTTGTTTCTGTTCTTTACCTCGGTAACTGGAAAAAAAATTCTATTGCCACAAGTTGTCTGTAATGAATGAAACAAACTAGTGTGCTTAGATCTTAGGCAAAATGTATAATAAACGTATACAAACTACTTTTGTCAGGCTTTTTGTACTTAACACTCTCCCAAACCACGGTGCTTTTAGCCATCTGTCCACATAAACATGTGGAAACTCTATATTAGGCTTCCAGGCTTGTCACTTTTTATGTAGTTTGATATATGAAGGATAATGCTGGTTGAAGCTAAGCTTGTCTGTAAAAGATGAGGCTCATGGGCATAATTCCATTTTACAAAACTTTGCTCAAGACCTCAATTAGTGTTGAATAAACAACTATAATAGAAATTCAAATTACAACAAACAAGTTCCATTCACATCAGCCTGAAGCAATCTGATCATTTGGGCTTTTGGCCATATTTTCAGCTCCTACTGGCTGTTTAGGCTGGGATTCCAGTTCCAGCATGAGAGCAGGAGCTCCGTGAAGCCTCTCTGCTGTCATCCACCCTGGGAAGGACGGCTTACAGGACCAGTGTGACAGTAGTTGATGTCAGTCACCTTGACATTTGATATACTGTATGGCTAACTCCACATTCTGGGGGATTTGACAAATATTGCAATGCCAGGAGCTTTGAGGAGCTTCCTGATGCTATTTACAGTATGTTAGGGGAGGCAGATGTTAGCACTGCCCTATGTCATGACTTCTGTCTGCCCATGTCTTGATGTCAGTTTATTTCTGCCTGAAATATTCCAGCACATTCTCATTATGTTCTCACAAAAAGAAGGCCTGGTTCTGAAAGCTGCTGAGTGTCCTCAATTTCTAAAGTTCAGTTTCAGTCAGGTTCAGAAATTACTAAACTTTTCTAGGATACCTGGATTCAGCTAGCCAGTGCAATTCTCCATCCATAATAACATATGTTGACAGATGCCATAAATTTGATTAGGAAGTCCTGGTCTGACAACACTCTTCAACAGATATGCTGACAATGTACAGAAGATTTCACAGATATATTAATTCAAAATACAGGATCCAGTAAACAAATAAAATAGACCATTCAGCTGTTCTGAAGTTTTTGCAAAAGGTATAAGTAATGTGTTGTGTGCTCCGAAATTAAATAGATGTCTACATTGTTTTCAAGTCTGATTGTGTTAATTCTGGACAACATTCTTTACAGTTAGAGAAAGAAATTGTATTAACTAAAAGAAGAGGAGCCCAGCCTCTCAGCCCCCTTACTGGGTTTCATTTTACATCACTGAATGAATTTATAAAAATTCTGCTGCTAAAACAGCAAATATAGACATACTAGCATATTTTGTAGGCAAAGAGGTACTTTAAAAACCCTATGTTACAATGAAGGTAAAACTTATTAGAAATTTTGTTGTAAAACAATAGAATAAATGAGGCTTTCCCATTACAATATGTTAGGAAAACTGTGTATTTTTTCCTCTGTGAATGCTAGTTTTTCACATTTTAACAATTTATATTAAAAGTCTACCTACTTGGTCTTCTGATATTCAGCTGATAGTGGTCATTAAAGGAAGAAAAAACAATTTTTATTTTCATTTCACACAATATCTGTATCTGAACAACTTAAAAAAATATCAACTGTTTTGCATAAAAAGCATCAACAAAACTACAGTGGAATTTTAAGATTTTTCTTAAAGTATAAAAAGCAATAAAACTAACAAATCTTGGTAAAATTGAAATATAGTTCTTAACTATAGCATCCTTAATTATATCTGCTAGGTCTTAGCTGTTTTAAGACCCAAAGGCTGCCCCTCTAAAATAAGGGGCAGAAAGATATGTAGCTTTGGCTCACTTGGAAAAAACCCACAACCAAAAAAAACCTATTCCAAATATTATTACTATAATTATTGCTATTATTATTATTATTATTATTATTATTATTATTACTACTACTACTACTACTACTATTGTTTTCTTTATTTCATCTCAGCTGCATAGTATCTGTACTTAAAGCATTTTTAAATGTTGTTATTAGAATTTCTTTTGCATATAATTTAACCTAGCAGTCTGAATCTGACCTTCTTGCTCCTGACAGTACCACAACCACTACTTCTCCCAGTGAGCTTTTTGGTAATACCACAACTTGAAGAGTAAATAATAATTAGCATCTGCAAAAGTGTCACAAAATGAGATCAAGAAAGGAAATTTTTAAAATATAGTATTACCATCACATAAAGACATTTAATTTTCCTTATTCAAGAAAATTTTCTTGATCCTGGAATAAATAAATACTTTATTGTAGGCAGAACCTTTTGGTTTATATAGCTGCATACATGAACTGCCTTACTAGTTTGATATTTAAAAGACAAGACATACCGGAAAATGGTTCACTGTAGATGTGAATGTTTTTCTGGCAAAGAATCATAGAATATCTTGAGTTGGAGGTGACCTGCAAGGATCATCAAGTCCATCTACTGACCCCGCACTGGACAACCCCAAAAATCACACCACATGACATGCCAGTGGCAGGACATGATGAGGAAACAGAAGAGCTTTGCCCAATGCTCTAACATTTAGGTAATGGTTCTTCTGTAAGGTGAATGCATCTAGCAGGTTTTTCCCCTTATACTCTGTTGTCAAAAAAAAGCGAGTCTATCACAAAGATTTCAGAGGAAACATGGAGAAAAAAATCCCACACACTGGAAGTTTAAAAAAATAGTAAAGTAACATTAACTTTGCTACATGAAATGAAAGTAAAAAGGTTTTCACTTTTTTTTTAATCATTCTGTAAATTAAACAATTAACATTTAGCCTACTGGTATTCACTTTACTTACTATTTCTGCTTCTATTAATTAATAGGTTTTTTAAAAAAATAATTTAGTTGACATCCATTTTAAGAAAAACTTTGACATCCATATTTTGACTTGAGGGCAGTTTTGTTAAGCTGATATTTTTGGGTATTTTTTTTTTTGTAAAATTATAGCAAATATTTCCAAGTAATGTTTTACTCCCTCCTTTTATTTTGGTGTTTTCTTCACGGTCAATTTACTGTAGAGTTCATTGTCTGCAACACAGTAGAACTAAACTATCCATTTTCATTCTGTCCTATTACTCTGCTTGTCCAAAACAACAGAAAAGATGGTTCCCATGACTTGTTTTTCTGCCTACAGAAGAAAACTTGGGAAACATGAAACTCTTCTTAGAAGAAGATATATTTTGCAATTTTCCCAAGCCAGGAACACAGATTACAATTTTGGAGAAAAAAACAACAGCTTGTCCTGATGGGAAGAATTTTTTTCTCATCTGCAACTGGTAGTGGGGATGCAAAGTCCAGTGCTCAAGAGGTGCACCTTGCTGTGCACCATGCCTTGAACAGCACAAGATTTTGGAGATCTGGCATGGTTTATATAGCTGAGAGGCTGAGGAGCACTCAGGACAGTTACCTGCCAGCTGAGTCTGATCCCAAATACGTTGAAGTTAATAATATGGTATGGTGAAATGTGAATACAAGAGATTTCTGATATGGGAAATCATTGTAAAAAAAGTAAATGCAAACAATACAGGAATAAGATCACATAGAAAATGCAATAATAATGTAACTGATTTTCTGTAGTGTCAATCTCTTCCTGTGACTACAAATATTTTGCTGGAAATATTTAAGACATGGAACACTTTTTTGTGGTTGACCACAGACTAGGAAACTGCTTTTGCAAATAACTTAGCTATTAATGAAGTGCAGGTGGAAATAGAATCATGTAAATAAGTTTCCCTCCAAATTTTATCTAAAATATAATCATAAGAAGGGAAAAGTTGATAAAATATGTTGGCACAGATAACCAGTAATGTTTACACTTGAAGCTGAACTTGCAAAACCGCATCTACCTAAACATATGGGGGGGTGCATAAGATCAGCATTATTAGTAGTAGAGTTATTAGTATTATTAGTATTACTAGCTACTAACAAGAGATGAACAACAAAGAAGAAAAAATATATCAAGCAAACTCTAAAAATTAATATAGACAGTGAAATTTTTTAGAGGAGAAAAAGCGGGGGTGGGGGGGAAAGCTGTGTAAATTAGTGAGCCTACACATGCAAATATAAAAATTTTTAGACCAAATAATATTAGCTCATTTTTTGGAAAGAAATGCCTCTGCCTGAATTTGCACTGTTCTTGCTTTAAAGAATTAGTTCCCCAAAATGCTACCACTACAGCAGAATCAGCAAATGGATGGAGGTTACCAGCCTGAGAGGGGAGTCACAGTTAAAAGGACCTTGGTAAAATTAGGTCCTTTTATAAATTTGAGAAATAGAGACTAATAGATGTCAGTACCAGTTTTATAAATGAGTTCAGTAGGAGAACTGTCAGGCTCTATTCTGGTTTAAAGGGTTTGGTGTTTTTTCTATAAAACCTCGACTAGTACACCATAAATAGAGCTGGTCAAAAAATCCTGATGAAGAAACAGTTTTAGACTGTATTTGCACTGAAAAACTGGCTTCTTATCTCTTTTATAGTTGCCTCCATCACTAATGGAATACATTTAGTAGTTTGACTCACTTCGGACAGACATATCTACCTTGTATCTGTGTAACCAGAATAGGTGTTAAGCCCACAGGAAATGAAAGGGAGGCCACACACAACCTCTACCTTGTTTAGCATAATTGGTAGCAGGTATTATGTGGGAAAAGTAAACAGGAATGTGAAGCTCTTGAAAGGGGTGGGAAAATTTCAGGTGAAAATATGAGATTTTATTCTAAAGATTTTTTTAGTAATTAAGTAAACTTGGATTTACACATTACATTAAAAAAATTGTATATATGCCAAATTCTTTCTTAAATAAATAAAAAGTTTTCAGAGGTTATTCTTTGGAATGTTTTAAAATTAAATGCATTCCAACTGCACTCAAGCAAGTGAAGAAGAGAACTCAGAAATGAAATTTTTAATTCTATACCCAAATATTTTTATTACATTTCTTTCAGTTCATCTACCATATTAAAAAACCAAATATTTACACAGAAATTTTGGGTCACTTCAGACTTTGTCTAGAACTCCTAAATAAATCAATCCATAGAAACAGACCTTTTCATGTGAGCGTGTTCAAACTCCTCCATTTGTGTGAATTTGTTCAGATGTTTGCCCTCTTTGTGTAGCCTAGATTGGCAGCACCCAGACTTAAAAACCCTCAGGAAAATATACTGAAGCAATGCTCCCCTCCTCAGGACTGAAATACTCCAGTAGAGTGACAAGACAAAAGTGGGGCTGTTGGGTATAAGACCATCAAGCAACTGATCCAGCTCACTGCCATTTCTAATCCGCATCTGAGGAGCCCTGGGCAAGCAGGGCAACCTGTCTGTGTTTTCCTAATTGTAACAGCTGTCTTCTGCCCTTGTAGATTTTTAGACAAAGACAGAGATTTAAGTATTTGAATATGTTCTTCCCAAATGCACTTTGCAGTCATTTCATTGCTGCAAGTACAGGAGAACATGTCTGCTCACACCACTGGGAAGTAGCAGCAGGACTACCTGTGCAAGACTTATATGACTCCTGTAACAAGAAGTGTGGATATTGTACCTCATTCATGGCAGGAATCTTCAAAAATCTAAGTATGACTTATGTCCTTTTAGTGGAGCAAATAATGTCAGTTAAGGAACAGATTTCCGTGCATGAAGTTACAGAGAAAATTGTGGACAAAATATTGGCCCTAACGTGTATATGCAATGTAATTATTTAAAAATAGGGGACTAATGAGTTTATTCACAGAAAGCAAGACTTGTTTACAATGGTAGACCAAGCGAGCCAAATAAATTATTCTGTGCAGAGTTCTTTGACTGGCTTCACTACCAGCTCTTCCCCACAGGCGTGTACCTTTCTCCAAAGGAAATGAGCTGCACACTGCTAACGAGGCTCATCAGCATTCCTGCCAACATTGCTGCCTCCAGGCTCACCAATCCTTATTAACAGAACTCTAGGGCAGGTTGGCACCTCAGCTCAATCATGTGTGGGGTCACTTCACCATGCCACAGCACCATAATAAAATCTCAAATTGGAACAACATCTTTTAAGCGTACTCTACAGCCTTTATTTAAATGCCTTTTAATGTAAATTCAAAGCTCATAAAAGTGAAAGAATTACTGTTCTGGCAGCCTCTGGGCATCATTTGGGAAGATGAAGTGCAGCCATATCTGTATAACTGCAAGTGCACTGTCTTTGGCTGTGGCCTTGTAACCCCAGCTCCAGTCTCTTCATCAGAATTAGCCCAGCAGCTCCAAGTTGTGTAAATGTTTTATGGACATGGCCAAATGCTCATTGTGGTCCAAACCAAGTTTTCCACTTGTGTCCTAATTACCGTTTGGATTTACTGTGTGTCCCTTGAGCTGCCTGGTGAGCTGCATAACTGCCAATGGGAAGACCTGAGAGAGATGAGGGTGTTGTGATGACATAGCACCTGAGAAGTGCAAGGTGGTCTCAGTCAAACGCCTGATCCATCAGTCACCATTGAAACCTGAAGCCCCTAGAAAGGGCGAAAGTGTGCTGATGACTCAGTAGTTTAGCAGTATGGACTCTTCCCTGCCAAATGGTTAGTCAGTTTTACACAAAATAAATCAGTTTCCCTTCTTTTCCTAGCACTTCATCTACCTCCCACTTGCTCATTTCATAGCAATTAGCACTCAGACTAGGGGCATATAACCATCAGCAGCTACTGATGAAGGACAAAGAAAGAAAAAAATAGGCAAGACAGAGAGGGAGGGACAACCAATAAATATGTGCAAAAGGCAATGTATTTTTCAGCCACGCCTGATTTCTGTACATCACTCATTCGCCCACAGACTTGACACTATCACAGACAGCCCTAGTGTTATCTCAGCATTTATTACCATGAAGTAACAACACTAAAATTGGCAAGCAGGAAGCAAAGCAGTTCACTTATCTGAGACCTATCTAGTGCTACAGTGGACTTTAAAAAATGCACAATACAGAAGCTGTACCTATATTGGACAAGTTGCCAGTTTAGGCACATTTCTGCGAATCCTCATGAAGACATTGCTGCAGCAACTCCAGCCAGTTTCTCAAACTTTGAGGCAGGAGTGTCCCACTTGGCAGACTGAGAAGGAGGCTGGCAGTAAGGAGATCTAACAGGAAGTCTCGATAAAAAAGAACCAGTATATCATGTCAAAGATGAGAAGCTGTCACCAAAATAAAAGTCTGTCTAGATAGACCCAAAGGAGAACGAGCAGTTGGTGAGCTCCAAATCAGGTAATGGGGCAGAGTACTACTTTAACAGTGCAAACAGCCAAAAGCCAAAAAGGGATGCCAAAGGGATCCTGCTAATAAAAACTTAGTCACAACGCAATAATCCAGTCTTTGCATTTCTCACAGAGACTCACTGGATAAACACTAACCAACACAGAAGTTAATAAGCTAACAGTAATTGCAAATAAAAGCAACAAATATATTTAATTTAGATTTTATATAATTATTTATTTTAATTAATATATAACTACCTATATTAATCACATGTATTCATTATATAAAAATAGAAACTATTGGTGAAACTATAACATTTACGGAAGAAAAAAAACAAACACAAAACACAATGAATAAGTTGGGTAATCTAGAATTTACAAATAAAATATGGGTACAAAAATTAACCTATAAAGCTATGCCCAATGCCATGCTCAAATATCGAGGCTTCAGAGGGTCCAGACTCGCCTCACATGAAATATTGCTTGGAGGCTTAAATTTTACACAGCAGACAAATCCAGACATGGAGCTGCCCCCAGCAGGCAGTGGAGATTCGCTCCTAGGGGCTGGGAGGCCTCATGTCTTAAACTTTCCACAAAAAAAATGGTGCTAGTTCCATGCTAGTTATGAAAACTTGATCTCTGTTCCACATAATCTGTTTTATCATATGAAGAAGATTCAGCTGTCACTGAATGGAAAGACCTGCCAAATGATAGATGAGGAATGAAAAGCAAGGGCAAGAAGGGTGAAGTACTGTTATTTAATCAACATGTAAATCTGATTTTCCAGCATTCTTTAATGCCACCTTGGCCTAATTTTTTTTCTTTTATCAGGTCTCATTATTTCAGTACTACATAGAATATGCACTTGTGCCTATTAGGCTAAGATCTAAATTGTTTCTATCTCCAGTGCATCAGTAATGTACCTAAAGTTGTGCATATAATCACATTTTTTATGGCCTTCTTCCCTGGCCAGTGTACCAGACAGCTTAACAGCTCTCAGTTTTTCTTTCAGAAACACCTTTTAAACTAGCCTTGAAAATTTAGATGAAACTAGAAAACAATGAACATAGTCTTAGGTAAAAAATGTTTTGAGGCAAGAAAGATGGGCTAAATTATATTGCTCAAGAAGCAGTGCTGTATTTAATGAAGGCAACTAAAACAAAACAAAAAAAAATAGATTGAACAAGAGAAATTAAATAGTCCAATAGTACAAATAAAAGAATAATTTCCTTTCTAGACCTTGTATTGTTGTAGTTGCTACCAGTAGTAGCAGTAGAAAATCTCATTACTTTTTATGCTTGCACCGTGAACTAAAATTATCAAATTAAAAATTCCTGCAATTTTTAAAATTCAAAATTCATGCAGACATTGTCAAGAAATGCTGGAGATTTTGATAACTGAACTGGACATTCTGTCTAGGATCCAAGAATGCACTTTATGTATTCAGATGCACAGTCAGTACTACCCAAATAAATCCTGAAAATGCTTTTACAAAGACAAATGGAATCTGTGCTACGATTGAAATAACTGTCTCCATATGCCTTTGAGGGTGTCTTGAAACTTTGTTAGTGAATATATTCTAGGTCTAAAAACTTTTCTTTCTCAGTAAAGTAGATGGTTCTTTTCTTGCATTTGCCTGGAGCCAAAGCCATTGGGATGCAAGATCTCTCCTGGTAATGTTCCTCAGATTGCATTCTGGAAACACAAAAGCAGCAGATTGCTGAGCAAAGACTTTCAATCTATGATCCCTTTGCAGGTGAGTCTTCCCTTCCCATTCACTGGAAGGAGCTAGACCTGCCAAAATGTCTGTTTTCCCAACAGGACATCCAACATTTGTTTTAATGGGCAGTGAGCTTCTCCAAGACTGATAACGGTGCCCATAAAATTTTGATGGCCTGGGACATAATTACAGAAAATACCAAATATAATAATGATGTCCTGTAACTAAAGATATAAAAATTATTATTAATATTAAAAAAAGAAAAAAAAAAAGAAAAGCACTATGCGAAACAATAAAAATGCAAGACTGGGCTATTCGTGATTTATATTATATGGTTCTTTGCTGGTATAAATTTGTTCAAACAACTAAACTGTCTTCAACTTAGTCTGGTTTTACCATGGCATTTGTCACGCCTGAAATTCAAAAATGTACAATAGATTTAGAGATGTTCTCTTCACATTTTAATTAACAGTTCAATGATAGTATGAAGAGATATCATATGGGACTAGTTTATGGGTGGTTTTACACTCCTTTAGTTAGGAAGTGTAGGTCTAAACTGTTATTCCATTTCTTCTTGTTTCTTACTCAATTTTCTTGCTTGGCAAAGCAATGTCAGTATACAAGCTTGTGACAGAGACTGGCTCAGCAAGATTAGAAGGCAGGATCCTCTTTATTTCTCATTCTTTATCACAGATTGCAATTTGCAAGGCCTCTTTCTTTGCCGTTCAGATAAAATCTAGACCACAGACCGTGCTGTGTAAGTGTACACATATGTGTGTGTGTGTGTATATATATATATGTATAAATACATACATATAATGAGTCAACGGTCAAAGCAGGGTGTGAAAGTCAATAAACGGGTGGATTTCTTCAGATAGAAGTTTTCTTGCTGAAGGTATTTGACTTATGCAGGCACTCAAGACCTGAGTTGTGCTATATGAGAAGGTGTATAGGGAAATACAAGTGGAGAGACAAATAATTTCCCCAGTTATTTTTATACATCAATGTAAGATGTCTACAAAATACTCAGAAGTATTACTGAGCTCATGAATGTATCTGTGAGCACCATGAGAAGATAAAGGTCAGTTGTAACCATGATTCAGCCAGCAACATTCAGTAACAAAAATATTTTGCTTCATTTTTGTGCAAAATCAAAATTACTGTAGCACGACCTCTCTCCCAAAATTGCTGTATTTGCACTGGCATAATGTTTGTTCACAGTCACTTGTTCTCTTGCAACCTTTTCTTTCTCACCATCCTTCTGCACTCTGTAGTGAAAGCAAGATTTTCTTATTTTCATTTTAAAACCTGAGGCTGCCTTTTTCTGATGAGGTTGTATGAAACAACATATTCTTTCCTGATAAGTGCTTTGGCCTCTTCCATTAGACAATTTCTTCCATTTAGTACCACAAAATGCAGGAGTGTGTGTATATATAGGTCTGTTCATACGGTGTGTATATGTGAATTGAACATTCTTTAGAAAGTGGTGATTTTATGTCTAATGGACTCTGGAAAACATGTTTTGCATCCTGGTTTACCTGATTTCTCATCCCAAATTTCATTTCAAGTTTATAGTTTAAATTCAAAATGCTTAACACACCTTTGATTATTCACACCACATTTAAAGCAAACCAACCAGAGAGAACAAGGATCAAGAAAAAGAAATTTGTAATACCTCTTTCTTCCTCTCTTTCCATCTTTCATCCACAGAATATTGTCCTTCTAACTTAGTTTTTCTGTCATAAGAAAAACTGTCCATTTTCAGAACTTTCTTCTCTGCTCATGATATTCATTCTCTTTCTCCCCTGGTGCACTCAGAGTCCTTTGAGAAATGTTGACTGATTTACTTTTCTGACATTCCAGTTCTTTGATCCTCATGACAAATAAAGAACAACTCAAAACTTGGAACAGAGGAAGAGTGAAAAGCAGAGAGTAAACATACTTTTTCACTTTTCTTTTTCCTTCAAAAATACAACAGGAATGGGTACGACGACTTTTGAATATAACTTCGTCCATAAGCAATAGGTATATGTACATACATATGTAAAAAAGATTGTAGATGATGGATGTTTCTTTTTCTACATTCTTTTAAAGACATTTTTACTTGAATACCTTAAAAAGACACTTATTGTAGGAACTTGTCACTCTAGAAAGCTGGATGAAAACCAGCAGGAGAGTAATGAGAATGACAACCCTCATACTCAGACGGGGGAATAGATGACAATAACACAACTAGTAAACATTCCTTTTTCTTCCCTTTTATTTTTTTTTTTTTTGTGTAAAATGACACAAACAGTAATTTGTCTCAATATCAGCGTGGTATAAACCTGTCTACATAGAAGAGGTTCTAAAGGCAGACGGAAATTCTTTCTTGCTGGAATTTTACAGAGAAATTAATTATTTAGTATACATTCATGACAGGTACTTTAGTATTTTACACAACTACTGCAAAGAAACTAAATATTGTGTATACCTCCTGTCAGTGTTGAAAACATTGCTTGAATATTAATGAGTATTTCAACATGCATGTTTCAGAAGAATTTTGAAATAACAATTCTGTTAAGCTAACCATTGTCTTCTAATGTACATCAAGAAAAAGATTAAAAGAGAGACATTTTATGTTCTGAAAAAAGTAAAACTTTTATAGATTTTATACTTTCTTCAATTGAAATGTATTTCTCTCCTGTAAACTCTTAAGATAAAGTTGTTAGATATGACAGCTAAAACCTTCTAATTTCTACAAGAGAAGTTTTACTTGAAACATTGCTAAAGATTAGGCAAAAGATAAATAACTTTTTGAAGCAAATTTGGAGCTTCACAAAGTTACTTGAAAGGTTTTTCTAAGGATTGACATGCAAACTGGATACGGAGGGAAATGCTGGGCCCACCACAACACAGGGCTGTTCATGTATGTGATTTGGAACAGTTGTTTATTGGCCTGCCTGAAAATGTAAATTAGTGGTCACCACAGCATACAGAGGTTAGAGTAGATTAGAATAGGAACAAAACCCAAAACAAACAATACACATAGTAATAAACAAGATGTCTTGAGTCAAAACCAACCCCAGTGCTCAAAGTCACCTAGACCCACATGCTCAAGACCGCATCCAGCTTTTGGGTACCTCCAAGGTGGAGGATCCTGAAGCCCTCACAGTAAAAATGTGATGTTTGATGTTACGTTGGAGGTCCTGTGTATCCATGTGTTGCCCACTGCTGGTATTCCTGTCACTGGGCACTAACGGAGATAGTTTGGTTCTGTCTTCTTTACACTCCCCTTTCAGATACCCCTATACTGAGTGCTCTCTCTTCCCCAACCTAAAAAGTCCCAGGCCTCTCAACCTTTCCATATAAGACAGTTGCTGCAGTCCCTTCTTTGTGATAGTTTGTTGAACTCTGTATGGTATATCCATGTGTCTCTTTTACTGAGGAGCCCTGACTGGACAGAGCATGTCAGGTGTGACCTCACCAGTGCTGAGGAGAGGGTAAGAATAATCTCCAGCAAACTGCTGACAACACTCCTCTTGGTGCAGCTCAAGATGCCATTACAGCTCTTCAACACAAGAAAGAATACATTGCTGGCTCATGTTCAACTACTGTCCATCTGTCCCAGGTCCTTTTTCTTGCTTCTTTCCAGCTCAGTGGCCCCAACATTGAGTGGTTCCTGTCACTCCTTTTCTCCATCCTCCCTCTGGACAGCAGCACAGCCCTCTAGTGTATCAGCCACCACTCTCAGTTTTGGGCCATCACCGCAGGAGGTTCATATGAACAACAACATTTCAAAGCCAAAAGTTCACAAATACATGAACTATGGAGGACAGTCTGGAGCCTATTAGAGCTGAACTAAGAATTCTGGAAAGCAGATGCTGTGAAAAGATTGTCCACACAATTTTTTTAACTAGAGAAGGACACAGAAAAGACATAGGAAATCCTATGTTATATCCCAGGATGCGTGCCTCATAATTTTTGGCTTTGTTAAAAACAGAATGTTTGATGATTGTCCAGAAACATTTGATAATGTTATACAGGAACTAACTAACTAACTAACTAACTAACTAAATATGGGTCCTACAGCTTTTTCATGAGACTTTCTTTTCCTGATAATTCATTAAATTTAAAATATTTTTAAAAACTCAATTTAAGAAATTTTCTGTTTTGGTTTTGGTTTGGAGGGTTTTGTAAAAAATATTTATCTTGGCACTCTCTTTTGGAAGATTTTGTTCTGCCTGATGAATAAATAGAGCAAAATTTCATATCTAATGTTTTCGTGGAATCAATGTTTTATGCAGTGGTTAATTATATATTTCAAAATATGAGTGTGCTCACACTGCAATACCATTTGGATTTTGTGTGCAATTTATATGCAAGTATGAGCAAAATAAGAAGGAAACAAAGGTGCAAATTAGCAGAGATACTGACAATAAAGGGTTTTTTTAATACAATTCCATCTTTATTTATGCATTGGTGTTATAAATATGACAAACGCACTGACTGAGAATGTTTAAGTGGCTGAATAGAGAGTAATGGCACACACTTTTTTTAGATGTTAAGTAATTTTAGAAAAAGGAGAAAAAAGAAAACTCCAATGAAATTCTAGCTAATTAGAAGCATGTGAGGTTTAGACACTGTCTTCAATGAAAAAGGATTTCATTTTTTCTGTTCTTTGAAATAAAAATAAAGAGAGCACTATCAAAAGGAACAGGTAAATTGATAAGTAAAACTAATCTTTTACAATCTCAGTAAAAAGGACTTTTCTAAATTACTTTGCTTTTAAAGCTATTAAATGTATAGATTACTTAGCCTTAATTGACACCCTATAAAGATAATTCCATATGTCCTTATCTTATGGGATTTTTTGAAATACCATGATACTAAAGGTCATGCAATACTTGGATTGGGTAAGTGTTATTGCAGTATTTGGCAAGGTTTCATTGCCTTGCAAAGTCAACTAATTCAGAAACTCTTAAATATTGTATAAGTTCTTTTGTGTTTGAAATGAATAAGATATTGAAACCAAACAAAGGTATGGTTGTTAATTACAAAGCATCTCATTCTTGCATGTTTTCATTTCCTTTCTGTAGCTAAGAGAATGTCTTAAAAGGATAGCAGAAACATACTTGATTAATTTGTTTACAGTCAAGCAGTGAAGCATACACCAGGAGTCACACTTTGACTAGGTACACTGTAAAGGACACAGAGTAATCAGACTGATATGTTAATGGCTTATGAGTGGCTAAGATGAATAAAAATATATTTGGTACATTAATATGTTATCTTCATACTTAAATATAAGTATGTAATTAAATACATATAATTTGAAGGGAAGTTAATAAAACATATTCTCTGCCTTCTTTTTTTTATGGACACTGGTTTCTGTTACTTTTTTGTCGCTATTTGTTTTAATTTTTTGATGATACTCTAGTATGTTTCACAGAAAAATAGCCCTTCAACAACTACTTATGATTCTCAAAGACTGCTAGGATGGCAGAGGAACACACATCAAACTATAACTCAGAAAAAGTAAGAAAAGCTTTATGCAGGCAGGACATGAGCACAAAAGTATTCTCTCCCAAAATCAGGACAAACACCACAGAATCTGTTTCTAAAATGAAGAAGAGGGTGAAATATTTCCAAAGTAAAATAAGAATAAAAAAAAAATTTAAAAAAGGATAAAATAGTAAGACATAAAGAGAAACCAGGCAGGAGTAAAACCATGTCGTAGACTCAAAGGCATCTCTGGACTTGTCAGCATCACTGCCTGGTGTGTTTACGCAGAAACTTGCCTCTGGCTTTTTGTCAGATGCCACAGCTGGAAGAATATCTTCCACTTTTTGACTTTAATGTCCTTCAAGTGCAATCTGAATGAGAGTTGAGAGCCAGTGTGATGCCTTAAGTTTTAGCTTTCATATATTCCAGATTCTGTACTGTATTGGTATATAACTCTGAACTTCATATAAAGTGTTAGCAAGTTCTCTTCACAGTGCAGT
Organism: Trochalopteron elliotii; assembly: GCA_024734555.1. NCBI lineage: Eukaryota > Metazoa > Chordata > Aves > Passeriformes > Leiothrichidae > Trochalopteron > Trochalopteron elliotii. The sequence goes on from JANPWX010000419.1 coordinate 4,226,252, forward strand.
TAGACAAAACAATCCTTTTCCAGCCCAAGAACCAAGGACACCATTGCAGCTTCAGGCCCAAAAAGTGTAAACAACAGCAAATTGAGGAGAGCAACCTGGGAGGATGGGATTTCACAACCTGAAGCTGTAGTTGGACAATTAATCCCAATATTTAAATGGATCAAAACTTATAAAAGTGTGAAAACGTGTGACCCATCATCCATCTTGGGTGTAGCCTTGGCCAGGCTTTTGTACTACCCAAGGTGTATCCCTTGAAGGCCTGTTTAATAAATACCTACTTTGTTCCTTTAACACTGTCTAACCTCTGTTCCAGGTAGCCTCTCAAGGCACCAAGTGGAATAAACTAAATAGCCTTTTCCGACAATTATTTGTAACAAAAAGGTCCAGAGATATGTTAAAGTAGAATAACTATCAGAAAAATATTCTTGACTTATCAAAATTAGATATTGCTCGTATACTAATGTATTTTTTTGAAAACACACAAAGTCCCTGATATAGTACTTAGTTTATTCAGCAAATTACACATTAGTTTATTCAGCAAATTACACAAAGTTTACTTTTGCATATTTCCAAGGAATTAAACATAACCTCCATTCTTTGCCCATCAGAGAAGTACACAAAGTGACCAAATGAACATCTGAAAGGAGAAACTGTCCTATGAAGCTGGACAGTTATATGATTCTATGATGGATCACAAACTCCGTATGTTTTACCATGAAGGCAAAGGATAGGAAAAATGCCATTCTGTCTCGATTGTTTCCCATAACTGCTGAATTTCTTCTGTGTGTTATTGATTCTTATATTAGTTACAGCACTCTTGCCCTGACCTTGGTGTTGTCTTCTTTTGTACCTTTGCATGAATGGCACTGGAGGTCCACTTTGAATAAAACAATCAATGGTTCAGTGGATTTACCAAATCTATATTATTAAAACTGTGGAGTAACTGAGACTGAAAAAAGGATTCAGATTAATCACAAACCAGACAATTGTACACCAGTGAGTTCTACCTGGTTTGTTGACTTAGTGTCCTAGGGTGACTATGATACCTGTATCCCCACATCGTCTGTTCTGTGTTCTGTACCTTTAAGACTGGTTCTGAGAGTGAGCAGGGAAAGAAGAAGCACACAGTTTGTTTTGAAAAACAGTGTTCACTCCTCAGGATCTTTTCTCGTCCTTGGGACTGTGTGTTTTTTTTTTTCCTCGGATGCACGGACAGCAGCCAGAGAGAGTTTTTTTTCTTCTTTTTTTGTTAGTCTAGCTAGCTGAGGCAAAGAAGCTTTCCTGGACTATTTTTCCTTTCTTTTTTCTTGGGACTGTTTAAACCTACTCTGGACTGAAAAAACCCAGAGGAGCACCGGGATCTTGCGCCCATGGCCCACCGGGCCTGAACTCGGCATTTTCCAGCACTGAGGGGACTGGAACTGATAAACTCCTGGCACAGACTCTCAGTTTTGCCATCTCTCTTCGGAGCGGCGAGAGGTTTTATTGTTTCATATTATTATTATTATTATTCATTCTTTATACTTGTGGGCATTTTGTTTGTTATATAAATAGTTTTTTCCAGTTTTCTCTGAGGGAGTTCTCTTCCCGGACCAGCTCGGGGGAGAGGCTGTTTAAACTTGCTTTCCAGAGGAACATCATTTGGAGGGTTCCTCCCAAATTTGCCCTAAACCAAGACAATACATTTTTATTGGTGCCCAACGTGGGGCTCGAGAGAGTGGAAAAAACTTGTATTGATTATTGAGTGCATTTTGGTTGTTCTTTGTGTGGGGATAGAGTAGCCATGTTGGCCCTCGAATCCCTAATGTCTATTGGAATAGAGTCCTTGCTGTATTTCTGTTCCCTAGGTTTCTTTGAGGTACTAATACCCTTCTGGTCCCTAGGCTTGTTTTCTTATCCAGAATGAGCTCCAATGTTGTCCCTAGCACATAGCTTTTACACTAGAGGTGCACGAATTAGGATTGCTATTTTGTTGAGTTCAGTGATCATGATTTATAGAAAGTTTATGAAGGTACTGGAGTTTGTGGCAGGTATGTTTGGTTTATGGTTTCTTCGTCCTACCATGTGTCCTAGTTCCAGCGGCATGTTTTGGGGATTTATGAATAATTGCACCCACTTTGTTAGAGGAGGAACAGGGGATGAAGCTTTTCAGTCTTTCCTGTCCCTCGTATCTTTTGAATCGGTTACATCACTTTTAGAGAACGTTCAGTGTCCCCTGAATGTTAAAGATACCATCTTCCTGGTATTTCATCTGGTGAGCTTCCTCTATATGGTTTGCAGCTTGTCTAGAGTGAAGTCTGAGATTTCCAGAGGGGCTGATGAGACCCCTGACCCAGAAGCAGGCCCAGGTGTGAAAAATCCTGAGTGGCGTGGAGAATGAGAAGATATGGGCCAAACCCTGAAGGAATTTTCTGATCCTATAGCCTGGGACTTTCCATGTGAACACATTCAGAACCTGGCTGAGGTGGGAAAATACTTAAAAGAGAAGTGCCAGGATAATTCCAAAGAGAAAATATTGTTGCAATAAGCTGGGCCCTGGTATATGCTTACCGCACACTGCTAGATAAAGTAGGGCAGCAGATAGAGGCAGGGGGTCAGAAAAATAAACCAGCAGCTACGCCAGTCACTCAAACAGCAGTTAAACCAGACAGTGAGCCTATGCCCCTGGCAGTTGCTGGGGCAAAGAAGCACGGACAGAAAACTGATCAACCACGGGACGATGATCCAGGTGAGGGACCCTCAGTGCCTCCCGACGACACCCAATCAGACATCCAACCAACTGACACCCAATCAGAAGCCAACCAAACTGACACAAAATCAAGAGTCCAACCAGCTGGCACAAGATCAAATGCCCAACCAGCTGGCACACGGTCAGGAGCCACTATTGAGTCCTTTTCCCTAAAGAACCTTCGAGGCCTAAGAAAGGATTACACTCGACGACCAGATGAATCTATAATCAGTTGGTTAGTCCGTCTTTGGGATGCTGCAGGTGAGGCTACAATTCTGGACGGCACTGAAGCAAAGCATTTGGGATCCCTGTCACATGATCCGGTTATCGACCAAGGAATGATGAGAGGGGCTACCCCTTGCAGTCTCTGGGAACGGATCCTGGGAAGTGTGGCACAAAGATATCTATGTGCAGACGATCTCTATATGCAGCAGACCCAGTGGAAAACCATAGAACAAGGGATTCAACGCTTGAGAGAAATGGCAGTGGCGGAGATTGTCTTCTCAGATGACCTAAACACTAGGAACCCAGACTTGGTACCATGTATGCCTGTGATGTGGCGAAAACTTGTATGACTTGGGCCACAAGAATACTCTTCTTCTTTAGCAATAATGAAGCAAGATAACATAGGGGAGAGTGTGCTAGATATGGCAAGGAAACTTCGAGCATATGCAGATGCTGTGCATGGCCCAACACATGCCAGAATCACAGCTGTGGAAACCCATCTGCAGAAATTAGAAGACAAAATAGAGGAGAATCACCATACAGTCAGAGACGGGATTAAAGAGATGAAAGAGGGCTTTCTCCAAATCTCAGCGGTACAGGTCAGAGGTTCTGGCACCAAATGCAGACGTTCCCCAGATAGAGTGGGAGGGGGCATTCCACAAGGTAAGCTGTAGTCCCTCCTGCATGATTGTGGAGAAGATATGAAGAGATGGGATAGAAAATCTACTGCTTTTGTTTAAGCCTCTCTGTCACCAAGGCAGGACCCTGTGCTGTACACTGAATTCAGTAAAAGGGATCTGAATGTATGTTGATCAAATAATGCAGCTGTGCTTGGACTAACCCAAAATATTCTCTTGTTTTATATGTAAATATTTTACATGGATATTTAAATAAAACCTGTAGATTTCCCAGTCTGGTCCATGGAACAGGTTACATCATCTTGATGTATAATTTCAGGATGACCAATATTCCTACTGATTTCCAGCACTAACACTCTTCCAAAGACATTCCTAAAGATAGGGTAAAGAACCAAGTCACAAATAAAATCAAATTATAATGTAGCGCTCTCTCTGTAAAAAGTGTCATATAGAATCTTCTTTTGAACAACTGAAGTGTACTAAAATCTTAGGAACTTTAAGTCTTTAAGCCAGTTCAAGATCAAATGAACTCAAACACAACTCCTTGGGGAAAAAAAAATATTGAGGCCCTAGATGACTTAGTGCTTGGAAATTCTTTTTATACACAGACATATATTGTATATATATGTAAATATACACATGCAAATCATTGTTTGGGAGAATGGATAACTCTAATATTGAACTATTGCAAAGCATTCTGGACCATCCCAACAGATAAAAGATTATTTTGCTTACAGATTTTATTTTTTTTTTCAATTGACTATTTAGGGGTAAAATGTTTTTAGTTCATTTATCAGTCAAAATTTTTGGCACAAATAATAATTAAAGTTAGGGAAATTCTTGCTAGCAAAGAAAAACACAACAATGTGAAAGCTGCATTGAAATTGTAATGATTGATTCAGAAGAGGAGGGAACAGAATAGAACAGTTCAGTGGAAAAGACCAGCAACAAACATCTCTTTCAATTGCCTAACCACTTCAGAGCTGACCACGAGTTAAAGCATGTTCTTAAGGTCGTGCTCCAAATGCCTCTTCAACACTGACAGGCTTGGGACACTGACCACCTCTCCAGGAAGTCTGTTCCAGCATTCCCTGGTCTCTTAATAAAAAAATGCTTCCTCATGTAAAGCCTCAACATTCCCTGGCACAGCTTTGACTCACTCCCATGTGTCTTGTAAAAAGACAAGGAGGAGAAATCTGCATCTGTTCAGATGGATGAGGTTAACCCCGAACCTCCTTTTCTCCAAAGCAGAGAAACCCAAAGCCCTCAGTGATTCCTCACAGGACGTTCCTCCAAGCCCTTCCACTAGTTTTGTTGCTCTTCGTTTTCCTTGGAAAAATACTGAAAGGAAAATAGATTGGTTTTGACTTGCAAATTTCTGGCTTTTTATGGGCTTTTCCCAATTATCTTGGCAGATCAGCGTAAACTGTGAGTAATCCAACAAGACAAGACCCAGCACCTAAGCAGCATTCTCTGTTAAATATGCTCTGTGACTTTTGTCAGGACTCTGTGGGTTAATTCTTTGCTATATGAGATAGGAAGTATATAATTATAATGCTCCCACTGTCTATTGATGTAGCTCAGAGGTTCAACTACTATATCAGTACAGTTTATTAGGTTCATTATGATCTCAGCTTGTACAGAATTCATTTTCTGTGTAAGTGTACTGTGAGTAATGAATATCCATTAGTTACATTAGCAACATCCCTAAAACTTAATTTTTTTAATGTTCAGCCATTATACAAACTCCTACACTTAAAATGAGAGCTAAGTACTTTCACTGTATTAAAATAGTAAACATTGAAACAGAAACTGATTTTTTTTACTTACATTAATTCTCTAAAAGAGAAGCATGGTCCTGTCATGGGAGCTGCATCACTGTTGTGCATATACACCTCTTGTTCACAAACACTTGCTAAAAAAACTCAATGCAAAGCCCTACTTGCTTTTTGAAGTTGTTTTTATCAAGATATTTTCAGAGGTATAAAGACTAGAAATGGAACTGTATGAAATGGGGAAAATCAACTTTGTATTTAGTTCTACTGTAGATCCAGGAGGAGAAAGTACTCTTCAAGTAGGTGCTTCTTTTCTAAATAAATATTGAATGAATAGGAAGACACGACTTCAAAATAAATGTCAAGAGATCATAGTCTAATAAGTCTAATGAAGGAACATATCATTCACAGCAATAAACAATTTACTGATTTTATGTGTGCTTTTTGCTAAATCTCAATTTAATTTTTATTAATTACATGGACATTTTTAATCTTTAATCAGTTGAGTATGGAAAAGATCATGTTTACAGTCCTCTGAGAGTATCTAGAAACTTAAAATGTAGCAAATTTTGTATTTCAAATCAATTACAAGTTGTACTGCGTAACCTAATGCTGCAGTGTCAGTGTCTCTTTGCCTCAGCCAGCCCTGGCACCAGGGCAAGGAGGGGCACGGCTCGGTAGCTGAATGAACCTTGCCCATCCTGTGGGTTTTGGTTTGCCCACACAATGAAGCGACGACAGCAGGAAAGAAGGAGACAGTCTGCTCAGGGTTCAACCACTGGCTTCATTCATCAGCTCAGGGTGTCTGCCTCAGCAGAGACCCCTTGCCAGTCAGAGCCCCAAGCAGACAAAGAGAAAGAGACAGGGCACCTGAAAGTTACATCCCTTATTCGGGGGAGGAACTTGGGGATGGGTTTAACTGAGGACAAATCAGGGATCATGTGGGCATGGCTCTGCAGGTAAACGACACATATTACAACAAATCAATAACTCAGGTGGGGAGACAGCCAGAGTCTTGTCCAATCACTCGACGTCCTCACTGGAACTTTCTAGACTTTTGGGAGAGGCTTCAAAGTGATAGACAAGACCCAGGGCCTGTATAACTTATGACTGACACATAACTAGGGTTGGGGTAAAACCGAGAAGGATTAAATATGGGTGACATGGGACAAACCATTACAACTTATAAAAAAACAATATAAAACCAGGAACAAATACATACATAAAACTGATAAAACCAAAACCACACCACTACAACCTAAGATTGCACAAAGAGTGTAAGATTGTTATTAAGAGGAAGCCAAATCTTAGTGTGAACCTCTGCAATGCATTAAAATTCATGCCATTTCCTCCAAAATATATATAAATTAAGCCTTCTACCCAGGGAATTTTACTCAATGTTTTGTTGTGTCTGTGCAGTAACAGTAAAAGTAAAATGTGTTTAAAATGACTTTTTTCTTTTTCTGACTATTTTTAAGGGCTGACTCTGCTGCTGGTATTTCAGTAAGAACAGTAGAAAAACTGCTGTGGGTGAGACTAGAGGTCCATTTATGACAGTACATCATCTCTGAAAGTGGCCAAAAGCAAATGTCTTGAAGAAAAGAGCAACATGGGGCAGATATATAAACAAAAGTATTTTTATTCCCCTTAAAAAAAAAAAATGTGTCAATTTAAATAATTCACTGAGAAGACTCTCACTTTGAAAGGAAGAAGCCAGCAAGAAGGAAAAGTACCACAAACTTCTCTTCATGCTGGCTTACTTCTGAAGGTCCTGTGAACTACCTAGTTCAATCTCTCACTAGGAAATAAGGGAGATGAAGTGATTTAAGTTGCCTGTTGGCTACCTCCAACCATCAGCATGCAAGGACAAAGCAGCAGGAGAAAGTACACCTGCAAATAAGATTTGTGTAGCAGCCAGCAAAGAGAGATGGCCAGAATCCATCTGGCTCAGTCACATTTCTCTTGCATTAACAGTTTTCTATTAAAAAAAAAAACTGTTGTAGAATTGTGCGGATCAGAGAAAAGAGAGAAATGTTACACACATGCAATGTCCAATCACCAGTCAGTAAAACAATTTCATTAACAGAAAAGGATAGGAATCAAGACACTGGTTGTTTGAATAACATTTAGGTGTAGACACAGTTTCATAAACAAATATGACTATATGATATACAGGAGAGCTAAACATGATACAGTGTATCATGTTTTCAGTCATGATGTCTCACATTATGGCCTTTGTTTTGAGCTGCTCTAGTGCTATCCAATGTGTAAGTTCTTTATACTTTAGTCATATTTTGCAGTTCGTTGGTTTTTTTTGGTTAGAGATCGTTCCCCAAGTTGGAAGTAAGAGTCCAACAGCCCCTGAATAACCACTGGAGTAGATACTAGGAGAAGGAAAAAGGATTTTTTCTATAGACTTTTCACTTGAATAACAGGATGTCAGTAATGAAAATGTTAATAGCTGTTACTTTGTGTGCATAGCTTTGTAACATTATAATTACAGTCTCAAGGCTATGAAATGACTCCATGACAATGTTTAGAAACAATGTTTTCACATGCCAGTGTGTTACCAGGTTTCATTTGAAGTGCATCTGTAGTATGATCAAGACATTTTTATACTTAACTAAGAAGCCAGGTTAGATACAAATGCCAGTTTATAGTCAAAGAAAGATTAAAAGAGATTGCTGAACACCTCCAGGAATAAAATTTTTAATAACAGCATCAATTTAATCCAGAGTTTAGACTTGTAAGTAAGATTGCTTAAGAAAAAATTCCCTTCATATTCTCCATTAGTTCTGCAACACTGGAAAGAGCCTTTTCAGAGTTGGACAACTTGACATCATGAGAGCCTGTCTTGGTTTTGGATGGCATATAGTTAATTTTCCCACATAACTGGTATAATGTTGTATTTTGGATTTAATATGAGAATAATGTTGATAGCACACTGATATTTTAGTTGTTAAGCAGTGCTTACTCCAAGGACTTTTCCTTCCTATTCTCTGCCGTTGAGCAGATGCACAAGAAGCTGTGGGAAAGCATAATGAGTGCAGCTGACCCAACTGGCCAGAGGGATATTCCACACCACAGAACACCATGCCTAGTACATAAACTGAGGGAGTTGGCTGGAAGGCGCTGATCACTGTTTGAGAATGGGCTGGGAATTAGCAGGCAGTGAGAACAATTCTATTGTGCACTCCTTGATTTTCTTGGGTCTTATTCCTCTCTCCTTCTCTCCTTTTCATAACCATAACCATATCCATAACCAATGCCTTAGGAAGGCTGACCTGAAACAGAGTGGACAGAGCTAGAGAATAAAGTAGGTATTTATTTAAAGGTCTCTAGGATACACCTTGGGCAGGAAAAGAGCCTGACCATGGCTACACACAAGGTGGACTTATAAAAATGTAAGATCTTGTGATTGGTCATCCTTTTTGTGACCATTCTAAGTTCTGGACCATTTGCATATTGGGGTTTAATTGTCCAATTACAGCTTCAGGTTGTGAGGTCCCATCCTTCTTGTTCCTCCCTTCAGTCCACCGTTGCTTATGCTGTTGGGCCTGAAAGTTGTCCTTAGTCTTCAGCAGGAAAAGGATTTGTTTTGTTTACCTACCCTGTGAAGAGAGGTTATTAGCACTTAATATGAGGCTCAGAACTACACCCCTAGGCCGCACAGAATCTGAAAAACATGAAAGCTAAAACTTAAGGCACCATAACCATCACCAAAATAATTATAATAATAATAATAAGTAGCAGTAGTAGTAGTAGTGTTAGCAGCAGTAGTAGTATATTTTCATTTGTTTCAACTATTTAACACATGCTTCTCTCAAGCTGTGAGGCTTATCTTTTCCTTCCAATTCTCCTCCTCACCATAGGGTGGGGAGAAGGGAAGATGGCTGGGAACAAATTGGCTGCATGGTACATGGGTGCCATGTGGGGCTAAAGCACTATAGACTGAGTCTTTGCTGTCAACAAAATGGAGGTGTTGGTAGCAGTAACAGTTCTATTCAAAAGCTCAAAAGAGAAATAATCCTTTGTACAGCCTTAGGCCTATTTGGTTTGTCTCTAGGAGATAGTACACTTTTTTACAATAAAGTTTCTAATAAGCTCTGGTTATGAAGACAAAATCCCTACATTATTCCAGTTATTTAAAGAGGCAGAATAAGGTGGCAGATACATCTCCAAGAAAGAAAGTACTAAGTAAAATGTTAATTTAAGTCTGCAACAAATATAAATCCCAGCAATGTTCTTTGGATTTGACCACTCAGTAAATCCCTTTATGAAGGTAATTTTTGAATCTTTTTTACAACAGAGCAGTTAGATGCACACACAATGTCAGAAGCCATATATTTTTAGTTACTTGGTATTAAGACAGAATTAGCAGTAATGTTCATACTGTATAAAGTTAATATCCCAAAAGACATTTCAACACTGCTGATATATCTGTGATTTAATTGAAAGATATAATGATTGAAAGATAATAGCCTAAAATTAGTTCACCTTGCCACAAAACAGATGGAAATTTAAAATTCAGTTTATTGCACTTTTTATTATCTCTTTCTCAGCTTTGCAACACTTTTAAAAACCAAGCAAACAATGAAACAGCCATATATTTGTTTTTTACAGACACCTTGGAGGAGCAAAACAGGATCTGGAAGACAGGGATGGGAAACAGAATGTAGTCCTGATAATCCAAAGGGAGATGGTCAGTGACCTGTTACACCTCTTAGACACACAAATCCTGTGTTAAGTTTTGGGCCCCACACTACAATAAGGACATTGAAGTGCTGGACTGTGTCCAGGAAAAGGCAACAAATGTGGTGAAAGTTTAGGAGCATGAGTCTTACGAGGAGCAACTGAGGAATTTGGAGTTGTTTAGAATGGATATTAGGAAAGATTTCTTCACATGAAATGTTGTTAAGCATTGGGACAGGGTGCCCAGGGAAGTAATGGAGGCATCATCCCTGGCTGTATTTAAAGATGTGTTGTTGCAGCTCTTAAGGATATAGTTTAGGAGGTTGGCCTCAAAGATCTTGCAGGGTTTTTCCCAACCTCTCGGGTTTGGTTTTCTCACCCGAGATTCCGGCTGTTAAGAGTCCTTGGCCCTCTAAAAGCCCTGAGCCGCGTCGCGTAAGAAAGCAGAGTCTCCAAGGCCTTGTTTTCAGGTTTCTCCTGCTGTTTATTATTTGATATCTCAAAGTTTTCTCTGCACCCAGCCGAGGTCCAGACAGCGGCTGGGACACGAGGCGACTGCCCCTCGGTGAGGCGGTGCTCTACTCTTATACAGATAACTACGTGTCCATTATTTACCAATTTGTGCCAATGCCTAGTGCCTATACTAGAAAGGTCACTTGTACCTTAACCCAATCCCCTCAAACTACTTTGTGTCATCACTACTTCAGAAGATGGAGGACGAGGAAGAAGGAGAAGAACTTAGGGCAACACCCTAAATCCTCCATCTTGTCCCCCATCTATCTCTATACTAAGAAACCTAAAACTACAAAATTTTTCACCCCGTGCTGTGCTAAGCTACTATTTTCATACCCTTGAGATTTGCAATTCTTCTCCTAGTGTTGGAAGCTTTTCCCATGGACTAAAATCAAACTCGGTGTCTTTCCTTGGGCTGTGTGCCAAGGTCTCCAACCCCCCTGGACCGGCTTCACACCCCCCTGTCCAGGGCTCAAATTCTCTTCCTCAGGTCCCAGGTCACCCAAAGGGGTGCCCTGGACTCCAACACCAACCTAAACAATTCTATGAGTCTATGAATAAGAGTCTTTTATATAAAATTCTTTAATATCCCAGAATAAACTGGTATAACACAAAGTACTCTTCGCTGGACAATTTTTGGACTGCAACACCATATTTAACATGCTACTAAAATGTGAAATAAATGCATTAGGTGTTAAGTAAAACACAACCATGTCATTTACGCATCTGATTTTTAGTTTTCTTTCCTGTTGGATAAATCACAGACACTATGAAAGCTCTTAACTCAGAAACTGTTGTAACATATGTGGCCTTTGTAACAAAGTTGGGAAATTTTATTTCTTAGGTTTTTTATGGCAGGCTAATAAATGGCAGTAATGCAACATCTACATACTGCAAAAGTGTGAAAAGGGATTTATCAAAGGATTTTATTAACCTGCATCTGCTCAAAAGTGTCATAGGTAATGTGATCTTTTAAGAATATATTGTTACCATGTTAATTAAAGGAATTTCTATAAAAAGAGTTTTATGGGACCTGAACACATTCAAGGTAACTAATGGAAATTGCCTAGGTTTCCTAATATTGCACTCTAACAGACCTTCAAATTGGCCCTTGTGTTCAGGATGAACGGTAAACTACTCAGCTGTCCACTGCTACATGAACATCAGTTTATGATATTTAAATTAGAGACTACTTCCCCTCCCTTTCTTCTGCCCCGTGAAATATTACTATTCATAGGACTTCTGAAGTATATTTAATCCAAGCTCTAGATCAAAGCAGTATGACCAATAATGGATTGATTTATCCATTCATGTTTTTGTCTCATAGAGGCTTCAGGTTATGCAATCTTGTAATCCACCATGATCCTCAGGCCTCTTCAGCAGGGAATCCTCCCAGCCCATGTGGAGGCTGCTTGTTTCCACTTTGCACTTCTTGCTAATATTCAAGAAGTTTTCTGTCAACAAAATTCTCGGGTTCCTTGAGGGATGAAAACTCTGCCTTTCAATATGAAGCTTTTCTACATGAATTTAGCATCAACAACACTGAATGCTATCAACAATGCAGTATTTTTAATATTTAGCTCTACACTACTTATTTAATGAGAATTATCAAAGCAAACAAAACTTTATAGATTACTAAATAAAAATATGGATTTAAGTGTCAGGAATCCAATCTTATTAACTAAACAGTAATCTAGAGCAGCTGAGAAGGTATTCTGTACATTTTAATACTCTATTTTGTATAAATACTGTATTATGAATACACAATATTAATTTTCCAGTCTTTATGGCAAAACTGATAAAGTAGATTTGTCAGACAGAGTATTCATATATATCAAGAAATTTTATTTATGTTGACTTAAAAACAGTCATTGAAATCTAAATTATGTGGAAACATGAATTTTGTTGTCCTGACCAAAACAAAATTTTCATACTGATTTAAGGACAAACATTTATGTAAATCTTTCTACACATAGGTACACACTTTTTATCACTACAAAAATAAAAGTACAATATATGCAAAAGTAAAAAACCCCACTGTCACTCATGTGATGTAGATCAAAGCTGCTCAAGCTTATTTGTCTTATGAAGTCTTACCAAAAATGCAATCCATTTTCTTCAGCTCTTCTCCTGTTTGATTTTTTCCTAATAAATTGGTTTTTACTCTACATATTGCGTATGTATAATCTGATGTATTGTTTGAAAGATAACAACTGAAACAGGAAAGCTTTAGTCTTTATTCTAGGAGCTCTTTCACGGTCAGAGACTTGATAAAGCTTAACTAGTAAAAATTCAGAAGCCGACAGAGATCAATTTGTCTGTATAAATAAAATAGGCCCAAATATTCATAAGTTATACAAACAAATTATATTTTAAATAATATATTTACTTACAGGTATGGAAGAGTTTGTATAAAGAGGCTGACATTTCAGGCAAGATAGTTGTTCTGCTGAGATGTGTTTGCAGTTTCACTGTGGATGCCATGGCTTACACACAGAATCCAGTCTTGGTCTCCAGCCTTGTGCTTTTCTTCCATGCAGGTGACATTCTCCTTCTTTGGGAAAGACACTGTGAAAGTCCACTGTGTTAGCTCTGCAGCCTGCCAATGTGGAACAGACGTCAGAATTGGGGCCATTCCTATCAGGTTTTCCTATTAAAATATTTTTTGGTTGCTTATCTAGAATACCAGTTATCTGAGATACATTTTTAAGTAACACTAATAATAGTATACTATATGTAGTGTGTACATGTACTTACTGCACAATTATTGACAGTAAAAAATCTTTCCTTCTACCACTGGATGAGTGTTTTCCACCAGAAATCTCACTTGGGAAGAGAATATATGGCATATATGGAGAGATCTAACATTTAAGCATGGAGTCTATTTTTCAGACTATTTTGGAAGGAGAACTGGCATTGTAAATCAAATAGTTTTAGACTCTGTGTATACAACAGCTTTCGAGGTTGATTAAAAGACAAAAAACCTCACCATGTTTCTCGTTAATCATATAAAAAAGTAGGAGAGTAGAGAAAAGCAATTGGATTGTCATAAAGCAAAGGAGGACTCAGATTTTTACCCTTAAAGTGATGCCCAAGGAGGACAAACCAGCCCATCTGTAGCTTTGTCATCTGACAGAAACATAGGTAACTTGCTTCTGTGTTACTCTGGGGAAATGGCCAAAAAAACCAGATGCCTTCACTGAAAAAAAACCCAAAAAATCTTAACAAGGAAAAAGCAGCCTGGAATCTCCATGTCTCTGGCAGTGAATAGTAGAATCTTGACAATGATTATTTAATCCTTGAAAGTCTCAGCATCGTAGTACTGAATGCAAAAGTACTTATAAGATTATTTGTGTTGACATATTGATTTCTACAGGCCTTCAGGTGTTTTACACCATTTTTAAGGAAAATAAGTGTACCTGTTTTACAGATTTTGCTAAAATGTGCTTCTAAACCTGGAGGTCAGGAATGTTGATGTATAGCCTAGTTCTATGATACAGGTCTCAAAGACAAGAAGTGTTTAACTGAGATACTGGTTCATCCTAAAAATATTTGCTTATTGTCAAAATTCTTCATGGTGCCTTTAACTGTTTCAAATTTTCCAGAGAAGGGAAAAAAATGCAGCTCCTTTTTTAAACTCATTTCTCTACTTAGTAGCCTCAGTATGACCTATCTTGGAGTAATAGAAGCATATAAAGTTGAAAAATCTAGTGCAGATAAAAGTCCATTCGGTTAGCAAATAATGAAATTCTTTTCAAAGCTAGCACAAAGCCTGGTGTTCTCCTTCTCCCCCTCTTCCCTTCCTCCCCCCTCCCCATTCCCAGCTTATATTTTCCCTATATTTGTCTCTCAGTTCTTTCTCTTAAGATTCTAGGGAGATTTCTGGGCTTAGACTTCAATATTAGTAATCTTATTAATTTTTTAAACTTTTACAAGCTTTAAGTAAGAAAACAACATATGGCTGTGCAACAGAGCACCTCTGGAGATTTTATACCCCTCAAACAGCACATAAAATCTTATGTTGTGTTCATTCTTATTCATTGCGTGTCTGTCCATATTTTAACCCTGCAAGTATCAAGGTATCAGTCTAATTCATTATGTTTTATTTGGTACCATCTGCACCTTACGGATTGTATTCATGGAAAATTAAAATCTCCTTTCACAAGGGCAGTGCATAAGTGTCATCTCAGTAACAGGTCTATTCCTGCAATAAACAGCAAGATATGTGACTACTTGTTGCACCAAGGCAATCACAACTCTGTCAGGCCAAAAAGCTGCAACTGATACATAACACAAAGTATTCAGTCAGGATTATGGCTCCTGATACCCAGGACAAAAATCATGCAATTATAGTCAAACATTTTCAAGAGCCTAATGACCCACACTTGCAGTTGTTAAACAAGGGAGGACTCTTGTTTATATTAAGTGATTAAAGAATGACACTACCAAATGCAGAATCCCATTTAAAAATTATATTGGGAACATTAGGTGTTGTGGTTGCTCTTGTGGGGGGGCTGCTACCGGCAAGCAGCAATTCCCCAGACCACAGAAACAGTTTGTGTGGGTCCCTCAGCTTAGCTGGCTGTGTGTGGGTTCAGGCTTGGAAGAAATAAGCGGGTCCTGGCTTGGGTAGGAAAAAGGTGTTTATTTCTGCAGTTCCATGTGCAGAGGAACGTATGTGCTCTGGAGCCAGAGCAGAGCCAGAGCCAGAAGCCAGGACAGGCCAGAACATGTGCTCGGCCTTTTTGTCCCCCTTTCTCAGGTCGCAGCCTGGGTGGGGAACACTCTGGGCCATTTGGAGAAGGGAAGGGGTGTGGTTACACCAGGGGGAAACCAGGTATGTTCAGGGGTAGGAATGGGAGGGTAGGGTGAAAGGAACATACCATTACAGACAAATAACAAAATACCAATACAAATTCAAAAACCTGAAATTCGCGCCGCTACAATTAGGGATGCATAGTTAAGCATGCGTATCATTAAAAGCTAGTGCTTTATTAATTTTTAATAATAAATGGTAACTATGTATATGTACACTGCATACAAAAGACATTAAAAGAACATTAAGGTTGAGAAATCAAACATTTAGAAGTTAGGGAATGACAGACTAAATTAGCCCTGTTGTGCATAGGCATTGTGACAGGATTTTCCGCAACACATAGGAAGTCTGCAGCAGTCCCGAGAAGGATTAAAAAAATCTAGTTTTGCTTGGTTTCAGCTCAAAGCCTGAGTTACAAATGGTTTTCTTTTTCTTATTTTTTCTCTACAGTCTTCTTATCCATACCATCTTCTTCACAATATCTGTGGTCCTGCAAAGAAAACGTGGCTGTGATCATGTACAGATGAAGATACTCTTTCCTGGAAAGAAAAAGCAACTGCAGCAACTGGTGAAAGGATCAGCTAGGAAAGAGAATATAGAAGGATAATACAGAATAAGGCATAGCTTTATCCCTGTGTCTGCTTGTGCGTTCATAAGAATCCTGTCCTTGCCATAAGTCTTATTGTGACTGTGGAAACCTTTATGACTGAGCACTGTTTTTGTAGTCCTGAAGAAATACAATAAGTGTTTCTATAAAGCACATTGACAGTATCCTTTCTTGGGAGATGCCATTACTCCTTATTAGCCAAAATTAAGAGGAAGGACATCTTGAAATGAAGCTTGATAATTCAAGATGAGGGTTTTTTTCTTCGTGAAGCTTGATGCTGTTAATGTGTTGTGAATTTTTATTCTGCAACACAAGAGATGATTTAAGATACAAATGAAAATAATTGTATAAGGAGAGAGACAGAAATAACCATTCATTGCAACAGAAGCAAATATTACTCAGAATTATAATAGCAAATATGATTATTTATATAAATCCTTCCACAAGCTTTTTATCTACATTCTGTTTAGTTGCAAACTAGGAGCAAAACACAAAGGGTGTTCACAGATATCATGCACTTGGTTATTCTGCTGTATGCTTTGTAAGAAATATTGTTGCTAAGAAAAATTGAATCATGTTTTTTACAGGACTATTGTCATGCTTGATTAGATAACCAAGATCTTGTGTTCTTTGATTTTTACCAAGTATGTTTGTCCCCCTTTTGGAGGAGGATCACCAAGAAGCTACAAATCTCTGTTGTGCATGGACTTTTTAAGGAGTTAGTAATTAAAAAAAATTGCAACATATTTTTTTACCTCGCCTTTATGCTAAGCACATTGGCAACCACATTGTCATTAAATGGCACTGCCAACATGTAGAGGCATAAAAAATCCAGTATTGCTCAAACACCATGGAATGGCCATCAAAAGATGTAACTCCAAATTCATGCATTTCAACCATTTTCAAGTAAAATAGAACTGTTTTAGAGTATCACGAAAGTATTAAATTATATTAAATGGTATTAAAGGCTATTAAAATAATCAGCCTTCTGGGAGAGTTAATATCTAGTCTAAATTCTTAATTTTATTTTTCTGCAATATGCAGAGGAATTCACATAAGCTTTGAAACATGGCCTAAGTAAAAATTAAATTAAAATACCAAAAGGTGTAAAGGACATTTTTATTATTTTATTTCTTTTTTGAGCATACATTATTTAAAAAAACATCTGTGTATGGTTTAATTTGTTTCATATTTCACCTTCTACATCAGAAACTTCACCAAAGATCAAAAGAATGAATAAAACAACAAAAAGCTTATACCTCTTTTCCCGAATAAATACCATTGCATATCTAAACAAAGTCACAATTCATCTCATTCACAGCCATTTCAGCTTATAGCAGATGTGTGCTTTGAAAAAAATTATTGGCCTTATGAATAAAGATTAGCATTCTTCTCTTCATCTCTGTTGGAGAGAATGATATTCTACAGTAAGTGGACATGAAATTCAACAGTGGGAATTTTTCAAATAAAATTGACCAGTTTCATTGGCTACATTTTCAAAGCACCGCATGGAAGGGATTCACACAAATACTGTTAATAAAAACTTTACAGATGTGCGTCTATTTCTCTGACTTTAGCCATCATTTCTAACTTATGTGACGAAGAAATGTAAAAAACAGAGAGAAAAATAATTTTCTTTTCTCTCTTCTTCAGACCAATAAGATCTTTTAAACTTAAAAATATTCAACCATGTCCAGTTCAGCTGTGAATTTATTATAATGTTAGCTAGAGGTTAAATAGTAGTTCTCAAGGAAGGTGGTCAAAAGTCAGAATATTGGCAGTGATTTGGCCCTGTTTCTTAGCTAGTAATGAGTTTATAGGTATAGTAACGGGTTTATAGGTAAATGAGTAAAATACAGATAATGAAACAATAAGAGGCTAAATTTTAAGTATTGTTATACGGCATCTAATTTCGACAAGGGTCGTTGTTTCTGTCTGCCAGTTCTCCTTGGATTTAAGCATTATCTCTGTTATATTCAGATGAAAAGCAGATTTAATGTAAAACCTAGTTAAAACTCAATGACATGATTGAAATGGAACAAACTATACACACACAAAATGACAGAGAAAAACTTCCAAAAACCAACTGTATTTTAAGCCCCAATGACTTTTATATTTATTCATATCCTTTGGCTTATCAGGTCATTAGTAGATGAGAAAAATATTCCATCAACAGTAGTCTTGGATATCAAATATAGCTTTGTTGGGTGCTGAATTGGCCAGAATAAAACCAAAACAATAAACCAAATGAAACCAAATAAAACCCAGCCAAATAAAACCAAACCAAACTCCCTCACAAAATGAAAAACAAACAATGAAACAAATCCAAATCCAATCCCAAACCAAACAACTATGACTTGAAGGGTGAATTGAACTAGTAAATAAGGTTGAGATGCCTATTAAAATAAAAAATACATTTCAAAACACAACAAATAAATGTCCCAAAACCTAAATTGCACATAAATTATAGAAAAGGGGAACATAGGGGAAAATGATCTTGGTTTTCTGGACAATATCATCCCTTTATATAAATACTAGATTATAGTCAAGGACTGGGACTTTATCATCAAAGACCAGGATATTTTGGTCCCAAGCACCCGTAGGCTATTGCATACTCTGTTATTTGTTATTCTTTTTTTTTTTCCAAGAATAATTTATACTGCCAGTCCCAAAGAATGAAAACGGGGGAGAAAAAACAACAAACCAACAAACCAAACCCATAAAAACACCCACAAGCTTGGTTTCCTCACATCTCATTATAATACTGAAGTTTAATAATTTCAAAATAAAATACATTTCCCCCTCAAGACTTTTAAATAAATAATAAGAGTGGTAGTAGTAGTAATATTATAATAAATTATTGCCATATGGCTCTCCTTCCTGATCAGGGGAATAAATGAGAGAACCATGCATGATCTCTTACTATGCTCAGAGGGTCTATAGTCATTTATGATGTTTTTAAATTATATTGTTGATGTGGAGAATGAGAGTAACTTATATTAGTTTTTTAATTAATGTTCTTATTGCCTGTTGGATAGTCTTTCGTTTGACTTTCTGGAGTTAAATCGAAAGTCCTCTAGAATGATTAAATGTGGTTACCAATAACATACTGACTACCAAGCATCCTGTGCCCATAGAGGAACAGTGGATTGGCTTGTTTGGTACTCACCAAGCTCTCAGAAGTGTCAGGTATTTTTCAGGGTGAGTGGAGAGAGGAAGGGCAACCTGGGACCAAGTGGAGTGACTGTTCATGGGTGCTGCCTGACACATGACTGCCACAGGAGAGGAACCAATTTCTTCAAAAGACATGCTTGCAAAGGCACTGCTCTGACTATGGCCTTGAGTATTACTAAACCACTGTCACATTCACTATTAAAATTTTTAATATTGCTGTTTTATATCCATAAACTGATTGCTATTTCTGTCTTACAAGTGAAGCATGTCATTCCATCCATGACAAATAGACACTAAAGAAAAAAGCATTTTATCTCCTCCAGACCACAGTGCAGTTTGCTTAGAAGAACCAAATTTAACACGATATTCCAGAAAACAACAAGGTTGATGGAAGACTGAGATTCAAAGAATGAATTGTTTTAACTTTTCTATCTGATTACTTTCTAACCAGGTTAATAAATATTGTTTTGTTTTGTAAAAAAAAAAAAAAAAAAGCTTTTCTGACTTATACTGCTTTCTAGACACAGAATTAATGCTCTAGACCCAGAGCTTAACTTAAAGCTCTTTAGTAGGAGTTACAGACCAAGCAGGTGTCAGCACTCCTATGTACTCATTACCATTTCTTGTGCACCTACAGTTCCTACAGCCATCATGAATTATGTTTTGACTGTCTAACTCAGGTTATCTAAATCCATTGTTTAATTTCATAAATTGTGTGATGTTAAGACTTCTTAACATTTCCAACTTTCTCAGGTAGCCTTTTTACTAAGGATTTGTTCAGCTGATCAGAGCAAAGATCTGTTGGATCTGAGTCCTCTGACTGTTTCAAGTGTCTATGCACAGGAGCATTCAAATGCTGCAGAGTCCAGGCATGCAAATCACCAAGCAGCACTGCATATGATTTCAGATGTGGCACATCATGTCTTTTATAAGATATTGATTGCTCTGGACATCAAAAATAGCTGACTTACCTATGATTTCTCAGTTTCATTTTATTTACTTAGAGGACGTCTAGTCATGCCAAGGTGTATAATTTTGCCTGGTCAGTTTTATGGATTGCATTATGTGAGAGATGATTTCTTTTCTCAGGCAATTATATAATCAAATATAAGTCTCTGATTGCTCATCTGACATCATGGCATACCATACTATTGTACTGTGGCAATTTCTTGCTGTTTCCTTGTGCTTGTAAGATATTTTTGGTATATCTATGATTTCCCATTTCCTCAAAATAGAGTGGACAGCAGAAAAGACTTAAAAAACCAAAGTTTTACTAAGATCATAAATATAAATAAGGAGAAAACTGAGAAGAGGAAAACAAGACCTTCCAACAACCAAAAGGAAGTAAACAAATTTTTCATGTTAGGTAGCAATATGCTGGATTTAATACTGAAAAAGAGAGAACTGTGAAATCAAAGTTTAAAATAAAACCAGAGGAAACATTATTGATCGGTCTGTAGTTTGCCTTGTGTCTATTGCATAGCAGCTGAGAGAGGATGTTTTGTTACCACAGTTTCCAGACCTCTGGAAAACTCAAGGCACTTGAGAATGCGCGAGTAAAGTGCTGGTGGAAAAGTGGCTAGTTCACAGAAACCTGATCATAGATTGATGTGTTTTGGAAAACACCTTTAAATGCCATTTTGTCTATCATCCTTGTCATGGGCCAGACAATTTAGAAAAGCACTCAGGAGTTTTGTAGAAAAGCCATAAAGCAGCTGATGTGACAAGGCCCATCCTTGAAGAGAGGCAGCCACTGATGTAGGATCATCAATGGTGCCTGCTGAGATTTTGGAGCTCCAGATGGACAGAGAAGATTAGTGCCCCGATAGGGACAGAGTGCATGGCCAGTGTCTCTTCTGGCTTTTTTCTTGTTTTCCAAATCCTCTTGCCACCCATTCTTTTCTGTTCATGTCCTTCTTCAACCCCTCATAGCTTCCTGAATTCATCTGGCAGTTTTTGCATCTCATCCTGAATTCTGAAGCAGAGCTTGTGGTCTTGAGTTTCAAGGAGAGATAATCAACAAGCACCTACAGAAGAAATAGAGTTTATTTGGTATTCCTCCAAGAAACGTAAGAAAAATAATTTCCTCTGCAGTATGAAACATATCATTTCCCAAATACTGACATTTCTAATTTACTGGATTGGCTGATTGGAAATAAAAGATGGAATTAAAACAAGACTTATGTACACATTGTGTGTGTATTTTTAATCCCTCATCTGTCCTCTTAAATAAATAGGAAAATTATTAACCTATAGCACTGTCGTACTGCTGAGGAGTTATAATTTCCATTCTCTTTGCTAGATTATGGTTCTATTGAACTATCATGGAATTTATATATTTTTTGTGTTTTTGTCTTCAATCATATCATATACATACATCATTATTGCCCTAGCCTGTGAATGTCCACAAGAACAAATTATTTCAAGGCAGATTTTTTATTTCCGCTGCAGTCTTAAATTGGATAGTACTTACTCATGTATCATTCTCTGAATGCTGAAAATACATACTTGGGCTGACAGAAAAGAGGTCAGCTGGCTATTTAGGAGCAGTTGTCTGTTTTATATCTTGAAAATACATTGCTCCCTGAAGAATAAGGAATTAAAATACAAGTTAAAGTAACTTAAATTACAGCCAGAATTAGATGTTGAAGGACATCAACATGTTATCATTTGAATAATATCTATATCTGAGAATTTAATTCAAAAATTTGCTGTGATGACAGAGACAGTTATTTGCAATGACAAACAGTAAATACCAATCAAGTCTCCAAGGAAGATTGCTTTTGTTTTGGAAAGGAGTATTATTTTCTATATACATAGTAGTACAGTGAAGAGAACACAGTCAGAGGTGTTTAGCCAGTCCTGAGAACTGCTGAGGATGAGATAAGGCAGAGAGAGGAAACACCTGATGGGTACTCTCAAGAAATGCAGTAAAAATCTTGGTTACACCACCACTTCTCCTAGGGATGCCTAGATAGAGAACTGACTCTTTCTTTTCATTATTCAGCCCTCACAATAACCACATCTGCTTTGTCCCACACTGATCAGACACTCAGTTTTGAAACTATTGCTCTAGGACTTTTGCACTGGCAAAATGCCATGTACTTCTCCACTACCTCAAAAAGCCACAGAGGACAAAAGGAAGTCTTACAGATGGTCAAATTCAATCATAGTCAGTTCCAACATGGGAAATTAAGTGATGTATTATTAGGACCATGAAAAAATTGTTTGTGGGCTGTGATATAAATTATATAATGGTTATCATGAGAAGATAGAATCTGGTTAAACCAATTGCATTCAACAATGAGAATTTCACCTATAAGCAATACACAGCCAGATTATTTTATAGTTTTTAATTGCAATGAAAATCAAGGGCATCCAGAAAAAGATATTGGAGTGCATGACAGTGGATTGGAGATTTTTTTCCAAAGACAGTATTCCTATTTCCAAAAGGCCAAGAAGTTAGCTAAATTAAAAAAAAAAAAAATAAAAATCACAGCAAAGCAATTGAACTTTAATCATGATTTCTCCAAATACGTGCTGCTCCATTCATCTCTCATTAAGTTTTTCTTCTGCTCTCTCTGTATGGTCAGTCAGGATAAACACTTTCAGAAAGCAATTCAATGTATTTTACAAAAACATATTTAAGTCATCCTCTGACAATGCTCATTTCTCTCCATTCTTCTTGGATGAGAGAGATTAAGCAGCTGGTTTAAAGTAGATGCTTAATTTAGAACTAAGTGATAATAACCCCAGGCTAAAAGTCTGTAATTTTTACAAAATTTTTGAGTGCATTTGAAATTTATTATTTAAACATATGTATTTTGACAAAGTGACATATTTATTGTCAGACTCACTGCCTTTATACAAGGCAAAAAATAAACTCAGGATTACAGATTTAGGTGGGAAGGGACCTTTGGGAGAGTGTCAGATCCAATTGCCCTGCTGAAGTAGGGCCACTTACAGCAGGTTGATGAGACTGTGTCCAGACTGCTTTTGAATATTTCTGAAAAGGGACCACAATATTTATCGGCAACCTTTGCCAGTTTTTAGTCACCCTCACAGCTAAAAACTACTTCCAAATGTTCAGGCAGAAGATGCTGTGTTTTACTTTGTGCCCACTACCTCCCATTCCTGGACACTGAACTGTGCCTTGGTCTGGATGCTCTTTACACCCTCCCTTCAGCTGTTTGTGCACATTGGTAAGAGCTCCCTTTGATCTACAGGATGAACCAGCCCAGCACTCTCAGCTAAAGAGAGAGATGCCCTTAAGTCATTTTAGTGACCCTTTTTTGGACTCTCTCTTGTATTCGGTAGCCCAAAACTAGACACAGAATTCCAGGCATGGATAAATAAACCAAAAGTCACTTGAAAGTCATATGAAGCTTTCAATTATCCTTGTATGAAGTATCTATGATAATTTTCAGATAAAAAGACTAAACCTCTCATCTATTTTCAATCTTCAACCAAAAGTCTGGTCATAGTCCAAGAGATGTTCTGTCAGTCCTGTGCTATCTGCCAGGGATGTCTGAAACCTTTGACGATTAAGAAAACTGATCTGTTTTGTTCTTTTGAGAAGAAGTTAATGTCAAAATCTGACATCAGATGATCTAGAAATATAATCTTGACCAGTCAGCATTTTAGTTGGTTTTTTTTCCCCTATCAAAAACTAAACATAGGTTTCAAAGCAGAAAATATCACAGCCCATCTGTTTATTGTACTTGATCTTGCAGTGGCTCCAAAAGGAATTGCTCAGACATCTAAAGCTAAATAAAACCTATGTAGTAAGTGCAGAATAGAAGAGGAAATGACAGAAAATTGGCAGTGGCAATTAAGATTTTTAGAAGAGTGGGGAGAAATTTAAAAATACTGTACCATGCAGAAATTAGGTAATCAAAATTATCCATGTATGATAAACTTCTAAGAAAACAGAAAGAAATTTTGGAAGCATATGCAATTAATAGCAAAATTATCTCTAAATGGAAAAAAATCAGACAAAAAAAGTCAGACAATCATTTTACTGAATATATAGCAGTTGTTTAAATCAAGTAGAACTTGACTATTAAGAGTATATAATAATTTATAGTTCTATCACACTGTAATTACTTCTGATGCTTCTGTATGCAGGTGCTAAATCACATTATTGACCATTGTAAGGTGTGTTTGTTTTACGATGAAATACATTTTCTAAATCTGCACACACTTATATGTACACATGAAATCACCTGTGAAAACCTAGATGCCATTTTTGCAACTTGCTGTTATGACTGTATGTGTTATAAAAGAGGACAAAGAGTATCCTTCAAATTTTAGGCTTTGTCTGATAAAATAGAAAAACTAGCAAGGAAAGAAATATGGAAATAATAACAGGATTACAATTAAAGCAAGGATTATTTTCAATTAATATACAAGAACATCCTATAAAAGGGAAGTTGAGATTCTGCTGTAGTGGGTGTCCAGAGATGCATTTGATATAATGCCATAACCTTTCTACAGATTACAGGGGCAAGAGGAGATGTGTGCTGGTTGAGCATGAACATTATCAACAGGAAATGACAAAGAATTCATCAAGCCATCACAACAGGCTGCAGGCCTGATCTCATGTCAAATTCTAGTGATGATCCTTAGGATTTGCTTGAAAACACAAGTAAACTTTTTGAAATATGATTGTCTAATATAAAAACAACTTCAACACTTGAGGTTAGCTTTATGAATCTACAAATTGGCACAACAGTTGGTAGCTGTTTGACATTCAGCTCCTGAAACAAAAAATCAATATCCAGGATGAAAGCAAAGAAAAATGTGATGAAGTGCCTTTGTGGTGAAAGAAGGAAGCTCCTCGTCTCCTTTCCCACCAGACTTTGTGCACAAGGAAGTTACAACCACTTCTATAAGGTGGTTGATCTGAGACATCTGAGACAGATTTCATGATGGCATTTTGAGTGGTTATTGAGCCAACGTGAGGGTCTTTGGGTGACAAGGGTTACAGTACAGGCAGTCACAGTCTTTGGAAATCCAGCCCTACACCCTGATCCTGTTGTGGTCCTGTTTCAGATGTGGTGATAAATTCAGGAGAACTATACTTCCTCTTGGAGAAAACCAACAGTCACATAGTGCTAAAGCTTTGGGGGGATTATTTTATGGATATGGGCCTGGAAAACTAAATACAATATTTTTTTACTTTCTTGCCTCAGGAGACTAGATACAAATAGAGACAAACTAGTGTTTTAGACCAAGCTAGGTTGAAAACTTGCAGTCGGTCTCTGCTTCACACTAACTGCTGTTACCATGCTGAAAAAATTATGGTTTTCCTCTTTTGGGGACATATTAAGCAGGAAGAGGATAGATGGGGTAAAGAAAAAAGGACGAAAGGGAAAGAATAATAGAAAAAAAGGGAAGAGGATACCAGGAAAAGTTCAAACCTGTGACTGTAAGGAAAAAACTGTTTTGGAATACAAAAATATACAAAAAGCAAAAGTGCAATAGAAGTCTTGAGGTAACAGTTAATAGGAAGTCAGCTATATTTCAAAGACTATGCCAGCAAGAAGAAAAACAAAAATAATAACTTTGATATGATTTTAGGTGCAAACAGAGGTTCATCCATCATAGACCAGACATGTATTAAGACCTACCTAAATGGCAGAGCTGTGGCTTTGCCCCATAATGTTGATCCATGAGCATCCCAGTATTTACAAAATGTGAAGAATTTAGAATAGAAAAACCCAAACTGAGATCCTGTACAATCTGACCTTTGAGGAAGGAACCAAAGTAGGGCAAAAATTTTATATATCCTGCCTAATATATGTCAGAGAGAGAAAACTTTGAAAAGTATGAATATAAGGCCATGAGCAAAATTACTTAAATTTATACAAGGGGGCATAAATACAATTAAAGAGGAACTACAAGGCAATGTATAATTTCCTAGCCTTGGAATACATTCAGCTATAGAGCAGTCTTATAAAGCAGTGGAAGAAAACTCATCACTCCAATACATTCACCCCATGTTCTCTTGCTGCAATACAATTTAAAAATTGCAACATCAGAATAAATACTGTTATTAAAAAAAAAACAACAACAACAACAAAAAAAAAAAAAACAGGAAATAATATTTTATTGACAAAAAGAATGATAAGATGATTGCATAGAATTACCATTGCTGATTTACTTAAAGCCAGCTATGTTCATATTAAAGAAATTCTTACACAGTAGTATCTTTCACTGAAACAACCTTAGTTATTATGGACAGAGATCTATAACTTCAATACTTCTACAAGATCAAAAACTGAGCATAAATCTAGCTGGGACAAAAGTGTTTTGTTTTTTCCTAATCTTAAATTAACACCTTCAGTGTCAAGTGAAAAACACTCTTGAGGCAACCATAGTGACAACAAATCTTTAAATATCACATTGAACTCTAAATTGTGCTCTTCAGGGCTGGGGTGAGGGAAAGGTCCCCAGGAAATAGACATTTACCTTTCTAAATCAATCCAGGTAAGGGACTTTTTTGACTGCCTGGGAAATAATATAGCAAAATCCAAGCAGCAAGAATGCAAGGAGATGGACAGAAGGTAAATCACTGTGAGGCTACTCAAACAGAGTAATAGCAGTCAGTGACACTCCATGCATGGCAAGCATGCAAACAGTCTGATATCATAAAGGCATTTGATGAAAGAGGTAAATGAGACAGAACAAACCAATATACTATTTTTGAGCAGGCATTTTCCTTTAGCAGCAGCAGCTTGTTCTCTCTCCCTCAAAGGAAAATCTCTGTCGTGTACCTTGTTTCAACTTTTAAAATTTCTTGTAATTTATTTGATATTTGCATCCCACTCGGTGAAGTTTCAAACTGAAACAAAAACTGTTCCAAACCTCCCCATGTGATTACAGATACTTGGTGAGCTGCCTCTCATTTAGCAGGAATGGGAAGCAGCAGCCAATACCCCATGGGCCTCTGTCCATAAGGGCCCCTGAGGCAAGAACTGCTGCTGTTTTTGAATGCGGATGAGTCGAAGTGGATCATTGACTCACTTTAAGGACAAGTGAGAAGTTCACAGAACTGAGTTCACAAAAGAAACATGAAATTAATTAAGATTATGTCACTTTGATGTCCCCTAGTCACCCCCCACACACACAAAAAAAAACCAAAAAACAGTAAAAGTCTTTCTTGTATTTATTGGATGTAGAACCTAAAGGATTTGAAGAACATGAAGCAGGCTTGAATGGAACAGTCTGAAAAATTTCTTCTGCACAGGGAAATACTTTGTGCAACATGACCAAACAGTACGATGTATTAAAGCACACAGCTGCATGGAAGCATAAAGAACATTTCAGGGCAGAGAATAGCACATGATACATTTTAAACAGAAATATGATGGGTCACATTTTTTCCAAGGCTAAGATGAAACTTTGGCAAACATCCTAGATTTACTGGTCACATTTACATTGTGGCAAATACAGAACAAGAAATTCTGATTAAGAAGTTTCTCAGTGGGTATTTACATGTAAAATTAGTGCTATTTGTAATTTCTTAATTAGGTACCATCTTTCTTCTTCCTTTGTGAATTTACATCTGAGCAAAGACATTAAATAATGAGGCCCAGAAATGGTACTGTACAATGGGATAAAGGATTATAAAGAGCTAATCAAACAAAAAAATCAGCTTGTAGCCTAAAGGAAGTAGTACACAAAAAATAATTTTTTGCTTGCCTCTTTCACGACCCACAATGGAACTTGGGGCAAATGTAATGTAATTTGAACTAAAACATCTTTCCTTGTAATGAATGAAGACCTAGGGATTCCACAAACTTGACTATTGTATATTTAATATTAGAATACATGGATATAAACATAGTGCATTTACAGATATAAATTTGAAAGCATATAACTTCTTAAAAATTTGTGCTAAATCCCTTCACTCACTGGTATGTTTTAATCAGATTGACCTATAATATATAATCAGACCATTTCCATTAAGAAACATGTACAATCTTGTCCATTTCATCTAGAACTTAAACTAAGTTCTACCAATCACTGTAACCTGTTTATTAACAGATGATGGATTTCTTGTGTAATAAATTCCTGTCAAAATCATTTCAGGTCAAGAATCTAACATGAGTTCTGAGGAAAAAACCATGACATCCTAAATGCTGACTCTTTTTTACAATAGAGTGTTTTATTTTACCTTTTTCATATTCTTATCTTCCTAACAATAATTGTGTTTCAATATTTAAATATTATTTGAAGCATAGCTTTGTTTTTTTTTTTGGTTTTTTTTGTTTTTTTTTTTTTAATTCATTAGGAACAGATTAAAGTAAAGCTAAGTAATATTTCTGTGTGTTTCTCTTTAATGTGTGTTCTGGGGCCCATCTTCTCTGTGTGTTCTGGGGCCCATCTGCATAGGCACTGTTTAATACTCCTGTCTATTTTGACTTTGATTTTTGAAGGAAACTAAGGATTGAATTTAAAGAAAAATAATAAGAAAATAATTTCTATTCATTAAATAGACTTAAACATATAATCTAGCAAAAGGACATTTGATTTCTAACATGGGTATCTTACAGTATTAGACCATCAATTAGTAAGAATTTTTCATATCCCATGCTAGGCTTACCCATTAACACAAGCCTCAAATTCAAAGAAAAAATTTTTAAAAGAAATCAAGCAATAACTCTGCCTACATCATCAGCAAGTTCTACAACTGTCCACTTAAAATTCCATTACTAAGCTCACTTTCAGTACCATTCATAGTTAATGAAAACACAAAAGTGTTTTATAAGACTGAGTACAGCCAGAAGATATTTCTGTATTTTGGCAGGCAAGGTTGATCTCTCACATAGCTGAAGCCATTTTCCTTCTTGGTGTTTTTTAACAAAGACTAGAATTCAGATGATCCAAAACGCAGTTATATATTTATACATCAAGAAAACTGTGCCAGGAAACAATAAGGCTGAACTATGTGTAAAATATGAACTCATGTATCTGAAGTATTGGATTTGTTTGTGCTGCAAAAAATTCACATCTGTTCTTACCACAAAGTCCATTAATGCAATTTTTCCACATTTTACAGATTTTACAATTATCTACACTTTCCACGATTTTAAATTATGCTTTTCTTTTACTCTGATACATTGCAAAATTTAAGCCCATCAAACTTGTATACACAATCAAGAAAACAAAACTTTCATTACTCTGCTATTGCCCCACTGACACTTTATTATTGATTTCAATTTGAAATTTTTATAATTAATAATGAATTCTGAAAAAAAAAAATTACCTCCACTGCTGATTCAAGACAAGAGATGCTTCTCTGAATAGAAATACATTCTTGAATTATATTTATAGGCATGAATATTTGCTAACTTTCTGCTAAAAATTTTCTCATAAAATACAGAGTAAAATTCCCAACTATATTTCCATGTTCTAAATAGATTAGCCCTCTCAAAATCAATAAAGTTCATTTAGCTTGATTCCAGTTGAGTAGTATTTACTTTCTTAGATTTAGCAAAAGGATATATTCCCATAGAATTTCAGAGCAGAGCTTTCTAGCCTTTGAGAGTACATGAAGACTAATTTTGCAACTAGAAAAAATGGCAAAATTTGTTATTGTGATCCATATCTCTCAGATTCACCAGTCTTATGTCAATTTTCAATATAAAATATTCTGAAATTATTGCTAATGGTAGCATTTTTTGCTGCAGCTAAAAAACTGTAATACTATAGTGGGAGAATATGAAATATGATTTACCTTTCCCTTGGCTTGAAATACCCCAAAATCTTGTTTCAAGAATTCTAGCTTTAATACCACTGTTTGTGTCTATCAGAAGTTATTGCTGGGAGATACTTGGAACAGCTCTGGTCAGATGACTCCAGCATAGGCTCTTTCCCAAGAATCTGTTTTCTGCTAATATCAGATATGGAATACTGAGCTGAATGGACGTTTTCCATCATCTAGTAAACCCACATTTTTAAGATGAATGTAAGTCAGAAAGAAAATATATAGAAGCAAGCAAGCAAACAAATAATGTTTCTCAGTTGTTCGCCTTTACTTATCCATACATCAGGCAGACATTTCCATTTGCAGGAAAATTAATTATTGCTTCCAGTTCTGAGTGTGCATGTGTGCATGTCCACATATATTGTGTGTGTGAATACATATGCCAGCATGTAAACAATGGGTTGTGACTGCAGTTGCAGTCTCTCTCTGGATGAGACAGATTTTTTTTCCAATAGAAAAGAACAATATTGTAATTTATTTTAATTTCCTGGCATTCAAAGAGATTAATTAATCTATTTTAATGACACCTACCTGGATGAATTAAATTTCAATTAGACTTTGATTAGAAAGAGATTACTAGAGGGGGGCTGCCACTAAAAAGAGAATAAAATAACCAGCATGCTTGCCAGAGGACTGTGAACAAACCACAAACCAGAGGATAGGGCTGGTGTTTGGCATTTTCAGTGCCTTTTTAATTGTAGCATCTTTCACCATATATACTTGAAGAATTGTGTCTGATGCTTCTGATATCTACTAAGGGCACTTTTCAACCTACAATTGTTCAACCCTACAATTTTCTGAAATCCTTGCAAGTGTTAGGTCAGAGTATATCTTTAGCCTTCCTGAATGTAAGGACAAAGAGATAGCTCTCAGTAAGTTAAAAATAAATACTATAAGTAAAGGTTCCTGAAAATAACATATAGCTGAAAGAGAAAGTTATAAAAGGGCAAGGAATCAGACAGCAAAAGATGCATACCTTCCATAGAGAATAGTTTGAATATATATGGCCCAGGTCTGACCTGAACATAAAGCTGACAAGCAAAGTGTTATTGTTTACTAAGTCTAATCATACTTTCATTAAAAATTGTCTATACACTAACAGAAATAATAAAAAACCCCAAAGTTTACAAAGAAATTCAATACTACCTTAGCAAAGTGCAAAGAGCTAGATACTTCAATGATGTTTCACATAAGCATACAGAAAAACATTTTTGAATGTTTACGCTGACTCCTGAATCATTTCTGCAGCAGTAGTTAATTGGACATCTTAGTTCCTGGGCTATATGGCCATTCCTGAGTTATTTCCAAATTGCAGCACATACGTCTATGCTTAAATTCCACTGCTTTGAATTTATCTTTTTCAAGCTCTGTTTTAGAAATGTGGCTGACCTGGCAGGTCCTGACTGCTTGATGTTACTTAGCTTTAATTCTGAATGCCATTAAAATTCTGCTTGCTCTACAGTCTCTCACCTCATTGTCACAAGCTCACAGAGAATGATTGTGGAGGAAAGCTCTGTCTGAACAGCTAAAATCCAGAAACAACCCAGCTGGAGTCCAAGTCTCCATTTATATCAGAGAGTGTTTTTTCCTGCAGTGAGACTAGAAAATGGCATATACACATGTAAATAAATACATAATGTTTTGTACTTACATGACACCTAAAAATCAAAGCATTTTCTATGCAGTATTTAATCCTCAAATTACTTATTCCAAAAATATCATCTTCCTAATTTTTGATACAAATAGGACCTTGGTCAAGGTCAACCAATGGCTTTTCACAGAATCACAGGATATACTGAGTTGGAAGGGACCCACAAGGATCTTTGAGTCCAACTCCTGTGTCTGCCCAGGACCAACCCCAAAGACATAAGTTTACTTTTGGCCAGAACTTTTTAAGGAGAGCCTTAACTGGCTTACTAAAGGTCACAGTGGAGAAAAGCTTTAGAAACAGAAGATATTGGTCTAAATCCGAGCATAAGATTGTGTCTATGATCATTACATATTTGGCACCTTTTAAGAAAATATTAACAAAAATTTCCTGGAATGGACAGACAACCTTCCTTGCATAGGTCAAATGCAGAAGCAGTTAAAGTGAAAAAAGTATTTTTGTAGTGAAACCAAGTGTTTGTGTAGTAGCAATGATTGGGCAAAACAGAAATATAGAGCACACTGCAAATACACCATCTGAAATAATGAATAGACACTACATTTACCTCTAAAGTACATGGTAAGACAGTCCATCTTCCTCAGTGTTGAATTACCAAGAGATAGAAAATGGAACAAGTAAGAAGAGGTTTATTCTAGTTCCCTTAGGCTAAAAGATCTGGATATCACTAAAATGTCTAATGCTTGTCTCACTCTCAGGAATACTAGGGGGAGCACACCAAAAATATATTTAACTAAGAGATCTTCCTGTGTTATTATATTAAGGCAGGCTTTCTTCATGCATCAGCAATGTCAGCAGAGAAATTAACATTTGGGAAATTGTCAGCCCGTGATTCAAGGACATTTATCAATAAGTACACAATTTTCTTTCTGTCAATTGAATATAAAGGAAGAAAGGAAGTCTTAATATTTAAAATTACTTGTTAATCAATTATTTATCGGAGAATAGAGTTGTAAGCATCTGAAAACTGAATGTTCAATTTGAGCTGTCTGCAATCATGAACTTCTGGGTACTGCTGCTTATGAGCTTTGGAAAAGGCTAAAAATATTCTTCAAAATCCTTACAATTTAAAAGCAAAAATTAATACCCATATATGTTCCTCCAATGCTTTTAGAACATGACCCCCAATGCTTTTACAACACACTACAATGAAATGTTGCTGCCTGTACTCACAGGTGCCCAGCAAAAGAACTTATTGGATGACAATAGACAGAAGACCTAGGCAAGGAAAACTTATTTTAATTGATGAAAAATTAAAAATAATCTCATTTCTACCCTAAATATAAATACTAGCCACACCTAAATCCTTAAAAATTGATAGAAAATATTTACATTCCTCTATCCCCTGGTCTTTGTAAGTCTCAGGATTTCATGTGAGAATTTTTTCATTTTGAGTTATTGACCTGATGTTCACTGCAAATCAAAGACCTTTTGCAGCCTTTCAAAACTTGGGTTTACAAAAAGGATTTTGATTTTCACACAAATTTAGCTTATATACACTTGTATTTTTCTCTCACAGGATATTCCAGTTATAGCCAAACAGAGAGAACTGACTTTTTGGATTAGTTACCCTGTGAAACATTTTAAACCATAATTTCAAGAAAACAGAGTACTGTAACACAGGAGTTGAAATTATAACTTTCAATGTTCAAATATTACTTTTAACTTTTTTCCATATCTAATTAGAATGCCTTCCCCTTTCCAAACAATTCCCTTATTATTACTATTCCAAATGAAGAAGATGATCTATCTTTTCCATACTGCTTGCAAAAGCAATCTGTCTGTGGTCAGGACTGAGGAAAAACTCCTTCATAAGGGAGAAGGAGGTGAATGCTATTCTACTGCATGCATTTATTCACTTTTAAAGAATTAATTGAAGGGTAGTCTTAGGTACTTCAATGTAAATTAGTGTTTGTTCAGTAAATCAAGATGGTTTCCACAATCGCCTGTTTTGAGTTCAAATTGTAGAACCATAGAATAGTTTGGCTGGAAGGGACCTTAATGATCATCTAGTTCCGATGCCCCTGCCAGGGACAGGGACACTTCCCGTTTGACCAGCTGCTCAATGCCCCATCCAACCAGTCATTGAAGCCTGACAGGGTTGGGTTATCCAGAACTTCTTTGGACAACCTCTTCCAGTGTCTCACCACCCTCACAGTAAAGAACTTCTTCCTATTATCCAACCTAAATTTCTCCTCTTTTAGTTTGAACCCTTTACTCTTTGTCCTATCACTGCAGTTCATGATGAAGAGTCCCACTCTGTCTTCCCTTCAGGCCCTCTTCAGATACTGGAATCTTGCTGTGAACTCTCCATACAACCTTCCCTTCTACGGGCTGAGTAGCCCCAAATTCCTTAGCCTGTCTTCATAGTAGAACAGCCCTAGTCCTCTTATCAACTTTGTGGCCCTGTGGACTTGTTCCAATAGTTCCATGTCCTTCTTATGTTTGAGCACTGGAACTTCAGGCAATACTCAAGGTGAGGTGTAATGCAAACAGAGCTGGGAGGAAGAGCCACACCCCTTGACCTGCTGGCCATAATCCTTTAGATGCATCCTTTCACAATTCTTCCTACAATCCTCCCCACAATCCTTTACATGCATTTTAGAAACATAGCCAATATAGTGATGCAATATATTCAACACTGTGGTCTATGCAGTATATTTTTACATATGTACATGCTGTATAAAGTACACACAGCCTGCTGCTTCAAGATTACATTGCATCTCTGTGAAACTAGATAACACTGGAAAGCTGTAGTAGATAGTTTTACTCTGTGCCTAGACCACATTAAATCTTGCTATGCATTGTTCAGAATTTACTTGCTTTAAATAATATCATGATCTCAATTCACATATCTGAAGTGATTTATTTGTAGGAACCACTTTAATGAGGACTGCTTACCCTCACATGTTCATGACTATTGGAAGCATGAGTGGCTGCATGAAATTGGAAGTTCAAAATTAGACTACTGTAGTTTCTAGGTGAATTTGATATAATAAATTAACATGCAAGGAATTGCACTGAGCTGCTTTTATGAAAAAATCAATAAACTCTTGTAATAAAAATGGTAATAAACAAGCTAGTTCAGTAAATAATGAAAAAAGTAGATTATGTGCTTTATTGGACTAATTAGTAAAAGCTTTATAAGATCAAATGTTCTCATCAAAATTAAGGATATTCCTTTTTGAAAGAATCATGAAAATAATTTCCCTTTTCTCACTGAACTCTGCAAACTACCTGAAACTCATTGAACTGTAGCTCTTCCACAGCCTTTATATGTTTTTTTTTAATGGGATTTTAATTTGTTTAAGTTATAAAATAAAATGTCTGAAAATAAACAAATGAAAAAATTCCACACCTGAAATGCTCTATGATTGCAGACATTCCATATTTTGCTTGATAAATGTATCTAAAAAGAAATATCTGAGATATTTTTTAAAAAATATTTTTTTACATTAAAGGAGTTTTTCTCTGTTAGATAAAAGTTTTTTGTCCAGCTATGATTTTAAACATACATTCAACATGGAGAAAATACCTGAAGGAGAAAGAGTTTTCTTGAATGAAATTAGAATTATATCTTTCTTTTCCCTTACATATATGCTTTGTTGTTTTGCTGAATCAAGTTGAAAACAGTTACCCTTGGAAGGTGTCCTACCCTGCTCCCAATTAGTTTAATAGCAACTGTCAAGGATTTGAAGCATTCTGAGAACACATTTACTCTGTCACCCTCCTATTTCATGATTGGCTGTTAGTGACAAAATATATTCCCTCACAGTCAGTGTTTCAAATGATTCTCTTTTAATTAGTCTTACTCAAAACCATCTGTGGCTGATAGAAATAACAATAGTTTCAACTTCTTTTCATCATGAAGCCTGAACTTTATGTATCTTGTCCAGAAGACTGATTGTTTATGCCACAGCCAGTCCCGATGCCTTCAAAAATCATTAAATCTTTTCTGACTTGTAAGAAAACCAAAGGGCTAAAATAGACCACCTGTAAAAAGCAGATCCTTTAAAGAGGTGCAACTTCTAGTCAGACTGAAGATCAGGTTGCTCTTTCTTACTTTCATGAGAGAATAAAACTTTTCGGATTCATATTTTCTGTCTTTTAATTTATCAGATTATATTTATTTTATGCTAGATCAAGGTCCAACTTCATTCATGGCTGGATGGGCTAAAGAAATGAGGTAAAGGAAAATGTGTTTTTTTACAGGAAGAGATAAAAACAAATTCAAAATCTTCTTTCCAGTGCCTTAGCACATAAAAATTCACATTTTCTGAAAGTCCTTAGCTATTTTGTGCACCAGGTCCATATTAGCTATACATTTAATCTTCTATTTAATGCAGCTGCAGGCAATGAGATGTGGGGTTTATACCATGATAAAGTCTACAACCAATCATAGGCAATGCAATTCACCAGTCAAACCAGGAGAAAAAGGAACAGTGAAGATGCAACTGGCTTTAAAGTGTCTCAAGAAACTTCTTTCAGCTTTTGTAGTGATGCCTTAAGTTTTAGTTTTCATGTTTGCAGATTCTGTGCTGCCTAGGGATGTAGTTCTGAGCCTCATATTAAGTGACAGTAAGCTCTCTTCACAGAGTAGGTAGACAAAACAAATCCTTTTCCTGCGGAAAACCAAGGACACCTTTCAGGCCTGAAAGCATAAACAATGGTGGACTGAAAGGAGGAACAAGAAGGATGAGACCTCACAATCTGAAGCTGTAATTGGACAATTAAACCCCAATATGCAAATGGACCTAAACTTATAAAAGTGTGAGACCTCGTGACCGGGATGCCATTTTTTTGGGTTTTTTGTGACTATTCTTGGTCCAGCCGGGGCACAGCCTTTGTCGGGCTCCTCTCCTGCCCAGGCTGGATCCTGGAGGCCTTTCAATAAATACATACTTTATTCTCTAGCTCTGTCCAGTCTCTGTTTCAGGTCAGCCTTCCAGGGCGTCAGTAGAAGGAACAGACAAAAAGGGGCATAAGCAGAAATTCTAGCTGTAAGGCTGGTCTTCATGTGAGTGACTGGAGATATCAGCCATATGGGAGACAGAAGATGCTGTAAGAGGAGGACAGGTATGTGCACGGGAACCAGAGGGACAGAGAAATTGATATGCCAGATTCATGCCAGATATGTAAATCATGCCAATAAGCCTAAGGTTTTTCCAAGAGGAAAAACTGCTCTATTAAATGTAATTTAATCTCGGTTGGATGTCAGGTATCACTGACTTGAGCCTTTTATATGGTTTAAAATGAAAGTCCCCCCAAAAGCAAAACAAAGAAAACAAACCCACAAAACCCCACAATAATAACAGAGAAATTTTCTATTTGATTTTTTATAAAAATGGCATTTTCTCCTGCAGCAAATATACAAGTGGTTGAAGAGAAAATGAAGAAGAATATATTGCAGTGCAATCTAGTCTGCAAGGAATGTAAATAAGGTTTCAGTAACTTTGTCTCAAATTATATATCCAAAATCATATAGGCAAAATATCTAAATTCTTTAATTTTACCCATAGTGTTATTGTTTAATTGTCTACAATGTCCCCCCAAATTAATACCAAAATATCATCATAGTCTGTTGTAATTAACTTTGCTTCCATTTTGATTAGCTTCATCCTGGTGCAAATCCATGGCCATTTCATTCAATGAGAGCTGGAACGACCTCATAATTTGCCAGTTGCAAATTTCCTAAGTATTGCTTTTTCCAAAATATTCTTTTTTTCTTGTCATAGGGAAATATATGCTTTTAATGCGTATATGTTTTCCTGTAAATCATGTACTAAATTCCATTACATATCAGCAATTAAGAATCCAAATGGTTTAAAACACAGTATTTCTTTCCACAGACTTGCTTAAAAATAGAGAGAAATCTCTTTTCAGAGATAAATTTTTGCATAGGATAGTTATTGCAGTAATGAGGTATTTCTAGAGAAAAATATAGCAACATAATTTTTACTTGTTGCTTGGTAAAACAGTGAAAGCACACACAGATATTCAGGAGTCAGTAGCCATTCTAGGATGGTAAAACCTATTAATTAAATTTAAAAAACGCAAAATGTCTTTCTATTTTTCCCATGTATCATTTTTTATATCATATTCACCTTAATGTTTGAACAATAGCTATAGCTAGATGAAGTTGGTAACAACATTATTTAGGTTAATAGTTTACAAGTTCACCTTATGCTATTACATAATCTCAATTAATCAGTACATTTCATACAGTATTATTCAATCTGTACAAATAATCAGGAGGGTTATGACTAGAAGATTGTGCTGGAGAGTTTACTTTTTTTTACATTTTCTTCCCTAATAAAAGAGCCTGTTGATACAACTGGAATTATTACAACACATGGTAAGACATTTTTTCATTTTTTCTTTTCCTCAGAAATCCTTCCATTTTTCAGTGTTTTATATGTGGTCAGAGTAACCTGCTCTTCTTTATAAAAGTCATTTGGTACCTTTTGCAGTCTTAAACTATTGAGTTGCTCACATGAATCTCCACCTTCTTTATTAATTTCATTTACCAGGCTTGGAACATACATTTCTATATGACATGAAAATACACTATATGATAATACACTATATGATAATCTCACCATAACAGAGTCCATTACAGTTCATAGCCTACATAGAAGTCCTTCTTGCTTTATCCCCTTCATTGGGTTTACATGGCAAAATTTTGGTAGTGGAGGTACTGCAATGGGTGGCCTCTGTGAGAAGATATCAGAAACTCCCCCCATGCCTTGACAGAGCCATTTTTGTCCTGCTCCAAGACAGTCCTGTCTCTGGCCACAGCTGAGCTCATTGGAAATGTTGGGGTTTAAGAAGGAGGAAAAGTATTCAATGGCAGCTGGGAGAGGGAAGAGAATATCTGAAAGAAACATTCCTGCAGACAACAAGGTCGGTTCAACACACTGAAGCAGGTTTGCTGGCAGAACTTGTGATCTCAGGAGACGCACATCCTGAGGAAGTTTGTTCCTGAGGGGCTGCACCCTATGGAATAGGGGACATGCTGGAGCAGTTTGTGAAGCACTTCAGCCCATGAGGGAACGATCTGTGTTGTAGGAGTTCCTGAATAATGCGTCCCTTGGGTGGGTCCTCACACTGGAGCAGGGAAAGAGTGTAAGGAGGAAAGAGTATTAGAGACATGTAATGAACTCACTGTAAGTTTCATTCTCCTGGGGCTTGTGTGTGGGGAGCAGCTGGGACTAAAGTTTAACCTGCAAGAAAGGGAAAAGTGGGGGGAAGGTGTTTTTAGATTTGTTCTTGTTTCTCATTATCCTACTCTGTTTGGTTGACAGTAAGTTGCATTTCTTTCCTGAAGCTGTCTGTTTTGGCCATGATGGTAAATGGTAAGTGAATTTTTCTATCCTTATCTTGATCCATGATCTTGTTGCAGTACTTTCTCTCCTTGTATTGTTAAGGAAGAGAAGTGTTATAGCAGCTTGGTGGGCAGCTGGTGGCCAGACAAGGTCAAACCATAACATCTGCTTCACTTTTTTCCTCTGTTTCTTTAGAGGTAATCTAAAGAGTTCTTCTAAGTCTCTAAGAGAGACTAAGGCTCTCTCAGAGAGTCTAAGTGTCTACTAAAAAATACTGTGAAGACCATGCCAGCACATATATATGAATGTATAAATGTTCTGAAGTATATCTGAGATGTTCATATACATGTAGTCCAGAACACATTTTTGAATACCTGAAGGTACAGCTTTCTACCCATGCATGCTCTGCAGAAGTTCCTCTTGGCAATTTTTTTAGCTGTGCAGGCACATGAGCTTGGGTAAAGGAAAGAAAGATTGGTTTCCCTGAAGTATAACTAGTGCAGGGAATATTGCCATTGAAACATATGTAGCAGTTACTTTGCAGGTACTTAAAGATTTGTTTACTTGGTTTCATTTTATTTTACATTAATTAGATAAGCAAGGAAGAGATTAATTTTCTGACAACTTTCTTCCAACCGTTTCGAAGGGATTGGAAGGGTTTGTACCCTACAGATCTCTTTCATATCAGCCACCTGACAGAAGAAACCATGTCCATAATATAATGCATATCTCCGTTCAGAACATTCTTAGGTCATGTCCTCAAAGTTAGATTTAGTTTTAGTACTAAAACAGGAAGACATGGACGCCTATCTATTAACTGGAATATTCTCCTAATTTGATTTTGATAGTATCTAGTAGTTTAGTAAATAGGGGTAGTAACTTGGCTCATAAATTAAGATATTCAATATCCATTATTCAATGCAATATTCTTTTTCATACATTCCAGCCGAGAAGAAGGAGATACCTTCCCAGCTTTTGTCCTGATGAATGTCAAGACTAAGCCAGCATGGCTGGAAGCAAACCTGGATGCAAACATTTCCTTTTCTGCCCACTATGTTTCACTGATAGTGACCACATTATTTCCACTGAGGAGCTGAATTTTATTACCAGTCCTCATAGTGGTCATACAGCTATGACCACTTTTCTCCAGGATGGATTGCCTTCTGCTTTTATCTGTCAGTATCCTAGCAGGTGATCATAGCGTTTTTTCACTGGTAATAGCAAAGCAAATTTCAGCAGAATTATGTTAATTCTACTCAAATTAATCAATTACTGTGTTTGCATAGATCTTTAAAACACTCATAGAAGGCACTTTCTATGCCAATCAATGTGTAAATATTATAGGCCCTATCAGGCACTATCAGTTTCTCAAATGTTATAAAAATATTTTCTCACTAAAAACAAGACAGAAAATGTGTTATCTCCTGAGTTACTAGGCTTAAACATGGAAATTGGACGAGAGTATGTCTACAAAGCAAACTCAAACCAGGAAAGAAAACTATTAGAAACAGTGATGTCATCTTCCACAGGAAGGGATGTACAGCTGGACAGTGTCCTGTTCTTACACTATTAACATCAGCTGTTGTACTACTAGCACTTGCTTCCATCATGTGATAAATAAAAGCACTCCTCATAGGCAGGGTGTATCAATTTCATATCACATTAATATTGCACATTATACCTACAAAATTCTATGTAACCAGGTAAAGTGGGATTATCACCTGTCCCTGTCACAAAGTCAGACACACAGCAACTGTTTATTCCTTATTTAAGCCTATCACCTCTCATTGTTAGTTAGGTTTTTCTTTTAGGTGTGATTTTTCACTTTCTTTGACTACCAAGTCATCACATAGGGAATTGGAAAAGCTATCTGCCTCATCGTAGGACTGGGATCATTATGCATGGCTGTTACCCACACATGATTAAAAATCTGATATTTTCCACAGTAATCTGATTTCATTTTAACTTCTGTAGGTGGTCTGTGATTGTAATTGTTTTCTACCCTTGAAAGTTTGAGGCACAAACCACAGCGATTGCTCATTGTCTGTAATGTGTAACCAA
The DNA here is from genome assembly GCA_024734555.1 of Trochalopteron elliotii. NCBI lineage: Eukaryota > Metazoa > Chordata > Aves > Passeriformes > Leiothrichidae > Trochalopteron > Trochalopteron elliotii. Next base: position 4,267,246 of record JANPWX010000419.1, read on the forward strand.
AATATTTAACCAACAAATATTTTACTCTCAAATTTTAATCTCAGGAATATTCTGTATTCTTTTTGTCTTTTTTTTTTTATTCCCCTGTGCAAATCACACACAACTATATCAATACTGTTGTTATGAATACTATGTCATGAACTTTCAGTTATAATAACTGATACTCATCATGATTCAGTGATATTCTAGGCAATGATTGTTCATTTACTTCAGGTATTTAAGTACTTCAGGTACCAAAATTATAATTAGAATAATAAACTTCATATTCAGTTGCAAACCCAATTCAGTGTATCTTGGACCTAGAAGACAAAAAATGTTACCATCAACAATGCTTTTCTTCAACTCACCCGCACTCTAAGCCTTGTAACAAACATTGCCATGCTAGGGAGGGTCTGGGAAACTGACACTGTACCTGTTTCAATTATTGTGAGGTAAATCAGGAGTCAAGCAGTCAACTCTCTTCAAAGAAACCCATGCAATTGTCAGTAAAACAAATTGTCTACAGACCTTGATTCTTAGCTTGTATACATCTTCTTTCCTGTGTGTCTGACCACAGCAGTGTGCCATCATGTTATTTAAAATTCTTGTGGGAATTTGTTGCCAAGGCACTGTGCACTGACACTGATAAACAAAGCCCATTTTAAAGATTCAAAACACTGCCTGCTTCCATCTGTTTTCCATAAAAGATTATGCCAAGTAAAGCTCTTAACATAACAGTTTTAACATGTTGATTACATCTATTTAACAATGAAAGAATATTTCTGCAAGTTTCAGTAAAACTATTGTATATCACTAAATTAGGCAATGAGACTTCAGAGTAGAATTCAAGACTCATCTGTTGTACTGCTGGTGTGTGTGGTCTATGATCTAAGAGTTTTCAATCAGAGCAATAATTCCTTTACTTTGAATGACTCTCTTGAGATACCAAGAATAGCTGATGCATGTGTAAACCTATAGTGCAAAAGATAGACAAAAAAGGGGGATAGAAGAAAGAATAAAACAACCTTCAAAATAAAGGACAGACTAGCAGAAAAGAAATTAGTTTGGATCCAGCACACCCACTCAGCCAGATGTTCTTCACTGGATCCATTTCACCTGCTGTTGTATCTTTTTGCAGCATCCAAAGAAAACAGAGGTGTCACCAGCAGCAATTAAACAAAAACTGTGTCTAACCTTCAGATTTTTCTTTCCTTTTGCCTTCATTCTCATTAAGTTTTGGCCTTTAAAAAAATAAAACAATAATAGAGGAAAAAAAGGAGAGGTAAAAAGTAAAAATAAAAAAGGGGAATTGGTTTTTAATTATTTTTTAATTTTTAGTATGTGCATTATATCTAACGACATTGCATGAGCTATTGTTTTACAATTCCTCATTGGATCAGCCATTTCAGGTTATATTTAAGAGAAATAAAAAGTATTCAAAGAGGTTTGACAGATTTACAGTGAGGTACTATGGTGGGTCAGAGCATGTGAAAGGTGTATAACTCTGTACTTTAACACAACATCTTTAACTTTTTAGCCACATTTGTTAAAGCTATATTCCATGTTTCTTCAAAATTTCTCTAACTTTAAGAATTCCAGATTACTATTTGAAACTATTGTAATACATGTTTGGCACTTATTTGTGATAATAAGGCATCTTCATAAAATAAAAGTAATGGTAACATATGTTTTTACATCATAGAGAAATAAAAGAATATTTTTAAGAAATCCATTTCTAGCCCAAAACACTGAAAAGGAGGCAAGGAAAGACAAAAATGAAAAGTACTTCAGATAACAATTCAGGAAAAAAAGAGTGATTAATATTACAGCAGGACCCTCTTCAGGACACTCCAAAACATTATTCTCAGTGCTGCTCATACCATTTAGTTTTGAAATTATTATACCTAAGTCAACTTCAAACATCTTCTCTCTTAAAAGAAAATGAGTCATTAACAATGCCAACAGATTTCTGCTGTTATATTCAACTAAATTAGGGTGCTAAGAAAATAGCATACATATTTATGAGAAGAGTTTCTACATAGAAGGATGCTATCAACTCCTAATAAAAAGAAAGAGCACTTAAAAATATTTATAAGTTATTGAATAAATACTTTAAGCTAATGAAAATAGGTAGATAAACAACATCAACAACAACAGAGAAAAACCCCTATACCATAGAAAATACCTTTATTTCCTAAGTCATTTATACAAAAGCCATTCCTATCACCTTCTATTTATTACAACCCATTCCCCTTTCCAGACAGCTTAGACGTATAGAGCAATGCACAAAGATTCACAGACACTGCAAGATAACAAGATACAACTAATGTCTTTGTGAATATATACTGTGGGCTAAGACAGTGATTTTGATTATTTTTCTTTTATTTTTTTTCCATTCAGCATACTGCAAAGACTCTGAAACATTGCAATGAGACCATCGGCTTCAAGGTGCACAAAGTGTTTGTCATTGATGTCTCTCCTCCTGCTGGTATTCTCACTACTCTGTAAAAATTACCTCTTCTAATCCCATTTTTATAAAAATAACCCTCTCCTTCCATGTACACCCTCAAAACATGCAGTCACCATACCACAAAAAGTGACTATATGTAGAAGGCAGAAACTCCTTACCTTCATGTATCCTTAGGTACCTGAAGACTTACTCCTCCTTCATCCTTTCCCCATAGGCTTTACTTTTTTGACCTAAGATGCTCAGTGCTACTTAGCAGGATTTGATATTTCAACTATTTCTTTTTTTCAGTGTCCTATTGTGGACGAACTCTAGGTGAACCATACCTCTGTCAGAGACCAATGACAAAAGTTGGATACAATATTGCTATGAAATTATGTGGGAATGGAGGAGGACATTATTATCAGAATTGCCTCTGTGATTTGTGACAATATGATTGATTTCATTCATTGTGATCCTTTAAACATTTCTACAAAACTGAACAGTTTCTCATAAGTTTGCATTTGTGCGCTTCATTATTTCTGAATAAATGTTGACTTTTTTGGATTGTGTCCAGATATTTCAGACTAATTTCTCTATCTGAAGACCATTTTGAATACCTCCTCTCTTCCTAGTACCCTTATGATTCATCCTGCCAATTTAATAAACAGATTTTCCACTAAACCATCCTGTCTGATAAAACAGTGAACAGAACTGAAGCTACGTTCAGGTTGCTCTGATACACTGTCCAATACCTCCTTCCTTTTGGCTTGTGGACAGTCAATAAATGTGAAAATTTTATCAGTCATTCTCCTCAAACAGGTACAAAATAATTTCTTCTTACTTAGAAAAATATCATGGAAGATAATATTCTTAGACTTAATATCAAGCTGATATGGTACTTAATGTGTCCCTCATCTACAAAGCCTGTCAATTCTTTTCAGAAAGAAATTTCCACTGTTTGACATCGTTTGTTATGTCAGATACTACTCAACTACATGTTGTCTTCTGAGTGGCTTGTATCTTATTTGCTGAGATTTTGTTCTGTTATTATTTTCTCTTTGCCCTCCTAAAAACATAGAAAAGACTTTTCAATCAAATGAGAATTCTCACATTTTACAAGAGCACTTGCATTTGCTTTTTTCAAATAAATTCTAGCAGCATTTTTCATCTACCCAAGGCTTTGGGATTTGTTGGAGGGGACTTTTGATGGTTTTATTTTTTTTTTTTACTTTTTATTTTCTATTTCCACATCACACAGTCTAGATTTAATGTCTACATATTTCTACAGTTCCCCACATTCCCATCTATGCAGTTCACTAAATGTCTGCTTTTTTATATATTTCAAAGTCTTTAATTTTGCTCTTTTCACCTCCAAAACATTATGTGTCCCTGTCATCTCTTTCATCTTATGAATAGCTGATCCATGTTTATCCCATTTATTTGCAAATGAAAATGTTAGTAGAAATAATAATTATACCCTTCTATTAAAAAATAATAATAAAAGTTTGGGGATTTTTCTTAACATGGAGTTCTTGGGGTGATACCCCAAACTTATTTTATAAGTTTTCTTTAGTTCCCTATTCTGCAGAGGAGCACAATAATATCAGTTAATACTAGTGAAAATCACATTAAGTCTTATTTCTCCCATTTTTACAATAGCAGGCTATTGAATTATAACTTTTCAGAGAGTTTTAGAAAGTCAGAAAGCACATCCTTAAAAGTATGGGTTACTCAAGGCTACCACTTCTACTGCTGCAAAAAGCAGATGAGAGAAGAAAATGCCTGTACTATCCTTCACTAAACAAAAGAGGTTACTAAGGATATACACCATTATTCATTATAGGAATATGAGTGCCAGCATCAGTTAAGGAAGTATTGTTATGTGGAAATCAAACAGCCAATTCCTTTTTCTACGTCCCAGTTTTACCCTTCCACACACTTGCCCAAAAGTTCTGCTTTGCCTCTGCCTTGACTCCGCAGTGGATGTTCAAGGATTCGAGCGCTGGATGAGTCTCACCTGCCACAGCTCTGCCATGGAAACAAGGGTGTCCTTCCCATGCTCAATGCTTCAATCAGGTAGGTTCATGTGCAGGTAGGGTCATGGTGCACAGCCCAGATAATGCCATTAACGAGGGTGTGTGCAGGGTTTTGTACAGCCCTTGTATCTGTGAGGAAAACACCAAAGCCAGTGAAGCATATCCTCCAGTCATGGACATGTAATCATTGTTATGTTAAGACTTTAATGAGACTCATTAGCAATTTACTACAATGGAAATGCACTGCTTTTAATAAATTTCAGTGGAATACTTGATATAGTGATTTGCTAACTGTTCCATAGGACATGCAGTACAATGGCAGGAAAGACAAATTATGTGCAGGATAATTTTGTTCCTACCTGGGTTCGGGAAATAATGAAAACTACTAAATTCAAGCAGTACAAATCAGGCAGCTGCAGATAGTCATCTTACAGTTTAATACACACGTGCCCTTCCTAAAACATATGTTAATTTGTTTGCAAATTGGAGTCTACCTGTTCTAAACTCTGAAGCAAGCATATTTTACCTATAATTTGGAAGGTTGAACTAGAGAGGTCCTCATCCTCTTTCATAATGTGAGTGACATAAGCTGGATGTGCTGTAGCACTACTCATGTTCTAAGAAGATGACTCATGGGCAAAACACACCGTCTTTACCCTAAATGAACTTTCAACTGTTTCAAAGAGTTAGCAAATTTGACCCTACTACTCAGCTGAATAAATTCATATTGGATAGATGGAAATATATCTCTGCATTAAAAAAATAAAATTAACATAAAATATGGTACAATGAATAAAGAAAAATAAGATTAAATATCATGCATTAGAAAGAGTATTGCTTTTTAAGTGCTGCATACAAAAGTCTCACAAGAATGTGTCAACTCTAAAGACTCACAGCCACAAGCAATATTAAAATATTTTACTTCAAATGGAAGGCATATGCACTCACAGATGTAAAAATTCTGCTTTTTTTTTCACAGCACTATTTCTGCAAGTTTTGGGGGATTTTGTTTTACTTTGTTTTATCTTTATTTTTATTTTATTTTAAATACTTTGAATCTAAACTCTCCAAAATGTCATGTTTTCATCTCTGAATTTTTCTAATGATCACATAGCTGTCTGGGGATTGGTTCCTTGTTAGCCTTTAGTCCTAAATGGCCCTGCTGAGCACTGTTGCTTTCTAATTATTTTAAGCATATCAATTAAACCTTCTTCTTAGTGTTTACATCAGAGACTTCTGTGTAAGAATAGCAGAAACCCTCACAGAAAGCCATGAGATCAGTTCAAAGACTGGTGACAAAGGTCATTAACAAAATGACAGAAAGAGAAGAGTTTCTTTCTGCACAGTCTTGAAAAGGGAAAGAAAGTGTAATGAGAACACTACTCTGAATCCTCACTTTCTCAGTGCTAGCTGTAGCCCTTAAAAATGCCTGATTACAAGAAATCTATTCAAAGACCTTTCTTTAACATGAAATAAAACAACATTTAAAAAGAAAGTGCTTTCCCCCATTCTTCCTATCCCTGAAAAAAATAATAAAAAAAAGACAAATATTTAGCCCCACTTCAACTTGGCAGATATCAGCTGGAAATACAATGCAATAGAGAGAAAATCATCTAGGAGTTTCTGTAGTGTGTGGAAGAAAACTTCCTGACACAGCTGGCGAGGGAGCCAACAAGGGAAGATTACCATGGGACCTTGGGGATTTTAGTGTACAGAGAAGAACTTGTAGGTGCTGTGATGGTTGGAGGTCATCTTGGGTATAACAGACATGAAATTTATATGAATTTCAGCCATGAGATGTAAAATTATATGAAGAATTGAATAATCTCCTTAGAGTATTTATGTTACACATTTCATTATTCAATTGGAATGAAGCATTTACAGGTGTGCCATCATAAGAAGAGCTATGATAACTAATTTATTTCATTGAACTTCAACTTTATTGAAAAAATTAACTGAATGTTATAGAATTTGAAATCCAATCTAATATTAAAATTAATTATATATATCTCTATATACACTGAACAGGGTAGGGACATAATTAGATCTTGATAAAATAACCATACTTTTTACTGCCTTACTTGTTTTGTTTTTTTTTTTTTTCATGCAACAGTTGCAGGTGATCTTCTTGTCTTCCCATGGGACTGCTTTGTATATGTCTGTTTTTCCATTCAGGGCCCTGAATCCATCTCAGGACAAATCAGACAGTATTATACAGCACTATTCACATTATGTCCGGACAAAGACCCATAATGCCCAGAATCTCATCTCCCATATTGCTCAAGACTGGATTTTTGCAGGGGTGCATTAGTAAAGAAAAAAGAAGTTAGGCACTTCTCTCAATGAAGACTGCTTTTGCAAGTATGAGGTTTTAGTGTTGTACCCACATTGTTGTATTTAATAGCCCTTAATGGGGCTTACTTCCATCCATTCAGCTAATTGCTTTTTGAACTAATTTATATTTTGGCATCAAAAAACATCCTGCATCAATGAGTTACACAATTTAATTATGTATTATATGAAAAACAATTTACACTTCAACCTGATAATTTACTTGGGTACTTGTTAGTTTTTGTGTCATGAATGGTGAATAACATATCTTAAATCACTTTCGACCTGCTATTCATGACTTCATATATTTCAATTATATCATCCCTTTTCCAAATTTGAATAACCTTGCTTATAACACTTCTCCTTGTATAGAAGTCATTTTCTATGGTTCATTATCAAAATTGCCCTTGCCAGTACCATTTTTAATTCTGGTGATCCCAGCTCAGAAGAACAATGAGTTTTACTCTTCTGTAGTTTTATAGTGGAACACCATGCAGTAAACAATATGTGCAACACCAGAGACTTCACCACACTCTATATTTTTTGTTAACACCAATCTTTTTTTTCCTCTTTTGGACACTAGTGATCCTATGAAAATATCTTTCTTGTAATCTCATGGCGGCTTTATCTCTCTATGAACCTTGTTAGGACAAATTTACAACAGATTCTTGCAAATGCATGCATACTGTACCAACCATATCAAATTTGGCTGTGTGCTCAAGTGATTCCTTCATACAACAAATGAATGTGAAATTAACTTCCCTTTATAAACGCCACAGAAGCTGTTCTCCATTGCATCGTGTTTATCAATGCATTTATTAATGCAACCATTTTGTAGCATTGCAAAATGTTTACTCAACATGAAAGTTGCCTGTAGTTCTGTGAGTTTTAAATATTTGAACTCCTCATTAGCCGAATACCAAAACTAATTAGAAAGGTTACCTGCAAATCACTACTTTGTACACAATTAACAATTAATCATCACAATTAACTATAAGTTCAACAATGTCTCAGTTTTCTCTCCTGAAACTCCTGGTTGAAAACGTTTTGATCTTGGTGATTTATTGCTATATGTCTATAATCTTTTCTACTGTTGCTACAACCTGAAACTGGAGGATGAGTACAATCTGTCACTGAGCTGTACAATTACTTTGGAGCCCAGATGTTAGACCAGTATTTTGACAATTCCTCCTTAGTTTTTGCTCTGCTTCTAGTTCCAGTGGATGCTGAAGCTCTGTTTAGAACTCAGGTGCTCTAGAAATTAAGTCTGTTTTCATTATGCAAAAACTTTACTTTTTCTTCAAACTCACAAGTGTCTGCCGAGTTACTATTGACATGACTCTTGCATGAGCAGATTGAACATCTGTAACAGTACATAGGGTTGTTTGTTCAAGCTGAAGAGTGCTCTTTTCCTTATTCTACACATGTAAAGAAATCAAACATTGCCAATTATATTCTGTTCATGTTTCAGGTTTGTTCTTTCCATGAAAACTTCAAACTTAGAGAATGCATGAAGAAGAGTTAGTTTGCCATGTTACTCTGAAAGTCTTGATGCTTGAATAAAGACAGTTATCTTTATTCCCTGTATCTATTATCTTACCTTTTTTTTTCTATGTGAATGCCCTGTTTTATTGTAGCTGAACTACACTTACCCACCTGTACATTTGTGTTTGTTCTCCGTGTACAGTCTTTCATTTAGCATTTTTGTAATTATGCTCTGGAAAGATGATGTTGTCTAGGTGAAATTTACCTAAATTTACTAGTGTCAAAATTGTCAAAATTTACTAGTGAGATTAAAAAGCTAATAAAGTTGTAAAATGTAGATCCTCCATATACTTGGCAATTATGCTGTCAGTCTATGATTAGATTCCTATATAATGAAGCTATAAGAGAAACTCTAAGAATCTTGCATAATAAACAGTACAGACGTTAAAGAAAGCAATGAAAACTGGACAAGCATTTGCAAATTACAAAATAATGTTACAGCAATTGTTTAAAACCTACAATTATTATTATGTTTATAAAAAATGTGATGAATACTTCAGTACTTTTAGTCAAAAAGATCCTTTTTACATAAATTGATTAGAAAATTTATTTTACTGTTTGTCAAAGTTATAGTTCATTAATACTTTGCCTTTTGGTTTGGAAAAACTTTTATAATAATAAAAATTTATATTGTCAAAGATGGATTTCATTACTATATAAACTGACATTTTAACAGTTACTCAAATGTTTAACATACAATTTTCTCTAACAACTAGTCATCAGCCAAAGTTCACCAATATATTTCATTATATCCAAAAATGTATCACAACAGTAATTTAATCCTTTTCTCAACTTCAGCTGTTGTGTTCCATACACTGGTATTCCTTTCATGTTTTGATTCATTGATAGATTATTTAAATTGCAAATGAGCTCCTTTCAATCCTAGATCTCCCCTCTTGGACCTATTTACGTTTCAACTCACATCTTACAAAAATGGAAATTTCATCATCTGCCTACTTATTTATAGCGGCAGAATTTTCCTTTGATCTCTTTTTAATGCAGCACTTAATGCCTCTATATTTAATCCAAAACCAACTAAATGTTTATTTTATATATTTTTCTACCTTACACAGTAATACTTTTTCATGTCCATTCTCCTTCTGTCCCTTTTTTCCTAATCTCATAGGTCATCCTCTCACAGATCTTGATATTACACAAGAATTTTGAAGTTAAACAATAATTGATTATTTCAGTCAATATCCTGCCTTTGATAAACCACAGCAAAATTTTAAAGATTGAAATTTTATCTCTCCTTTTGACCAAAAAAAAAAAAAGATTATATTTTTTTATTCTTTTTTCCCAGTGGATGGTAATTTTATTTAAAAATTGAAAATAAAAACCAACCCACCATTTATTTAAAAATATTTCAGGTGGTTAATTAAGTCAAAATATAGAGGAAATGTGTATACACAAACCCTATCTCTAGGACTAAACTTTCCTAATCCACATCACGGAATCCCAGAAGCCACAGGATAACATACAGATATTTATTATTTAGCACAGACACATCAGAAAGGCCAGGACTAAAGATGCAGACATTCAGAGTCCATAACCTTTTTGTTCTTCCAGTCAACTTCTTTTACTTCTCTATACATAATTTTGTATAGCATTTCTGAGACAACCTGTGTTCCATTGTAGGAATTCAGCTCTAGATTTGCATTTTTGCGTTTCACTCCAGAAAGTATATCTGTAACTAAAGCATCAGCCATCACAAGAAATGCAGGCACTGAGCTCCTGAGGTGCTCCCAAAGATATACCATGCATTAGTAGCATTCATACAATTCATGGCACCTACCCAGGCTCTATCAGAAAAACACTGGTGAAATGGTCCAGTTGATGACTGAGTTGGTGTCTGGTTTCTCTAAGAGGCTGCACACAAGTAGGTTTGGGAACTGTGACCTGAGGCCTACATATGCACCAGATGTGGCTGCTCTTCTGCTCACTGGAGTGAGGTGGGCAGCAGCTGCAAGGGTCTGTGGCAAACCCTGCACCCCAATAGGCAAACTGGAGAGCTCGCACGAGAAGAACCTGCACAGGAACATGGACAGGAAGGTTGGTTTCAGATTGGGAAGTTTACAGGCACGTACTTCGATACAAATTTATTAGGCACCTGTGGCAGTGTAGAAGCTGATTGTGATGGCGCTGGCTGTTCTGTGCCCTCTGAAAGTCCCCAGCCATACCCATGCCGATGTGGAGGTCTCAGCATAGCATAGTTAGCCCAGAACAATTACAACTAAAGCTAGAAGTACCACTAGAGGGCATTGAAAACACCATAAATAACTTTTGCCTAACACCAACAAAAAGGCTTGAAAAGACCCAGATGAGAAAAGCCAGGAAGGATGACAAGAGCAGTACAAAAAACATATGGGTCTTATGCAGTGTATATTCACAGAAATAGAGCTGAATTGAAGGTGTTGAAGGTCCAGAGCTAACAATGCCAGACAGTTTCTACAGAGAAGATGAGTTAATACTAAATTTTATGTCAGCACTCGGATAATTAGCTAATTTACATATTTCAGCCTGTAGGCCATCTACTTAATGACTAGTGAATGTTATAAAATGATGACAAAAAATTATGTTGCATACAGCACCTAAAGATCAAATGGTGATCTTTAGCTTCATTGAGGGCAATAGAAACAGCAGTGGGTAAAAAAAGCTTTAGATTTGCCAGTTGAGGCAAAGAAAATTGTTGAGATGTCTGTGCAGGTTGAGCAGGAGGGCAAAACAAAGCGTGCCTGCAATCATCCAAAAAGCAGAGTTCTCATTTCTATTGTAACAGTCAGACATTTTTGCTTCATATTATCTCAGCTGTGCAACAGAACTAAAAGACACAAAGGAGAAGGCACCTTGTAAGTAACAAGGTCTATCAAGTATTGTCACTTACAGAAATACATGTTAAGTTTTCCTGCAGGCTTTTCCCAGTACTGGAGATTTTTTTCTCTTCATTCTCTGATTTATCTTAAAAAAATAAAAAAAAAAAAAAAAAAAAAAAAAAAAAAAAAAAAAAGCTGCCAATGGTGTAGTCACAACATATCTTTTTAGAGGCTCAGTATCCCAAATGGTCACATAAACTGAACCTCCTTACCACAGTTTGCACTGCCTAGAAGGATCATATAAAAGATTTATTTACTCTTTAGAGTTATTCTTTCGGAGAGCAATGTCCCTCTGGACCATTTTATTTTGTTTATGGTCTGGAAAAGTCTGCATACAAACTTATTATACAGGGCAAAGTCAAAGGGGTATCAGCCCTTTAGGCCAGTAGGTCAAGCAGGACCAAAAATACTTCACAGAGGAGTTTGGAAATACAAGAAAATGGAAGACAGCCACAGCTGGAGAGAAAAAACCTTGTATGTCTTATGATAGAAGAGGAAAAATGAATCAAAGTGTGAATGCAGACTTCCTAAAACCTCAAGTCAGCTGTGAAATCCTAATTTTGATATGTAAAATATACCTCCTCCTATCACCAAGGAAAAAAAAAATATAGAAGGCATCTTCCATGTAAGAAAGGCAGAAAACAGACAAGCATACGCAAGGAAGAGGTTTTTTTAAACAAAGCTTTCCCTGCTGATAGTGAAGTATATAGAAAAAAATATATATATACCTGAAAACAATGACAAAAATAGACCCAGGCTGGTAAATGTTGTTTTAAGTTTTAACATAAAATCTGTTCACACAATAACCATTTTTATTGCAAATTTTTATCAGCAAATTTTTGCAGAAAAATTAAATCTGAGGGAAAATGTCTTATGGGATTTGTCAATTTTGATGCATTCTTGTAAAAAAGTGACATCCTCAGCCACAGGCTTTATTGTCAGGTGCATATTCCTAACATTTCAGACTACAGAGACTCACAGATTTAGTACTTACTTTAGTAGACAGCATGGCTGATCTTACATGTAACTGACCCTTCAGAAGTATGGGATTCAAATGGAGCATCCAGCAGAGCACTGTGACAGAGGAGAGCTTTCAGCTGGTGAGCAACCTGTCTGAGAGAGAGAGATGCAGATCCCTTTCTTCTCCTTACATTACCCATATTTTTGTTATAAATTTCTGCTCTTGCTTGTTGCTATTCAAAATTCAAAACATTACAGAGGTTTAAATTTTCAATTTTAAGTGTGTGGCACTGGCAGAGAGACCACATTCCCTGAACCAAATTATCTGACAGTCACCCAAACAGTTTAATTTGTGAGGTTCCTTTAGGAAAATATAAATTTCTGTAACATGCACCAATTATATTATCATAAGTTGCCTTTCTATCATCCAGTAGAGCTTACTTTATAAATATGAAAATAAAATATTTTACATAAGAATAACATAATAATATAGTACATTGTATGTAATATGGTAATTTCTAAAGTCCATTACAGTGAAATTATTTTTTCATTTTGAGTTGTCACAATAGTAGCAATATATTTAAAATTTCTGCAATTCAATTTACCTTAAGAAAAAAAATATTAATTCTCCTGCTGTTCTTAGAAAACCATGAACAGAAGGATCATTAAATGTTTTAAGACATTAATAGAAGCATGACTTTAAATGGGTATTAATGCACAATGTAAGATACAGCTATGAGGCTGGTAGACATTCTGTTTGGAATCTCTGAGGACAAAATATCTTTCACACAAGCATTCCTTATCTACCTTTTTATCAGATCTTCAGACCTCCAGTAATCCTTATGGTTCTCTTCAAAGTAATTGTTTTTAAGAGAAGGGGTCTAGTCTGACATCATTAATTAGATGTGTACTAAGCAAAACAAGAAGTCACATTTGGAAACTGCTCTTTATCATTGAGTTGATAACTCTGCCCATTTTTTCTATCTATCTTTTAGATAAGCTGTCATTTGTGATCAACTAATGACACTCAGTATTTTTTTTTAATTTCTCTTTCAACAAATGTACCATGTCATAAAATTCAGCAAATATTAGACCAGACATGATGAATCTCTAAGAGAATATAAAATTAAATCCACAAAATTTAGGACATTGTGACCCAAACAAATTCACTGAAACACTACTGAAGACACAAAATACATCAACCTACATTAACAATCCCTGAGGAACTTAATTATAATACCTTATTATATAATAGTCTCCTAGTAAACCACCAATCCCCCCCAAAAAAACTGCGAAGCACCAAAAACATCCCAAACAACACAATATTTGGAAATATTTCCATGAAAAAGATACAGTGGGTTTCAGTTTTTCCTGTATACATTCACAAAATGAAGTAAATATGTTAACCCCGTAATTCTTCTGGAAATGAGAGAAAAACAACAGTAACCTTTTCTTAAACAAAATTTCAAGATCAAATGTTAATAACTCTCTTTTTATTTTCTACAGAGTATTGAGTAGTGTATGAACTGAACAATTAGCAAGAACCTCGGGCATCTTTTTTCCACTATTAGTTTGTAGATTCACGGATATTCTCTAAAAGTGAAGGTTTATACTGCCAGGTACAAAGAGAGATACATTACCAAATTAAAAAAAATATATTGCATTAGTATAATTATACTTTTCATGTATGTTTACATATATAATCCAAAGGAAGATCGATTTCTGTCTTAAATGTAGTCAAACACTCACTTGACTACTACAACTGTGTAGCAGTCAACAATTATTAGATATGTTGATATTCCCCTGGAGGCAGCAAGTCACAGAAATAATATGCCATTTTAACCAAATCTTTGTTTCCTGAAGAGAAACAGAAATATTTACAATCAAAAGCTATAGGGTTTTTTCTAACTGAGGATCCATATATTTAATGATTGCTCAGTCTTAGAAAATAACACTTTAAAAGTCAAAGGATATATTTTAATTACTGTGGTCAACACTTTACAGAGGTTTTGTTGCTTCAGTGGCTCTTTCTCTGCCATATTTTACATTTTCCAAGATATTTGCAAGAACATCAGCATGAAAAAGTTCTTCATGCTGAGAATCTGTAGTGGGATTATTTCAAATAATACTGTTATCATGCAGACCTACAATTGCAAACAATTTTCAAATAATTAAGAAAAATATTTCTGCATGTACAACTTCCTGTATGTAGCTTGATTTCAATGTTTGATTTCGACCAAGCCAGGCCAAATTGCATTTCCATTCATCTTGTCAACTGTCAAGTCTTTTTTCTTGTACTGTGCTGCCACTCTTCCTCAATGAAAGGTTTCTATTACTGTCAATGATCCACTTTCCATCCATTTCTAACACTACTTTAGCACTAATAATACATCAGTTTTTGTTAGATTGGTGATTGTTCTACTTGTTCTGTGATATGTTGTATTAGACTAATGAAGCCTAGATATTATGCCTCATGCAGATAGTGTATAACTTGTGAAAAACACAAGATAATTCTGACACAAGATTAGAAAACAAAAAATGGCTGCATAGGAATATTCGAGGTAATTTTCACCTATTCTGGAAATATATTAAAAATGTATTATCATGCACTTAAGCAGTAGCTGAAGCAGCTTCTACACTCAGTAGAAATGTAAGAAATTTAAGAGGCTTTTCTTTAGAATAATTTTTCTCTTGATGGAGCATTTATCATAAAGGTAGCTCAGGTAGTTCTGGGGAATGAGAAAGTATTTTCCAGTCCAGCTGATCATGTTCTTGCCTTTAGGCAGTATCAGAGGGAACTGAGAGCTCAGATCAAATGAAAGTGTTTTCAATCAGAGTTTTAACTTAAAATTCTAATCCACACCATCTCCATGCTTCAAGGAGGGTGTTTTTTTTCTCTTTTCAGTATTGTCACAAGGCTTTGGGACCTTGAAAATTCACAGGTACCACAGAAAAGTCTGTTAATGATTGGACTCTTCCATATGGAAGCAACCAAGTCTTAAAATAAATTTCCAGAGAAATTCTTAAGATCAGTACCTTGTCCCTGCTATAGTAGTAACTGGACCCTAAGCCTGCATGTAACAAGCAGATAGTTCTTACTCAGATAGGAATTGACTCTCTCATATGTTTTCTTCCTTGAGTACTGTCTCCTCACAAAATTTATAGACACAAAATCAGCAATTCAGGTAATATTGCTCAAAAAGTTGGCATAAATTACTTAGTTTTGGTCAATCACAAATTACTTAGTTTTCGTCAATTTTTTCCCCCTTTTTTCTTTTGTTATTGGGATTTTTTTTGGTTTTTTTTGGGTTTCTTGGGGTTGTTTTTTTGTATGTTGAGGTTAATTATTTTTGCATGCTAGTTACTTTGCTGGCTACATCACTTAGATGCAAAGGTGTGACTTTGTCATAAAGCAGAATTTGTTGGGTTTTTTTTTTTATCCTTGATCATTTGGCAGAGAAAGGATAAATGAAAGTCACGTATAACATCTGTACCTTGAAATGGCCAATGGTAACTGATCGGTAGCTCCAGTATAACCATTTCTGGATTTATGGATAAAATACTGAAGTTTAGTGCATTTTATTTTTAAAGATAAAAAGGAGGAACACTGGGCTTTATTGTCTTCTTGAAAATCAGCTCTGAACAAATCAAATAGTCTGATCTTGCAAGTTTTATGCCTTTCACTGCTAAATCTGTCTGCTTTCCATGAGCATGGGAGAAAGGTCATAGTGCAAATTCTCTGAATCACTCATCCTTTGTGCCTCAATGTGGTGAAGTTATAGAAGTAACATGCTTAGATGAAACCTCCTTTACACGAAGTTGTGTTTCCTAACCTTTTTACCTGAGGGATTATCATAGAGTAAGGATGATATGGTCAGAGGCCATAAGCAGGAATGTCTATTTTTTTGCTATGAGAAGAGGTGGCGCAATCCTTTCTGCCATCATCTCCCATTTTCTCCCTAAATTTGAGAAAACTTATTGCAGTAATACATTGAAAACACAGGCACTTGATCTCTTTGAATACTGCAAAAAGATCAAATAAAATGTGTGTCTGGAAACAAAGCTGATGTTGAAATTGCACTGAAGCCTCATCCTTTGCAAGATTGCTCAAACAAACACTTCAGCAGAAGCAAGTGTGATTTTTCAAGACATTTTTGTCTAGAAGCTTGATTCTAAGGAAAAGATTCTCAAAACAGAAGAAGGACCAAAACAGCTATAATGCTGTTTCCTTCTCTGTTTTGTAAGCTTTTAAAAATAACCAAAAAAAAACCCAAAAAAAAAAAAAAAAAAAAAAAGCAAATAAACTCAAAACAAACCTTTTAGCCACTGTCCATAGAAAAAATAGACTGTCACAGAATTTCTTCACAGAATAGCAACTGAGCCAGATACTGCTAGCTGTGAACTATTGGATTTCACTGTTATTAGCTTGATAACTTCTACATAAAGTAAATTTACCCTTTTTATGTTTAGCACCATTTTACAATATGTCATGGTTTAACCCCAGCCCCAGACAGTCACTCACTCCCCACCCTGTGGGGATGGGAGAGAGCACTGGAAGTACAAAAGTGAGAGGGATGAGATAAAGACAGATTAATAGGAAAAACAAAAGTCACACACAGGTAAAGCAAAACAAGGAATTCATTCACCACTTCCCAGGGAGGCAGGTATTCAGCCATCTCCAGCAAGGTCAGGCTCCATCACCCACAATGACTTGGGAAGAGACAAGCTATCACTCCAAACATCCCTGTCTTCTTTCATCTTTCCTATGGTTTTTGTTGCTGACCTTGATGCCCCATGGTATGGAATGTCGCTTTGGTCATTTAGGGTCAGCCGTCCTGGCTGATCGCCTTCCCAACTCCTTGCGCACTCAGCCTCCTCACAGGTGGAGTCAGGTGAGGAGCAGAAAAGGCTTTGGCTCTGTGCAAACTCTGCTCAGTAATAGTAGAAACACCTCTGGGTGATCAACACTGTTTGCTGTGCAAATCCAAAATATAGCCCCATATCAGACAATGGGAAGAAAACCAACTCTACCCCAGATAAAATCAGTACAAAATGACTGCAACACCCTAAGGCTAAATTCAGACCAAGTATTTCCACACTATGAATATTACTTGTGTACACTTGCACTTTTTGTTTGTGTACACACACATTTTATTTGATCTTTATGGTACTTAAAGGGAAGCAGAAAACCAATTATCCCCTCTAAGTCTGCCATTCATTTTTATTATTAGAGTTTTGGAATTCTTTTCTAAAAGTTCGACTTCAAAAATCTGCAGAGGTGTGTAATTACATCAAGACATGAGAAAAGCCCACACAGCAATACATTTCAGTCTAAAACCACACCTCCAGAATACTGATGAAGAGGAAAAACGAGAACAAGAAAACAAATATGCCGATATTACATACTGCTGCAAGTCCCCTTGGTGGGCTATATGATACTACTTCATGAATAAAGATGGAGTAAACTACATTTGTAGCATAATAAGAAAAGGTAATTAGTGCCATCTATTCACCACAGTTAGAATTTGACTAGAACAATTTGATTACTTTTATCACATTTTAAACTTTGAGTAAGATTTTCAGCTCTGTAATCCAGTTAGTGGCAAAGTGTGGAGAATATAAGTCAGCTTCCCAATATGATTGATGAGTATGTGCTGCACAGGAAAGGAGCTGGAAAAAAATACCGAACTCATAATACAGACGCTGTCTGCTTGCTTTAAAGCAAATCTCTTCTAAATCAGGTTGAATCCTTCAGCATGACTAAAATATAAGCTTAGTATCTTCTCCAAGCAAACAGGAAATGGAAAATTATTCATAGGAAAGAGAAGCCCTTTTTTTGGTTTTAGCTTAATGCTGTGATCTTTCAGATATGCATCTATTATTTATACTTTGCTAACTCCCACATCTTGCTGAGAATTGGGCTTTACTCATGCTGGGTGTTTTACAAACACAGAGGTAATTATAGTGATAGACTATTTCAAATTTGAATATAAATCTATTGGTGAAAGATTGAGAGATACACCCTGAGACAATGTCAGGCATAGGGATTTAAAAACCTCTGTTTTCACTGATGGAGAAACAGCCTTAGTACAGTAAGGCACATTAATATTAAGAGCCTGCACTAACCAGAACTCCCTACAGAGACACTCCAAGAGGTTAGAGGTTCATTTGTTGCCTCTTCTCCTGAGACCTAAAAGCCAACTCCATCCAGATCTACAAGATGATCTCTAGTAGTAATGGCAAAAGCAAGCACACTCAAAGCCACTCAATCTCTTTGAAGGAGGGTTGCCATTTAACTACCTGTTCACTGCACACTTGAAATCCACAGAAGTGTTGGGAAATTACTTGTTCCTATCGATTAATAATGATCTCAGTCACATCAAGAGTGGAATGTTTTGCAGAATGAAGATTTTGTTATCCTGAGCTGTATTTATTATGCCTTCAAACTTCTATTTTTTTCTTCCTGTAAAATTAAGGTCATTTAATGTGACAGTGATGACATTGTGAGAGCTTTTGATTGTCTCTTTCTAACAAAGATTTTTCTACTGATGAAAATGTGATAGCTTTTCCTAGATTATGAGATAACTAGTTATATTGAATTTCATTATGAATAATCATACTGTTTTCTGATATGGTTTTTTGATAAATATTTACGTGGTGTGTATTTTTGCTCTGCTGATGCAGCTTTATGTACCAGAATACAAATTATGTTTCTTTATAAAATATTTAAGAGTCTGTGAGACTTTTCTTTTTTATATTTAATTTCTACCTACAGTGTTTTGGGGGCCTCTTTATGACAAGAATTTTCTTGTTTTTTGGAAATGTTGTGGAATACAAGGACTTCTATTTTTCCTGTCATTTCCCTGGTGTCCTGCAATTTTTCTTTCAAAAAAATAAAGCTATTTAAAAATGACTGTAAGGTCAGGGAATTGTCCAGGGTTGTAATCTAGCAAATTAAATGAGATTACTTAAATACAGTCCTTATTTGGATCAAAATATTGCCTTAACAATACTCCAAACCTGCAGTTTCAGGTTTAAGTGTCTCCAGCAACAGGGTTCCTGATTTCAATGACAGATGCATCGGTTCATCTATAGCACTGGGTGTTCAATGCACACTTGTCTGGTTCTTTGATATCTTTGGAACACTCAGTATATACATATCTATTTTGAAGAGATGGTTAAATAAACACTGCATTTATCAGTATTATTATCCACTGAACTATTTTAAAGCAATTTTAAAAATATAGAAAAAAAACTACTACTTCACTTAGTAGATGATGGTCATTTCCAAAAAAGAAATGCTGAAGCCCTGAAAAATTTAATTGACAGACCCAAAATTCCAGAGGGAATGCAAAATAATTGTAGTAAAATGAAAACTCGAAACTGCTTCCTTTAACCTAACTACTTTAGATTTGATCATTTCATAACACTAAATTACTTTATCACATAATTTCTCTGCAAGGTATACGGATTAAAAAAATAACATACATAATTTAGATTAAATATAGGCACCTGAGCTAAACATTAGATCTTCAAAACTCCTGCACTTTTGCCTTTTATCTCTGGAGACATCTGATGATGTTCATTCAGTGGTTTTGATCTTGATTTCTTCTCTCTATTAAAAATAATTATTTCAACAGAAGAGGACACAAAGACTGGCATGGTGCCTGTATTTACAAGCCCGGCCAGCCCCGGCACCGATACCAATATCGGTGGGTCTTGGCTGGTCAGGAGCATCAGCGAGAGAAAGGCAGGAGGATGAAGGAGGGACCCTCAAGAGATTTGGTCACAACAAGTTTATTGGAACCCCAGCCTGGAGCCCTCGCCTCGGGAAGTCAGCCTCTGGAGCAACCCAGACTGACCCCGGGGGGGGGGACCTTTTAAAGGGAGGGGTAACACAGGGGGGGCTTCAACCAAGGACCAATAGGGTACAACGGGGAAGTGGCTCATAACATAACAAACATATAAAATAACCATACAATGAACAGTAGGAGGTGACAGTCAGGATTCTGTCCAGTCACTCGACACCTCTCCTAGAATTTTCCAGAACTTAGGGAGAACCCAGAACCAATCACAAAACTGTCACTGGGGAGAAGACAGGGAGAAACCAAAAAGAGATAACAGAAAGGGTACATGGAACAAACCATTTTACAGAAGAATATAAACTTATGAATTAAAATTAAATTAAAAAATGCACTCCCACAAAAGACTACTGTCGGATAGCACTTTCTGGAGAGAGGAACCGAATAACAAGAAAACTTCAGCAAAAAGAGGATCTCTGTCTTTCTGGCTTGAAACATATTTCACAATAGAAGATTCCAGGTGTGGATGCTAGGTGGGGAATAATAGTGTTAGATTGCCTAAGAAGGGCATCTGAACTCTGAAGAGACTGATTATAAAACAGTTATTTTTTCTCTATATCTCTATGATCAGACTACCTATAGATATATTTTTTCCCCAGTCGAGTAGATTGGTTTTGTGTGACTCCCCAGTGAGTTTTGGAAAAGATTCAGTGGGACAGGCAGCAAAAAGTTAGGTGTAAAACTGCAGGACAAAATTCCAGAAGTAGTTCTGGAAGTAAAGACAAGTATCCCAAACTGACTTACTGCTGTGGCAGGAAATTTAATCTGTTCTAAGATGCTGGTGTCCTTTGACCAGACATCAAGACTCAAAAAAATGTTTGACTGAAATACAAACCAGATCTTTTTTTTTTCTTTCTGATAAACAGGTATTTGCCAGTGAGCACAAGACAGAAACTACTATTGACTCCCCACGTGACCTCAGCGAGGTCATATTAGCTTGGAGCCTTTCTTCTTTTCATTAATCAGATTTTCCACATTGCTCAAATATTACTATAGAAAAAAATGTGCAGCTTTTAATGCTAAATTCATGTTTTGAATTCTTCTGAGCATTAAGGCATTGCTCTGATATTCCTAGGTATAGTTACTGCAAAAGATGAAAAAATGTCAATTAGCATAATGTAAGTCAACAGAGCATGTGATATGGCAGGGAAAAGATTATAAATGAGTAATAATGGAGGAGGTCTCCAGATTGAATGAACCCCAACAGGCAGCATTACTCCATTCCTTGTCAGACTGTTCCAAGGGCTACAGAGGGAGCAAGCACTATCATGGATCATGGGAGAACATGTTGTATCTGTGCTGACTAGTGGCATTGGCTGCAGTTGGATTAACTCTGTAAGCCGTGCAAGATGTGTGTGTATGAGTGCGTGTTTGGGGGTATGGGTGTGTGTTACAGAACATATTGTAGGAATTTCTGTGAGAAGTGATGTGTTGTGCTTTAACCCCAGCCACCAGCCAAGCCCCGTGCAGCTGCTCACTCAGCTCCCCCTCAGCAGGATCAGGGAGAGAATGGTAAAGGTGAAAGGTAGAAAACTCGTGGGTTGAGATAAAGACAGAGTAACTGGGAAAGCAAAAGCCACACACACAAACCAATCAAAACAAGGAAATTATTCACATCTTGCCATGGGCAGGCAGTTGTTCAGCAATCTCCAGCAGAGCACAGCCCCATCACACGTAAGGTTATTTGAGAAGACAAATACCACCAGTCCAAACTTGCTCCCCTTCCTCCTTCTTCTCCCCACTTTATACACGGACCATGCTGCCACGTGGTTTGGAATATCAGTCAGTTTGTGTCTGCTCCCAACCCACCATGCACCTCCACCTTTCTTGCCAGCCTGGCCATAAAAACAGCGGAAAAGGCCTCGGCTCTGTGTAAGCCCTGCTCAGCAACAACAAAAGCATCTCTATTTTGCCAACCTATGCTCAGCACAAATCTAAAGCACAGCCCCTTACTAGCCACTGAGAAGAAAATTAACTCTATCCCAGCTGATACCAGCACATGATGTTACCTCTCACTGCATCTTCACTGGGATCACTGTGGAAAAACTCTATTCCATTGGGCTCTCCACATACTTCAAATAATAACATCAATAAACGACTGTATAGAGCATAGCCACAAAAATTTTCTGAGAGGTGAAAACACTTCCTACCATCAGTGACCTTAAAATGTCAGTCTTTCAATCTTCTCTCTTTTTTTTCTTTTTTTTAGGTGATAAGGATGCAGTACATCTCAGAGTACCATATAGTGAGCAAGCAGTATGCTGCAGTACTGGGCACATGACCAGGTTATCTAGTTCAATGGAGATAACAAGAATGTCTTGGGTAGATTCTCTCATTGCCACAGCTGCATGGCACTCTTGTGCATTGTGTAGATTCTGTAGATATATGCATTACAAACTGGAATTACAGGATAGAAATACAGTGTATCTGCTGAAGAGAATAGTACTCACTACTATTTTTTATTATTCAGTTGTTTCACTGGGAGATGTCTCAGTCTTCCCTTTGATAAGCAGATGTAAGCAAAATACATTCTATAAAATCTGCTTGACAAGTTGTCAAGAAAAATTGGTGGGCATTAGATTTCCAGAGGTTTTCAAATGTAGGCTAGCTTCTTTCTAAAAGATGCAATTAGTCAGATGTTAATTCTTAGGAGTAACTGCAATGCAACAGGACAGCATCAAACTGAGATGGGATGAGATGAAATAGCTGATGAAATTATCTTGAGAACCATGACAACCCCTGGCTCTATTACAACCTTCCTAGGTAGAAAAATAGCGCTTACATCTCCTTCTGTTCAGCACACCTAAGCAATGAGCACTTATTGTTGTCACTGTTGCCTGTATATCAGCTTCATTAACACTATTTCATGGACAAGGCATTTCTCCCACCTTGTTTGGGCTATACATAGGAACAAGAAAAATGCTTTGCAAGTCAGATTGGGAAGGAAAATGTTACAGTAGCTCTTGAGAAATAGAATGGTCATATATTATGTAAGATGTTTCTGAAATAGAGAAGTTATAACGAGAAACATGAGAACGCATGAAAGCAGGAAAAGAAATGCACAGGTGAGGATAAAGTTGTCTACCATGAATACAGAGAAAAAGGAAAACTACTAACAATTTTTGGGAAGCAGTGAGATAACTTTAGGGATTTACCTGAAAGATGGGGAAGGATATCAGCTTAGAAGAATCCAGAGCTAAGCAAAAGAAAAGACATACTCAAGTTAAGAAATGTAGTTAAGAATTATTAAAATTCTCTCTACTTTTACTAGAGATTTCTGTCTGTATTTAGTATTGTGTAAAGTCTCATAAAGAAGTGTATATAGGCTATCTATAGAGACCCAGAAAAGCTGACTTTATTGCACCCAGGCCACACTATTTTTGGAGAAATTCTCATTAGGCTTTGACCTTCATGATCTGCACCTGCACTAAGCCCTTCTCCACCTTGTCAGGGCTGTCATGTTATCGTGTTAGGGTATTTGATCAGAAAAGATTGGTATTATAGTTCCAAATCCTATATAGTTTTCTATCATCACTAATATCTTTTCTTTGTTAAGAAAAAGGTTTTCTGGTGATTAAAATCCAGAAATAAGTGCTTGTTTCTCTCAAAACTTCTTATTGTTAATCTTTGTCCATTGTTTCAAATCATCATGTCCATGACATCAGTGCGTACAGGACATGTGTGCTATGCATCAAAGGGTGCAAACTTTAATTAACATTCTTTCAGCAGCCCCACTGGGTTTAATACGTTTTGATTATTAATAAAATTTGAGAAATGCTGCAACTTGTCCTGTATTTCTAGGAATAGAACAATGCAGCTGAAACAAGCAGTATCACTGCGGATCAAAAGACTTTAAATTTGCCTTTAGGATTTACACAGACTACTCATTCTGTTTAGATTGATGTCATATGTGTGATTGCGTATTCATTGGCACAATAGAAAAATCCTGGCATGCCACACAGTCTTTTTTGTTCTTTCACAAACTCTCAGAATAGCTGAAGTAAGAAGGGACCTCTTCTGGTCCAAAATCCTTGCCCAAGGGAGGAGTTCATACAAGCTTTTTGTAAAAGTGTGAAGTAGAAAGATTTCTGCAAGACCTATTTGATAGAAATAATGTATAGTTTGCAAAGAAATAGCATAATTGAAAACCAGGTGGCATTTATACATGGGACGCAGACATCCCTTAGCCTATAGGCCAGCAGCCAGTGTGAAACACAGGTAAAAGAGCAGTGGCATAGATTTTGGGGCAGATGCTGTATTTGATGCAAAGAGTAGTGGATAAATGAATCAATTGTAACAAGGTGCAACTTTAAAAAGGTAAACAAATATTTATGTCATGCCACTGAGATCATCAACCTGTATTTTACAAAGATATTCATACCATAACCTCACTTCTGACAAAACAGCAAGGTAAGTTACAATTGTTACTGAGGCAGGAGTTTCTCCCACTGCTTTTCTTGACCAAAAGCCTGAGAATTCATCTCTGTAAGTGTTGTAGACACAAATCTTCACCACACGGGCAGAAATGAGATTACCTTAGTCCTGATTGAATGTCTTAATCAACCTGAGTTGATTAAAGCCGAAAGATCAGATGGCAACTTCTTACACTCCCTTTCTACTAACTTCAAGCATTCAGTGCATTAGTTTAAACACTTTGTATCATTATGCACACAATATCCTAAGAGAATGCAACTAAGGATTCAGGTGTCACTTACGTGTATAAGTACGGAGGATGCTGGTGTCTCAGACGATGCGTGTCACCTCACTGGCCCATTTCTGAGAGAGGCCTCTGGCATACTGCAAGAAAAGTGCAAAAGCCCATGAGAAGAAAATGATGATCTTTTTCCTCCAGTGAGCAACAACTTGTAAGTGTCACGTTTTCTGAGCCAGAGGTGCTAGAATTGTCCTCATCACCCTTTGCTGAAAGTCAAGCACATAAGCCTACTTTGTATTTAGCAAAATAAATTGCAAAGGATTTAAAATGTTCCACATATTCATCACAGGATAAAAATGAAGTTAGCTTTGCTCTTGTTGTAAATTTGAATGTAGGAATAAAATTAAATTGGTTTCTATTATATCTAAAATAAAGACAATAGCACTACAGAAATAAAAATGGTTATTTTTTTAAATTTCATAATAGCTGTTTCTATGCAACATTAAAAAAAAAAAAAAGAGTTTCCTAGCTATTTCAAGGTACTCAAGCCTTCCTTTTCTTCAAAAACTTTAAAAAGCCCTAACATTTTCTCTGGAATAGATGTGGTTAATATGACTAGTCACAGATGTTTCCAGTTATATAGAAGGAGTTATATAGGGAGACAAGTCAAGACTGCTCTAAAAATCAAATATGGCATTACCAAAGCAGTCTGTAAACATGAGAAGTATTAGTGCCTAAGTGGCCCAAATGCTTTAAATAAAACAGGCCTTCACTTTTACTCAGTTCCTCATATTCTTTCTTTGCATACATTTTTGTGCAATCATGGAATAGGAAACATAAATGATACAAGAGTTAATGTAAGAATAAAAAATATTTCAGGTCTTCTGCCCTTGTAAAAATCCAAACACAGCAACAAAAAACCCTACAGTGCACTCAGCCGAATTCACAGATGAAACTAGAGTTTCATCTTTTTTTTTCCTCTGACCTTAATGTTAAAACTATTATTCAGCATAGATAAATCAGCCCAGCAGGAGTATTTAGAACCAGGTCTTTCTTGGCAGCTATTTCATCTCATCCCATCTTATTAACATTAAAGTTTCATGTCTGGGAAAAAATTATATAAATATAACCAATGGTTTTCAAGGATAATTGTTGCCAGGGTTGGCCTGAGATAAAAAGGAAGTTGGAGTATAGAGAGAACGCAGATCAAGCCAATATGGTTAACAGCTACGTTTTCCTTTATTTCAGCTAATATGGCAGGTTATATACACTCCTACATAGTTTACAATCACAGCAGCTCTTCATTGGCATACAGCAGAGAAAAGTATGAAAACACACTTTATTTTACTAACTCTTAAGGTGGCTATCACGTGATCACTAACAAGTCTATTCAGTGACCTTCACAACCTTATTATCTTTCCCTGACACCTTAACTACTAATTTCTAACTGCGCCACGCTTGGCTAAGAATTTCTAGCTGCGTCACAGCCTTCAAGGCCTCACTCAGGCCCCTGTTAAGGCCTCAACTCGGGTAGTTCAAGGCCTAGGTAGGCATCATGTCCACCTTCCCTGAGGAATTCTGCAACAGATAATGATGATGGTACACATCTTTGGCATCATGTTTAGCTTCAGAAATCAAAAGCAAACTTGCAAGTTTTGTAAACTTCCTAAATATATTCTGTTACTCTACTGAGGGAATGCTTAACCTTATTTTCTTTCATACTCTAAGAAGCCATTTGACCATACAAGTGCAAATAAAACCTGCACGCGCTCTGGTCTGGACATGTTTCACATGACTGTAAAAGCTGTAAACATGTGAAACAAGACTAATAATCCTCATAATTAATGCTTAGATTTCATGGGAAAAAAATCCCAGTAGTGCATCTGAAATATTTCCAATTGAATCTCTTGTGGTGAAGATTCTTTCTAAAGAAAAAAAGTGCTTCTGGCTTTCTGGAGTTTCATGGGGCAAACAGATGTTGGGGAGGTTACTTTCCTTGTTTTATTTTGTGTTTATGACAAACAGACACCAATCTCAGGCAATCCAACTCTTTTAACTTTATAATTTTTGCTTTGATTTTCTTTGTGTTGAGGTGAGGGGGTTTTTTGTTTTGTTTTTGTTTTGGGGTTTTTTTTTTGGTTGCTTGTTTTGTAGGTTTGTGGGTTTGTTTTTGGTTTTGTTTTTGTTTTTTTGTACTGCCACCACAAATTAATGCTAGTACCACAGATTAATACTAGTGGTATGTCTCAAATCTGTATTGAGAATCAATTCAAAATCAACTCCAGCCATGTTTAAGTTTCCTAAGTGAGGTTTAAAAAATTCCCACAATTTCACTTTGCCCAGATCTCTGTAAAGAGTGTGCCATGTTACTGTGTCAGCCCATTATTTCTGGTAACAGATGCCATAGTAAATAACCAAATAAATGAATAAATTGGCAAGAACATGTATACTCCAAAAGCCCCACCAACTTAAGGCCATCACCTTGTGGTACTCAGTATTCCAACTGATTATTTCCTCACAGAAGTATTTCCCTATTTTCCCATTTGTTAATTTAAAAGGATTCAATTAGGAAAATATTGGACTCAAGTACTTCTTTGTCTATTTAAAATGAAGGAATCTAAATATTATCACAAAACACTCCACATTACATTCATAAATTATTAGAATTAAAATGATAATTTTAGATTAATACTGTTAATGAATGCTAAGAAAACAAAACCCTGTATACCATTCCTTGCATTTACTTGAAATTGGCCTGAAAATTTCCATGAAATAACTGATACAAAACTAGTTTTTCTTAATTTCATACAAAAGAGAATAGTACACTTACATTGGTTTTATCCAATACAGAGCATTTTCAATTACTTTTTTTTTCAGTTATAAACAGTTATTGTCACACATTTGTGGAAAATATAGTTGTCTGTTTGATTTATAAGGACAAATTACTGCCTTTATTTCTATGCTTTTCAAAAAATGACTTCCTATTTGCTGCCTCTCTGTCTGTAAGACAGAGAACATCAATAATATTATTTTCTAAAATAAATACACAGAAATATATTTCTGATGTGATAAATTAATAAGTTGAATGTGTTATAATTGTGAATTAAAATCAAAAAAATGTGACCAAAACTTTCTCAACTCTTACTCACTACTTCATGCCAGGTACCAGCTACCTCCAGTAAAGACTGAAGTTTTGTTATACAACATAGACATCTTTAATTACAAAGGGAATCAAATAAAAGTGAATCCTCAAGGGAAAACTCCAGTGTAATCCAAGAGATAATCTAATTACAAAGGAAAGTAAGTTATTAAAAATGAAGTATTTTGATAATAAAGAATAATTAAGGAACAAGCAAATAAACAGCTCTCATCTCTGAGGAAACAAATTTATTGATGAAAACAACAGAATGAGCCTGTCTCTATGTTCATGTTAAAAAAGAAAAAAGCTGAAAATATGTAACTATATATATAAAAATTCCTAGATATAGAAATAGAATAATTTCAGATTATTGATATTTCATTTTGATTCTTATTTGTCTTCTTTCTTTTAAGTAAAAAGAGTGCATAGAATTTGCATGCAAATATATTTGCCCATCTTCCTCCACCACAGTCTAAGAAAGGATTCCTGCACAATTTTTTCTGCATTAAGTGGAGAAACAGATGGTCATTTGAAGTCAGAGAGACCGGGTTGATATTCACACCTGCTTCATAAAAGTTCAACCCTCCTAACACTGCCATATAGCATACAGAATAAATTCCAAACAAAAAGTTACTCCTACAACAGGAGCCAAACCCAGACCAAACCCAGTTTTCTTGTCTCCTGAGGCTGAACTCTCTTCCTACACAAGGTTTCTTGCAAGCAAATTCCCCCCTTAATTTAAGTGGAATCAGATTGACCTTAAGTGACATTAGTAGAGCTTTCACTACAAATAATTAATTTACTTTATATCACTGCTCAAAGCCACAAGTCAAATATTTGATTGTATCTTTAGAATGCACTTCCTAGACCCTGTATATTAATTTTTCTGTGACTAGTAAGGTTATATATCAGAAATTTCCATTAATTATTTGCTTTTACCATATAAAGCTAATGGTTTCCTTTCAGGTCTGCTTTGTAGCAAGGCCCCCCCACCCCTTGTTGGTTTGAATTAAGCAAGTAGCAGTAGCTCCAAACTTTTGAGAGTCCTCCATCTTATGTCAGTAAAGCATGGTGTTTAGTATTTAATAATCAATTATTTGTGATTCAGACCAAACACGAGAGTGCAGAGAGTCCCAGGGTCCAGGAGAAGGGCGTGGGAGCCATCAATGCACAGTTCACTAAAACATCTGAAACTCTTGCCTATGCAAATGAGGTGTGACCACTGCGATTGCACCAGCAGCATTTCCTGTTGCTGTGGTCAAATGGTTATTAATAGAACAAGGATGTCTGCACAGCTCCTAGGTCTGTAAAACAACAAGAAAAGAAACAAAAGTACCTTCCAGGCTATCACATCTTTTAACAACTTACAGTAACTGTAACTTATATTTTACAGTTTTAATAAACTAATTGACACCTCTGGCTATTAGAATTTCTCCAAAATAATGATTTGCTTTAGCTTGGCATTTGAAAGCCTTGGTCACCACACTTTTCATTACAAGATTCAGGAAAAGACAAAAAAAGATTAAGAAACTTGTGGCTACTTTTGCATTTTCTGGTATTTTGCATTTAAAAAAATGCTTTAGTATAACACCTATTCTGTCTAATCCCCTGTTCTCATCACTGATTTGCTGCAAGATTCTGGGAAGAGTTTCATACACTCTACTATGTTTTAATGTATCCATATATTGACAATAATGATTTTTTAGTATGAAGTTTCCTATGTACATCTCATTCTGATGGGTGTTGTGGGCAGCAGTAGGTTTACAGTTAGGAAGTGAAATCTCCTTTTCTGTGATGGCTACAAATGTGCTGGAAATCACTTGACATCTTGTACTACCACAAATAAAACACAGCTTTCTATTGTACAGGATATCATAGGTACTGGAATCAAAATCTTTTACTCATAACTTTTTTTTCTTTACTACTGCACAATGCTTTCCTAATCTGTCTATCATCTACTTCTGTGAGAATGCTCTTTACTAGATTTTTATACCATAAAAGCATAAACCCAATGCCATCTCTGTAGCATAATGCATATTTCATATGAATTTCAAGATGTTTGAGAAATTAATATTTAAGATCATTGGATTAAATGTTCTGTGTGAAAACTGAAAGGTTAAAAGATTGCTGATTTTGAACTTTTGTCAAATGAATAGTTGTGAGTAGAAATAAAAAAAAAGGTTTTTTGACTTCAAAACTTTGATTTGAAAACTACTTTAGAGGTTAATCACATTCAAAATGAATGCACCAACAGGCCTGCCTCAAAGTCTAAAAGAGGGGGAAAGAGGACTACAATTTTAAAACAAATGTGTGATTGCTTTGAATTTTCTGAATAATTTCTACTTAAGGAAGGGGCATTTAAAAAAATAGAGCAACGTAAAAAGGAAAAAAAATTAAAAATCTGTTCAATCACACAAAAAAAGCTAACATCATTAGGAAAAAACCCACATGAATTAATGAAGAATCAATGGAGCCAAATTTGACTCAGAAAACATGAAAATTTCAGCTTCTGGTCAAAGCATTACAGTGTTTCCAAACAAAAATCTACTTTGATGTTCTTCTGTCTAACTGTACTGTCAGAGATTCAACTACTTCAAGATTCTCAATTTCTTTTTTGTTTTAAACAGTAACCGATAAACTAAACAATTGTCAAGCTACTCAATACCTGGGCATCTAGTCTCTTGCCATTTTAAAACTAAACAGCAGAGAAGAATATCATAATCTTGAAAATTTCCCCTTTTCTGAGCAGAAAATAGTTTCTAGCTTTTTCTTCTCCCTCTCTCACTTCCCTATCCTTCTCCCCTACCTGTCTCTCCTTCCCCCCTTCTGTCGACCTGTATTTGTTATAAACCCTTCCCTTGTATATTCTCTTCCTCAGTCTGATGAGAGTCCTCTACTATAACCCTGCTGATGCCCTGAGTTATGGTTTTCCTCCCCAGCTGGAGTCCCTACCCAAATTTTCTAAGACCCAAAGTCTTAGAAAATTTGACCAGTATATCCCTGATAAATGCAATTATTCATTGTTAAATGTGTTAAATAGAAAACTCATAATGCTGCACTTACTGCCAGAAACTTTCCAGAAATTTCCCAGAAGGTCATTTACATGTACAGAATGTATTCATATTTGACTCAAACTGGGGCCCCTGGTTTATAGCAATGGAATACTTTCCAGAAACTTCATTTTTATTTGAGAAATGCTATTATCCACACTACTGTAGCCCAATAAAACTATGTATCTTCTTCTACCTTTCCAAAATGTATAATGGCCCTTTCTCCATACGCCACATGTTTCTCCACCTGAATGGCTGAACTTCAATACTTAAAGAATCCAAATCTGCAGAAGCTACACTAGACTGGGGCAGCAGAGGGAAACATGAACGGAGGCTGGTAGTGGACTCTGTTTCAAATTTCACAATAAAAGCCTCTGCTTTCCTGATACTGAAAAATATTTAGATTCAGAGATTTAATGCAGAGCAGTAAAGGTGCCAAAAATCCCTATAAATGCTTATTTCAATAAAAAAAAGTAATAATTAAATTATTTTACAATCTAGATATTTGGAAAATTGACATTTCTGAAATTAGAACATTGAATTTATCTAATTATATCCTCAATACGTAGCTTCAGGGTTTCAAAGTACTGCTGTACTCCATTCCTCTATTTCAAGATTCACCACACTGAAAATGTGACAAAAGAACAAGTGAAATCTTGATAAATCTAATTCAGTTAATGTGAAAGCTGTGTTAAAAAACGAGAGGTGACAATCCATTATTTTCTTAGTAAATTTATCATATGCTTTCAGTATCTGCATATAAATAAATAAATAAATAAATAGATAAATAAATAAATAAATAAATTACGTGTTCAACAAAGGATCAAGAGTTAATCTGATTGTCTGAATATTTTTAAATGTTGCTTTTTAAAATAAGGGAGTAACTGCTTGTATACAAAGAAGCAAACAAACAAAACCCCACCCTACACCATTTACGCACTTGAAGGCAGGTGCAAGAGCCAAACCAACTGACCAGAAAGCAGGGTGATGTAGGGGTTGTGGTGGGTTACCAAACATGTCTGATGCAAATTTTTTTTACTCTGAAGCAGCTGCTTTCAGACAGATGTAGTATATGAGAATTCCAGTCATTTGATCTCATTACAAAAGGTAACTTTGGATGTTAAAAGAAAAAAAAAAAGGTTTTCCCATTGCCGAAATTTTCACTTGCCCTTAGAAGAAAATTCACATTAGATTTTTAATGTGGCACCTCCTTTAGAAAATTTTGGGCTGCAAAAAGTAGATTATACAAGTGAGGTATAATTACACTTACTCAAGAAACTGTCTAAACCATAAGAATAGTAGTTTGTATAAACCAGATTAAATCCATCTGTCTGAAAATTTTCTTCTTAAGCCTGACTTTCATTGTACAAGTAGTCAAAATAACCTTGCCAAATGAAACCTGCTGTCAATTGTCATTATAGACATAATCTTACTAAATTAATTTCTTCTTGTGATTTTTTTTGTATGCTGTTTTCAAAAAATTAAATCTATGATTTAAAACAAACAAACAGACAAAACCCCCAGCCTTTTATATCTGTCTTAAAATAAAGGAGCTATAATTTTCAAGAGCTACAGACGCACTTGCTACAGTGTAATTCTTGAAAAAGGAAAATGGCAGAGGCCATACCACTTGTCATTCATTAAAAAATTCAGGATTATGCTGTAAAGAATTATTTTCAATTATGTTTTTATAGAACAGAGGTTGCCATGAGAGAGATTCATTCCGTGAGAAAGGTCCAAGTCAGATATGACACCTCTAAGCAAAATGTGCCTACTATGTGATAAGCAAACTAAATTAATGTCACCTATTGTCATTCCAAGGGCTGTATTGGGATCTAAAAGGCAATTAAGTGGCAAGCATTTTAAATATGTTGTTTTTCTACTCTCAAATGTCTTTTTAAACTAATGTTTTTCAAAGTTATTCATCTTTAGATAAAAACTCCAACAAACAATTGATTTGAACTAATATTATAACCGAAGGAATTTAATGAGAGAGAAACCATCAAGCATAGAAGCCTAAATGGCAATGAAATTTACTCAGCTACCTGTGGTATTTATTGTCTGTTTTTGGTGCTATTATTTAGTGGAAGTAGGGATCACATGTTAAATCGAGAGAAAAAATCATGAAACTGGTTAACAGTATTTAGTAGATGTCAAAGTGCAAATCTGGGGACTTCTGGCTGAAGTAACTTAAAGGCTTCTCTGAACTGTCTTTGTAGAGATAAAACATAAAATCAAAATACTATGAAATGACCTCTTCCAGTCCAACATTTGCAAATGTTTTGGATGCAACAGAGAAATTCCAGGAAAGAGAAAACAGCAAAAGTTGACGAAGTTGGGATACTTTGTGTACATTGTGACTATGGATCTCAAGAAATAACACTCAAAACTATCCTAAGTGGGCTCTGGAAGATGTTCACCATGCCTAAACTATTATTTGCCAACAACATTCCCAGTTAGCCTATGATTCAACCAACAAAGTGGTAAAGCTAACAGTATGAACACGTACAATGAAATAGAAATTTTTCCACGTGGAAGTGAAAGAAAAAATCATACGGAGTACATTAAAATATTCTTATGGGCCATCTCTCTTTAGTACTCCAAATAAAAGTTTTCAGCCAGTGGAAGATTTTTATCATCAGTAAAAATTAGTGATACTTAGGAAATTGTTTCTGCATCACCTGGAAAGCTAATCACTTTGTTCTGTCTTTTGCTTTGGTCACCATTCCTACTCTTCATGTTTTCAAGGACCATTATTTTGTATTAAGCCTCATATGCTGAAGACCAGTAGTGAAAACATTGATTTTAAACTAATTCCTAATCCATGTTTATCACTTGTAAAATCACTACATGTATGCAAAAGCAAGAGCCTGTAAGAGAGGAAACATTTCTGGGGATATGAAGAGCAGGAGAAGTTTATCTCTGAGCCTACATGTAGTTTCGGGACTTCTTTCCACTTTTGCATATTGCCAAACTGACCCAATTCAATAAAGTCTCCCTCTGTGTGTGGAGACCTGAGGACTGTGCTCTGGTGAATCCATTCCCACTCACATGCTTTCACCATTGAATATTTTATTTTAAAGCAGGCTAAGAGAGAGGCAAGGAAGTTATGAGCTGAACTGCAGTTCCACTGAGTGGTTGTGCTAAAACCAGAAAATTCTGGCTTATGTCATTATACATGTATGTACATACTTA
Organism: Trochalopteron elliotii; assembly: GCA_024734555.1. Taxonomy (NCBI): domain Eukaryota; kingdom Metazoa; phylum Chordata; class Aves; order Passeriformes; family Leiothrichidae; genus Trochalopteron; species Trochalopteron elliotii. Next base: position 4,301,319 of record JANPWX010000419.1, read on the forward strand.
TATATGTATATACATATATATATATATATATATACACGCACACATATATACATATATACCTATATATGAGTGTGTATATAGATATATACACGCACACACATATATATATTTAGCTGCAGATCTTGCACTGAAAAATTCTGATAATTTATTTTTATGTAGCACGTGTTCTGTCTGCAGCTGAATAGAGAAATCTGAAAATGATATTATGATGTGTAGCAGTAGCACAATGTCCTGGGTTGTAGTATAAGATATGCACAAAGTATTCTATCACCATCTTCATGAACTGTTGAATCCAATTGCTGAAGCAGTGTTCTCCCAGGTCCCCCCTCCCTCTTCTGTTAGTGTGTCTTCTGTTAATGACCCATCAAATGCCTACTGCATGACTCATAGATAACTCCCTCCGGGAATTATCTCTCTTTAATGGGCCATCAAGGATGACCCTCTGTATGACTCATCATCCCATTGTGAGATGCTCCACCCATGGGGAGGAGCCAAGTATTCTCACCTGGATATAATCTGGGATTTGGGACAGTACAAGCAGCCCTTGGCCACTGGATTCCCAGAGGATCAGAGCTACCAGACCTTTCTACAGGATCACTGCTTGAGGAAGACCCCCTCATCTGGACTGCTTCCATCACCCTGCTCATGTTGTATTCTGACTCTGTCAATGGTCTTTTGTTGAGGTGGTTTCTCCTTGGGGACTGCTTTCTGGCCTAGCAGTAAACCCCAGACCAACCGAGACAGTTTGTGGGTTCCTCAGGTCAGCTGGATCAGCCTGGATAAGGCTGGAAATCAAGAGCGAGCTTCTGCTGTGGGTTTGGAAGATGTTTATTCAGTGCAGCTCCACATGCAAAAAGCACAGTCTGGCCTGTCCTTCTCCTTTTTGTACCCAAGGACGCAGCCTGGGGCAGCTGGAGATTTCGGGCCAATGGGTGGGAAGGGGTTGGGCGTTCCAGGACAGGGGCACTTAACAAAACAATTGGAAGGGGCAGGTGTTGGGCACCTGGTCGAATGGGAGATGATCTCCCCTCAAGTTACCAGGGTGATTGACAAGGGGCTCCCCTCTGGTAGATACCATGGGGGTTTGGGAATGGGTGAAGGGATTTGGGAAGGAACATACCAACACAAAATAAATAAAATACATATAAAACTTCAAAAGCCTCACTCATGCATTGCCACATTTTGTATTATTGCATTTTATTTTTTTTTACCTTTTTTTCTTATTATTAAATTGTATTTCTACTTGGAGCCTCTCACTCGTTTTCCTTTCAAACCACTACACACAAACATTTTGTCTAACTTGGTGTTGCTCCAGTCGTGAGTCCTGAACATCAGAAGAAAAAGAAATTAATTGGGCAGATATTATTATTACTTTTAAACTACATTTCAGCAGGACATATTTTGAATTAAATTGAATTATTTTGCCTATTGCAAAATAACTAGAAATGATTTGCAGTGCTTAGAAAAAAACTTACAAAGCATGAAAACATCCCTTGTATGGGTCACCATCCTGAATATTTTTTTCATGTTTTCGCCTGGAAAATGATTTAGTTTAAATTCATTTTTGTGTTTTAGGTTTTTTTCAGTGTTAAGGTTTGCTTTTCTTCCCACCATTGACATGTCTCCTCTCAAAAATGTTACTAAACCTGCCATGTGCCACAAATCAAGATGGAAAATATTTTTCTATATTTATCTGTGCAATTACCTAATACCATTATACTAATAAATCATTGCACAAATAAATAATATTAAAAAAAACCAAAACAAACCAATGAAAAAACTGTGAATTAAAAAAACAGATGTTGAGGTGGTTTTAGTGCAACTGAGATATTCTATGCTAGAAATAAAATTAACCTTGGACTAGTTAAAAAGATAATATTATTAAAATTTCAAAGAGAATTTTAAATTTTCTTCTACCTTGAAAAAAACTATCAGGTTTCTATTATTCTATTTTGCAAACAAAATAATACATTCAGGATGGGGGGTGAGGGAGCTGGTTCCTGGTGGTGGTTTGGGTTTTTTTTTACTATTGTGGGATATTTTCCCAGGTATGAAATTGGGAAACATAAGAATGAAAGAACAATTTGGGAATTCATAGAGCCAGATTCTGACTGAGGCATGCTAGAGAAGATGCTGGTATTTAGGGTGGGGTTTTTGGTTGGTTGTTGTTTTTGTTTGGTGATGGTGGTGGATTTAAACTTTTAGCTCTTACATTAAATGTAGATTATTACTGGGAATATTAGATTTTAACAGCTGTTGCAAATCACATCTTTTCTCAAAACAAGGCAAAAAACTTCTTGTACATTGCTAATACAAACCAAAAAAAGGTCCCTGAGAATTAGCACCAGAAGGAATAAAATAAAAATCACGTTATGATTTGCTTAAAATGTTTCCAGTCAAGATGGGATTGTTAGTGACCTTTCAAGGGGTCTGCTCTCAATTATTACTGTATTTTAAGCTAAGACATAAAGAACAAATCCTCTTAGTACGTCTTTTCCCCCCTAGTATTAGTTCACGGTATCAAGATTTGAAGACCAAGCCTTGCACATAGAACAAATAGTTAAAAATAAAAACTCAGAGCTCAGAGAAGTGTATTTATTTAACTGCTTCATTCTTTATTGTGTTTATTTCAATGACTTGCATGAATTATTCAGTATGCTTTAGGGTAGCCTAGAGAAAATGTTTTCTTTTAAGAGGCTTATTTCTCACACATTCTTTTAAGTGAGTTAGATGGCAACAAAGTTTTAGAAACTATATCTATAAATATGGAATGATTTTTTTTTAAACTAACTCGTTCAAAAGTAAGCAATACTGTATTAATATGAAAAGACAGTCAGAACTCTTGACCTAAACTCTTTGTTTTTTTTAATTGTCTCAGCAAAGTTCAGTTCAATCAAAGATTATTTCATGTCTAAAACCAATTTCTGCTGAAAGATTGAGGGAGCACTGCTGGTGAGTACAATACAGCACAATTGTTTCAATTTATGCCAAACATTGTATTGGCCAATAAAACTCTACAGCAGCAGGCAACCCACTTAAAAACACATTGAAATTCACCTTGGCATACAACTGATATTTGTATCCCTTTTTTCCAGGAAAAGAAAAAGATATCCAAGAATTTTAAGTGTTGCCCAAAAACACTTGCAGTTAAAACTGTAATTGAGTGTACAAACAAAAGTCAGAACATTTTAACATGCTTCTTAAGCATCTTCAATTTTTTATTTCATAACTCATAATCATGGCACATTTCTATTTTGTTGCCTAACAAATATATACTTTTACACTTACAAAATTTTTCTTATTAATTTTATATATCTGAAATCATGTCAACCTAAAACATTGTGAGAAGTGAGAATTCAAAGCAATTGCCTCTACAGATAAATGCAATCATATATTTTCATTTTAGAGCTTTTCTCTTGAAGGGCAATTTTGGTATTGATCCAGGAAATACTTAACCTCAGAAAAGTCTTCTTCATGCAAGATACTAGTGAAGTTTCAGGGTTTAACTAATTCCATTATGATCTTGGCTTTTTAAAACCTGTGAAGTCTTGATTCAGGTTTGGCTTATCAAGATCTTTTTGCTTACCCCTTATTTTATCTGAGAAAACACATAATTTAGACTCTCTCTGAAGCATTACCCAACAGCTTTGACAAAGCAATTAACATTCTCCTTCAAACATATAAGAGTACTGTGGAAAACACAGAGCCATCATGATGACTTTAATTTTCCCTTTGCCTTTAGTTATTTTTTTATTAAGATAAGTATGGGTTGAACAGGCATTACTATCTCCCAGAGCTGCTTTCTACAAGATGTACATACAAGTTCATTTTCTTATGTCAAAGGACAGGAAAAATCATATTCAGTGTGAACCAAATGTACAGGCATTCACTGCTGGCCCAGATTCAGGGAACGAAGAGCTTCAAGTCTACCCTTGGCTGAACTCAGAAAGATCCTGGTCTTTGTGATACACTGGGCAGCAAAGGGAAACTTTTGCAAAAACAAATTTAAACCCTTTGGCAAAATCTTGAACTTGTGACTTCATTCTTATGAGTGCATCTGTCCGTACAAGAAATTGATCTATTTTTATGACACTTTTTTATGTAGCTGATTTATTCAGATTTTTTCCTCTTGTTTGCTTACAAGAGAAAAATGATGCTTATCTCAGTTCTTCACTTTTGATAGTTGTCTCATAAATCTTACCAAAGTAGCCTGTTTCTAGATATTGTGGCATGCCTAGTCTCACTTCAATCAAAATATTAAATATTCTGCAAGAATATGTAAAACTGTAACAAATCAAGATACAAACTAACATAATTATCCCTAATTCAAGTTAATTCTCTTACACAGAGACCTCTCTCTGAACACAGAGGTCTCCATAAACCTTATGTAAATAGCAGAATATTTACTCATAAGGACTAACTTTTAGATAGCTGAACATAGGAATTTGTTAGCATTATTTAGCTGGCAATCATCACAAATATTAACATAATAATTTTTATGCTATTTACTTTTATCTAAGCCTACATTCAATAGATGTCTCTGACTTAAAAGTATTATCATCTGAGTTTTATTTCATACAACCTCCAGACAAAAAACAAAACTTCACTGAAACTTTATCTGTAAAATGCTCTCCTCTGCTCTAAGATTTTTAGAGACAAATGCAATAGGCTTGACTCCACAATAATCAGCTAATTTTTTCCACTGTCATCATAGTGCATGAAGTCTTTACACATTAAGGTCACAGTTCTTAAATAAGATTTGCAAGTTGCAGATGTCTAGTTATGAATTCATGAGCTGAAAATGTGCAGTCATAAAATTTACCAGTCCCACAGCTCAACATTTACAATGCATGAATTGGAGGAGATTTATGAAGTTGTATGGTAGTCTTGAGCAGATGATGTCAGTGACCAACCTCACAGAATGCTGGACAATTTTTTTTATATACTTCAGGAAGGTGTATAATTCAGTGAAGAATGTTTTCAAGTAACTTAGGAGGCAAACACAAGCTCAGGTGTATCTTTCTTATTATCATGACAAAAACATGACCAAACACTTTGAAGCAGAGTTCTATTTTTCTCTAACACATAGCCTAAAGAAATCCTGTTCCTGGTGAGATCACTGTCTTTAGCAACTGGTGGTTGTAATGGTTCATACAGCTTGCCAGCTGACTAAGAGTGAAACAGATTTTGTCTCTTTCACCATAACACTCCCTCAAGCCAGCCAGTCCATCAGATACACCACACATAACAATCGATAAAAGAGCACTTTCAATCTTGCCTTCTTCCCAGTGTTACTAAGGTCACTAAATCCTTATTGTCAAACACTTAGTTCATTCTTATCAATAGTGACTCCGTGACATCACAATAATGTTCCATGTAACGCCTCAAGAGGAGAATTTCCAACACCAGACAAGACAGTATTCTTCAGAAAACTAAACTGCGCTTGGACATGGCACTTGGAAAAATCGAAAAGAACAATTTGTGGCAATAAAACCTGTTTTAGTTGTGTCTATTTTTCAAAATAGTTGAACATATAATTGTAGAACTAGTTTAACACCTTGGGACTTCACCATGGTCTCTAATTTTGTATCTGCATTGTTCTATTTTTATTTTAGAAGCACCTTCACGGTATTTTAACACTAAAGCATAGAAAGTTATAACAGCCTACATACTTTGATATCCACCATATCCATACTGTAAAGCATTTGAATTTCTTAACGCATGCTCATAACTGTAATGCAAACAGGAGGCATATTTTAAACAACTTTAAAGTGATTTTTTTTCCAATTTCATATATTTCTGCCAGTAACATACAAATTTTTGTACAAAAGGTATTTTGTATGAACATATGAAGTGCATTTATGATGGTGTTTTCCTAGGACTCCTTTCAGAGGGGTATCACGATAAGAGAGAAAATCCTCAATATTTGGTAGATTCCTATTTTATATCCATAAGAGTGAAAGTATTTTTGAAGCTATAATACATGAAGTCTCCATCTTCCATAGACCAAAATATTTATGTCTTTCCTTTAAAAATACATCAGTTCTTGTCAGTCTTTCGAGAATACCTAGTAGCTTGTACCACTATGGTGCTTCTCATTACTAGTCAAAGTACTCAACAATTGTGCTTTTTCCTACTCCTTGTTCTAAAAGTAGTTAAGTAAACAATTTATTTTTTTAGCATTTCTTGATTGCTAATAACACTGGGCAAGATGCTTTCATTTTAATTTCACACAGATACTTTCTGCAGTTTCAATTTATATGAATTTGCCTCAGTCTATAACTTTATTCATTCATTTGAACCTCAGAACTTAAAGCAGCAACCATTTGAATGAAACAATTTTTCTCCTTTTTCACATCAAAACTATGCAAATTGATTAACAGAACTTTTTTATTTCTCACTGGGGAACAACTGCTGTGTTTATTTTCTGCTTCTTCTCCTCCCACTCTCTTAACCATTTCTCATTTCATTAACATTGGTTTATATAGCAGAATCTTGTAATACGGTCATGATTTTCAATAAGTAGTCATGTATATAGTAGAAAATTAAACTGGGTCATGAAAAGTACCTGTAATTAAACTCTTAACAAGTGCCAAGATTTCAAGAGTTCTAAGGATTTTGGCCCAGGAGATTTGACAAGAAAGACCTCACATGGCAAACAAGGCAAAAGGCAGTTCTCAGGGCAACTAGAATACAGTGTGTTCTTGACACATGGCTCTTCAAGACAATCTAAAGTCATTAATTTAACTTTCAACAATTTTAATGTTAAAAAAATATATTGAATATAGAAACAACAACTGGCATCTTTGTAAACTCTTGAATCTCTGTTCTTATTGAAGAACTGAGTTGTCAGAATTAAGATTCAGATAAATTGATTGCTTCTCAGATTTTCTGCTCTTCTTTTTAGCATCATGAAAGTATATGGTTACATATGTGAGAAAAAAAAATTGTCCAAATACTTTGGACAGCAGCCTAAATCATATTTTAAATAATATATTTTAATAAATATTCCTTCTCCTGCTATTCTGGATTTGAAATATATTTTTTTAATCCTATTTCCAAATAAATACATTTTCACAATATAAAAAAATCTTTTCATCAACTCAGCTCTGAACAGTTCCCAAATAACCCGTTCCTGTATCTTTCCCTGAATGGGGTCCTACTGGTCAGTGGCAGAAATAAAATTGGAAAAAAAACCCAACCCAAACCAAACTGCCAAAACAAAACAAATCTTTTGTAGCTTACTTCTCCCCTCCCTTTCATCCCACACTTTCTCTCGCTGTATTATTTCACATAATAATCTATTGATCTACTCTTGTTTTATAAACCATCTACCATCTTCTGTACTCCTAGTGCATTCCCTGGATTCCTTTGTACCTCCACTATTATTCTTCTTTCCTTTTCAAACTGATGTCCCTTTCTGTCGTCAAAGTGCAAGTGTCTCTCTGTGTCTTTTACCGTCTCTTCCTCCAATCTCTTAGTTCTCAAACTTCCCTTTTAAGTTTTGCTAGCCACGCTTTTCCAAGCCACCACCTCTTGAACTAGTGAAGAACCTCTTCTGTTCAGTTTTCAATCCTTGCTTTTCCCTACATGGAAGCTATTCCTAGCTATTCAACACAGAGAAAAAACTCCTGAGGGCACATGGTTTAAAATAGACCAGGATTGATGTAATTTGTTGATTTAATTATTGGTATGTAATTAAGCAGCAATCATTGAGCTTTGCACACAGGCACAGTGTCTGTGATAAAACTGTTAAACCACAACAGGAAGACAATTCACAGTGTCTTTACATTTTTTAATTTTCTAGATGTTTATTAGCATCCTTTCATGACTAACACTGGAATGGTCTCGCCATGTACATAAACACATCCACAGATACACTTGGTGCAGGTTTGCATGCATGCCACCCACCCTCTGGGCCAAAGATGTGAATCCCCTCATCTGCAGATGGAGAGAGGTGTGGGTGCTGCAGCTCTGCCTGATAACATCTTTGCCTGTGATACCACTTTGGGGACAAAGACTCTCAGACATATGGTGTCCCTACTTCCTCCCAACCTCTAATTCTCTGTGCAGTTTCCTTTTTTTTTTTCCAAATCAGCTCATGACATTACCCTTACTGGTCACTTATTCCAAATCCCTGCGAGCTTTGTCATGATGTTCCTGGTTTTTAAGAGAAAGTACCTATAAACATCCACTGAGTGACTCACCATCATTTTTCTATATCTCTTCTCAGTAGACTGCTTTCTTGCGACAGATGAGAAAAAGTTAACAAAGCTTTTGATATGCTGAGATCGTCCTGCTGATCAATGCATTCTCACTATCTCCTTTCACTCCTTTTGTTGATATCCTGTTTCTTTACTTTTATGTTATATTTGTGAGTTTTATGTGTGTGAGGGGAAAAATGGCATTGTTGTGTTCGTGCAGTGTCAAGACAGCATTATTTTTCTCCATGTTTTGAGGCTCAAGCCATACAGTAATATAAATTGCAATGTTTCGGAAAAAATACCATCCATTGAATGAGTGTTTGTTCAGGGAGTGCTCCATTATATAAGGGAATTGTGTGCTCTAATAAAGTATCCTTCAGAAAAGAACACAACCATTCCAAAAGTCACACAAAGAAAGGATCCAAACATGAATAGAGCACCAAGCAATTATGAAGGCACTGGTGTCCTTACTCACAGAAATACGAATGTCAGAAACAAATAGCATAAATCCCTCACTACTTTCAATCAGCATTATGGAGAATAGTAACAGATGTTTGATTATTTTAAAAATTCAAAAATATAATGCCTGTCTCTGATATAGCAGATGAGCATTAAAGGCTCAAGGTGTCTGTGAGGTTTCATATATCCTAATTTTTTTCTTTATTAATAATTTCTCAGTTTGCATATGGGAGTATTTAAAACTGAAAAAAATAACTCTATGTAGAAAGAGAAGAAATGCCAGCCAGGTACCTTAGAGAGCACTATTTTTATTTTGAGAAATGGCTTTTCTCTTTTTCTGTACAAGGGAATGCTGTTATCTTGGTTCTTTCAAAGGAGGTGATAAAAACCTGCCAAAGAGAATGATGGGCACTGCACCCATAGAGCCACCATTCCATTCAAAGAAGCATCCTTACATGACCCTCTATGTGCCATCATAAATCCTATGAGACCTACAATCTCATAATTACCAGCATACTTTGCTTTCTTCTACTCCTTGGGTCTCCCATTTGCCTCAGTAGCTATAATCCCTTCTTACTTCTCCAGGCACATTGGAGGCACCAATTGGAGCTGTTAGGGATAGATCCAACTGCACTGCACAGCAGAATTTTTTTTCCATGGAGCCAGAGACATGTGAGAAGACCTGTAATCTTAACTTATTCAAATAGCTCTTTGCTTTTCTTTGCAAGTAGTATAAAGCTCTAGATTAAACCTCCACATGTTTTTGTTTGGCTTATAGTGAAGGTTCAGAGACAGTTTCAGAAAGAAAGGAATAGTAAAACAAGAATTGTTCAAAGATTTTCCATTGCAATTTTAATTAAAGATAGGAGTTCACGTTTACAGTAACTTTTATAAAATTTTTAAAACTCAGCATTTTACTAAAATTTCCCACATTCATCTTTTAAGAAATACTTTTAAGAAATAAAAATTTTAGTGATGTGAAAGCGCTGAGATGCTGGGTGAAGGCTGTTTACTGAGCTTCCTCTGATACTTACAGGATTATTTAGGACGGTGGTGTCAGGGATGGTTCTGCACATGCTGCATAGTTTGATATCTCAAAGCACACATTGAAATCCACGTCAAGGACTCCTTGTCCTTGTATATATTGTCAGAAAGTAGTCTTGGAAGTGAGCTTTTATCATGGAAAAACAAAGCAGAAGCTATTCTTGTTGTAGTAGCCATTAAACACAGAGATGAAATGAGGAAGACTTTCCCTTAAAAGAATTCCCTCGTTGAGAAATGAAGTAAAAAGTGATCAAAACTGCAGTAATTTTTTTGTTGGAGAGAGGCAAAGGCTAGAAATGCAAGCCTGCCCATTTCACAGCAAATACAATTCACTCCTATAAGACTGTCACTACTGATGCATTGACCCGTGAGCAAAAAGAATCACATTCTGATTTTGCAAACAGCCCTGAGACTAAAAAACCTTTTACATGATGGTGTCTGCTATCCATGCATATTTATCATTTCTGCACACAAAACAGAATTCCAAAATATTCCATCAGCCTTCCAAGCTTATGAGACCTGCGCATACTTCACAGCGCTACCATATGGACTAGATCAAGACATTCAAATTCAGTTTCTAGATTTTGGTATCTACTGTAGAGAAGCAAAACAGCTTCTGTCAGCAAGAATCACTTTACTGATATTCCAAAATTATTTTTAGATATGTAGACCCTTGTTCCTTGGGGCTATAAAACTTTTCTTCACAGTTTGGGAGCATTGCTTTCTTGTCATAATGTACTATTTAATATCCTCTTGTGGAAAAACATCAGTATGCTTCCAAGCCGATTAGGTGAGACGGGGTTTCTGGTGTCCAGGCATAAAAGTCACAGATTTTTACTGTCATTTACTAAGAGTTAAATAACTTTGAGATTTTCACAAATTCTATGCAATGCAGGCTGACAATGTAATTAAATTGTTGTGATGTGTGATTTGTACAGATTGAACTGAGAGCTATAACTAGATTAATTACATGACTTGCACACACTGTCTGCAATGAGTTTTATTACTCTAAATAATTACAAGAATTAAGCTCTAACACAAACTATATACAAAATATATTGTCTCTGACCATATTAAGTACTAGAATGAATAGATTTACACCAAATACACCCACAAAGTGAAAGTCGTTGCAACATAAAACACAAGAGAAGTAAACTGACTGTGCACAGTACAATGCAATCACAGATCATTCTCCATGGGGTGATCTGGTACAATCTACCATATTTTAACATTGTTAAACGCAGATAACCTCATCTGTTTAAACAATGCATGTGTCATACTGCTTAAGTGTGATTTTCTAGAGAATAGGGCAAACAATATGTCTTGTTTGCCAAGAAAATTCCCCATTTGCTTCTGGTCCCTCAATGCTGAGTTGTCAGAGAAGAGTTGGGCTCAATCATTGTGTGGTATGGCTAAAGTCAATCTCCTCTGGACAGGGCTAGCCTTTACCACAGTGGATACCAATTCTCCTTTCCTTTGTCCTGGAACCCAGTCATGGTACAGACAGGAAGCTAGAGTGAGATTATGGGGTACTCCTTGGATCTCTGCAAGTTCTAGATGATTAAACCGTAGCTGAAATGACCTTTAGGTTTCACACCAAGGAACAAGACTGGGCTAAAGCTTTGCTTTTTCTTCAAGGATGCATGCTTAGTACCCAGTTTAATCGCTTTTCTAATTTCACACAAGGAAGTTTTCTGAAAGCATATATACATCCAACAAAGTTCTGTCTGCCTTCCAAAGTAAAGGGAATGATAGAAAATGGCACTCAGAAAGAAGGCTGCACACAGGAAAGCGAAAAAGTAAATAAGAACTTTTTGAAAATTAAAGCTGAATTTAAACTTATAAAAAAAATGAGGGGACATGACCTGCTTTAGTTAAGATCCCAGAATATCACAGCAGTTTCATGAGATAATCAGGGAACTTGTCTACAAATTCTTCTACAATCCTGAAAGCAGACCAGGCTTCCTCACACATCTATAGCTACATGCTTTTACAAGGTTAGGAATTAAGTATTCCAGCACCCACCTACATGTTCTTAACCATGCTAGTCTTTTCAAACACAGCATGTAGAGGCTTTTTAGTCTCACATAACTTTAAAATCATTATTTGTTTTAAGAGACAATTTTACTTAGGTAGTTTACCAGTGAGTAAATTACACAAAATGGAAAATAGAATAAGTGAATTTAATATGTAAAATAAATATTCAGTTTTCTTTTCTGCTATGAGAAAATGCCTAACAAAAAATTGGAATAAGAGGCTGATAGGCTGGGAGAGAAGGAAATATAGTGCTGATGCTAGAGATGTTCGTTGTGTTATCTGCAAAAAGAAATAAAGAAATCTGGGCCTTGGCAACAACAACAAAACAGAAAAAAGAAAAAAGAAAAGAAAAAAAAAAAAGATAGAATAGTTTTCCAGATATGGAAGCTGTGTGAAACTCATTTAGCCTGTCTTTGTCACCAACCCCACATCATGGTGTAATAAAAAGCCTAAAACACAGGTATAAATCACAGAAAGGAAAACTGTCAACTGTGATATTGTTAAGATAAACATAAGCCAAGACAAAACTGAATTATGCCTAGGCACTTAGACTAAAGCTTTTCCATGTGTCAAAGAACAGCCTACATTAGAAAAAGGATGCTTTCAAAATGAGGAGAGAAAAAAAGTCAAATTAGGTTCAGGAGGATTTCTGAGCAGCATAAAAACTGAGGCTACATACCAAGTATCTTCTTTGGTTTACAATTTTATATCACTGTAACACTTGGGCAGCCTACAATTTATATGCATACTTATCCCATGGAGCTATCATATTTCTCCCTAAAGGCAGAAAATTTGAGCTTTGTCTATTTCTTCAGTAACTCTTAGTTTGTGGTGTTTCGTTTATTTACTCTGTTTCTTCTTTTTCTGGTATACCTATTCCACTAACTGTGGAATTAGTTTATCACAATTAGGTCTCTCCCTGCTATATACTGATCAGTTTTTTATTGCTGTTGCAAATATTTACTGTTGCAAGACATAAAGGACAACTAATAGAAAACAGAACTCCAAAGGCTATACTGTGGGAGTCACCTCTCCACAGCAGGAGTTCATCTGACCCACCCTGGCCATATTTCAGACAAAATTGATAAGTGAGAAGGCTAAAATACCAAGGGTATATTCAAAGCAAGCTTTACTACATCATCGGTATTCAGAAACAGGAAGGGCTGCAAGTCCCAATTACCCCAACTAATTTCCAGAAAGGAATGAACTTCTAGTGACAAGGGTCTTACATTTATGTCATATCAGTTCTGATCCTAATATCACCACAAAGTACTAAGCTGATTTATACATCTCAGTTTCTGACCTTTTAAGTGCATGTATTCATATCCATATTGCTTCACAGAGGTTTTAAAAAGCTAAATTCAGGAAAGTGAGAACTTCTTGAGTAATATGATGTTGAAGAAACATAATAAACAATTTTCTGGTAGGAATTCTATCTCCTGCAAGAAGAAGAATTAAAACAACTAGTAACAATAATAAGAAACATGTAATGAAGCCTGTTATAATTATATACAGCGAGCAATGCTGTTTAGTGGAACTTCAAGTTCTAGTTATGTATTTCAGTTTTTCTGATGGGTATTGCTCCCTCAATTTTGTTCATATCAAGAAAGTAAGTTAATTTCTATTTTGGAATCAAACAGTCCAAGCAAGCAGGAGCAGAACATAACAACCTATCTTAGAACTGAAGTGGAAGCCACCCTCACAACTTATTAGGATTCAACCTGAAACAGAATTAAGTCAATGTGAGCTGAATCTAGAAAGCAAGGGAATGATAAGAGAATTCAGAAATTAGACCAGGTGGCACAGTTTGCAGACCTCTTCTAAGGCGACTACAGCAATACCTGAATTCAGATCCTAAAAATACATACATATATATATTTGTTTGGTGACAGCTAACAGCCCTCAGACAAGCTCTGAGAGCAGGTTCCCTGGGTGCACATTGTCCTTACCTACCCCAGCTATGACAGGCAGCATAGATACAAAAATCTTTGGGAGATGAAAGAAGTGAAATTCTGAGACAAAAGGAACACACTGTAATAAAAGCTTTGTTTTAAAGTATATATTTTCTGTACAAAAATCATATTTTCATCACCAATCAAAAGAAAACCAGAAAACATAGTGAGAGCTTAGCAGATGGCATTTTTTGTCATATGTTGTGCACAAGTGATCCTTTCTACAGCAGCTGGATTTACTTGTCTTAGTGTTTGTGAGTTTCAGAGTATGACTGGATAAAATTAAATTTCCTAGAGATTTTGCATAATAAAATCACCTTCCCCTTCCATGAAAGCTCACGCTAACTTTTTCTTACATGAATTTCCTGCATACAAAGCCACATTTCTGTAAAAGAAAGTTTAAATTTAGATCCACAGACATTCTTTTTCTAGTTCTAAAAATGATGCCCAACTCCTAGGGAACAGAAGTGCACTATGTGATCTATGTACTGCCAACAGTTGAATGCTAAACCGGTGTCCACTTAATAATGACTGTTTTATAGAAAGGTTAAATCATCATCATCATTATCATAAAAAGAAGAAGACAAAAGAGCTTGTCTTCAGCTATAAACATATCCACAGATTTCACTTCACCTTCTTGGTGACTGAGAAAAAAGATATCTGAAACTTGTGGTGAAGCAGGGCTACCCTTTTTTTTTTTTGGTGAAGCTATTAAAGCTTGCTGCAAGAATTATTCATAAGCATTGAAACAGAAGAGATATAAACCAATAAAATGAAACTGTGTCTGCACTAATTAGCACTAGTAATTACTCTGTATGATGTAGGAGAAGTAAATGTAAAATAGAAAATAAGTAATTCTTAGGTTAAATTGAGCAGGAAAGAGCAGACAAGCATGATCAGTGCCAACAAAATACCAGCTACATAAAAATATATCTAATATAATGCAGAATTATTTTTTTTTTAAGTTCTTTAAGCAGACAAAGCTGTTAGGTTGCAAATTATCAAATCACCTGAATGGCTGACAACAGTAAACCCGTTCTGTGCCATGTGTACACATTGCTTAATGTTTGCAGAGGGGACAGAAAAGAGAAAATATATTGATGTAAGAAGAATGAAAGGGACAAATAAGATAACTCAATAGGCAAATATTTCTACATTTCTAAATTTGAAATAACTTCATCTTAATAGGTGTACAGGCCCTGATTCCAATATAGCAAAACAGTTATTTTGGAGATATGAAATCACTTTACTGCACCCACGAAAGTAAGCAGGCAACATATAGAAGTTTTCATTGGATACTTCCTCTCAACGGCACCTTGTTCAATTATCAACAAGAAAGAAAATAATTTACTAATAGAATTGATCTATATGGAAAATAGGTCACAGGGTTCAAACAAAAGATAAGTTGCTACCTCTAGACTCCCAAATGTTTTTATTCCTTTCACCTCCCCTTAATTTTCCATCCTTTTTAAAACACTAGAATCACATGAATCCTACAAACGCCTTTGGGAATAAATAACTTAATAGTCTTAAATCTGAACAATGAAACAGTTTTCAACACAGTAGAAATCTTGGAAGTTAAAAACTAAATGGGCATCCTCTATCCTTTCTCTGCAGACATGCACATGCACACGCATTCCATGCCTGAGAAAGGGGACGCCTAAATGCATCTTCTAATTACAACCTAACAGAGAGATTATCTATTATTGGAAAGGAGATTTATTTTTTTCCTGCAGTGTAGAAGATGGTGCATGACCATTTACATTACAACTTTATATTATCCTTATCGAATACCAGTAATGGCAGATTCTGTCAGCCAAGATCTGCAATGAAATCCAAATAAAATAAATCCAAATTAAAAAAAAATAAAATAAATGACAATAAAATATGAAATGTAGGTTTAATTTTAATAACTCCTTCAGAATCATCAGTATTTAATATTTATAAAGTAGATTCCTTTATAAGCATTTAAACTAATGTGTTATACTGTACCATATACATCTATGAATAATAGGGTTCTAAATTTTCGCAAACAAATTTTTTGTTAAAGTGTATAGGAAGATAATTGTCCTGAAAAAAGGTCATTTTCCTCCACCCACTATTAGTGTTGGGTAGCAGCTATTCACACCTGCCACAATACTTGTAAAACAGATGGTAAAAAGCCACAGTCATTAATTATTGCATTAGAGACATCCAGGTGCTAAAATTGTGGATAATCTGCTGAATTCCTTCACAGAGATCATTTATACAGGGAAGGTAGAAGCTAATTTCTATTTTGGACTCTTTAACCTGGTATAGTAGAATAGTGATATATCATGTTGCATTACACTGCCTTCCATGCAATCTTACAGTGTGCCAAGATAATTAATAACTTTCATAGTGTGTTATGAGGAAATTTAAATGCAGCACCCAAACTAATGTAGAGATTTAGTGTCCACTCCTTTCGTTCCTACTCCATCTGGCAGAGAGATACCTTCCAATCTGGGGGAGTGTGTAAAAGGAATAAGCAGCTATTATCCTTCTACCCACATACAGGAGCCCCTGCAGCTTGCCCAGCGTCTCTCATCTGAAGAGATGGTGGTTGTTCATTCTCAGCCAATGCCTGCTGTGATTTTGTTGGTGCAATGGGGTTATGTATTGTATCAAATTTGAAAAGCCAGCCACCTGAGAAGCACAGAATTCAGGAAATTTCCCACAGTCTTTCCCTTTGTTTCTACATGCATAAATTTGCAACATGCAGTTTCTTTCTGGATTTTCACCTTAAATGAATCTCAAACTTATAGCATGACACAGAAAATCTGCCTCTGCTAATGACGCACAGTAGAGTCCAGTTAGGATCTGCTGTAAAAGCCAGTTTCTTGATGATTTCACTTTTTGGAAATTGTACATGGTTCCAGGTCAACCTACGAATCCATCAGGGTTGAATATTAATCAAACTGACCTCAATTTTAAATACATTACCAATTATACTCGTTTTACATAAAGAAAATATCCAGCTAGAAGTAGAGATATGCCTATATCTGGAGACCACTGTCTCCAACAGAAAAATTAGTAAAATTACACTCCTTCTCCTTAGTAACATTATTTTTCTTGTGTGTCATAAAAGTATGGTAACTGTCCATACGTGTCATGAGATTGCTGTACTCAGAAGCCACACTCCTCTCCACACAAGCAAAGGAACCGTTTTAGTTGTGAGCCTAATGAAATAATAATCACTGGAACAACAGGTATAATTGCTGTCAGCATATTACTGTGCTACTGCATTGGAGTGTATGATTCTATTTTGATTGTTCTTTTTCCTCCTTGGCAGATGGTGAATTGTCCTAATTACCATTCACACTCTGAAACCTCTTTAACCTCAACCAATTGCCTTCTTGAAGACCATTAAGCAGAAAACATGTTCATCCAGTTAAGCATGATTATAAACTGTCTTGCTAATCATGCAGCAGTTTACCACTCAAAGCAATGTTTATCCTTTTACCATCGTAAGAGGAATATCTTCTTGTATATAATATAAGCAATCCTCTGAGAACCAATATAAGCCATCCTTTGAGAACCCACATCCTACTGCCCACCATGCTGACAGCAAAAGAAAAATCAACCTTACAAGTCTACACTGCCTTCCTCCATCCAACGTATTGTAAAATATTTCTGCTCTCTGAGCAAAATATAAGATTCCCTCACTTTTTTAATCCCCCACTGACAGTAATAACTATGAATGCATTCCCCTTGTACTTATTATGTGAGGAGCATAGAAAGTTCACTACTGGGAGTTACCATTTCTCACTCAGATACTGCATTAATTTTGCAGTTCCTAAAAGGGAAATGCCATGTTTCACTGATCAAAGATTAATGAGTTCAGTGTTTTCTGTGGAAGTACTTCCTAATGCAGAACAGGTTTCCATAACCACCACCAATACTCTCTCTGTTTCTCCATTTTTTATTTGAGTTGTAACACTGAGCAAAGGTCATAGAGTCATGAAATCAGAGAATGGGTTGCATTAGAAGGGACCTTGAAGATCATCTAGTTCCAGCCCCCTTATGGACAGGAACAGCTTTCACCAGACCATGCTGCTCAAAGCCCCATCCAGCCTGGTCTTGAACACTTCCAGAGATGGGGCATCCACAGCTTGTAACCTTACAGTGCCTGGTTACAGTGCCTCATCATATTCAATTAGACACCAATTTAGTTAACATCAAACTATTACTTTAATGTCCTGTGAGAATTAAAGCCTATATGGATATTTATTCTAGAAAAAAAATTAGCTGAGACTCACTGATCAAAAAGTCTGCATTCTCACAGTTATGAAGACTCTTCCACCAGGAGAGAAGACAGCATAACTTGCACACAAAACACAAACAACAAACCACAAAAAACCCCAACAACTGCAGGCAATGGCTCCTACTTGGAACTGAGAGATCAATTGTTCAAGGCACTGCAGGTAACTCTCTTTTATACAGATGTAATTTAACCGTAAGACTAATATTGATTTTAAAATATCCAGTAAAACTTTATTTCATAGGTGTTTTTCAGAGATGCAGAATTGCCTTTTCCAATTAAAACTTCTTCAAATTCAGAGGACTGTCTGCTGCTCTGTCCTAGTATGGGATGAAAAGAATTCTAAAATCTCACAGATGCTATGAAAGATCATCATTATCTTTTAAACTATTTAAAATTTAGATTATTTAAAAGAGTATCTTTGCTATCTTCACTATATTCAGGAAAGCTCACAGCAATGTCACATGAATATTCTGAACCCACAATATATAATAATTATATGCAAGTTACATAAATTATCTACATGTGTAAAAATGCCTGAATGTTAACATGTATTAAAAACTTTAAAAAAGAAAAATTATTTTCTCTAAAAAATGTAGTAATCACAAGACCAAATATCAGTCATTACTTGTGAGAAATGGAAGAAGCTTTAAAAATATTTAAATCTTTGATTAGAACACTGTTGTTCAAATGTTACATTTACAACTACTTTTTATTATTATTAATATTATTTTTTTATTTCATTGTATTTCAGTTATTAAACAGGTTTTTTGTCTCAATCTACAAGGTTTAGCATTTTTTAAACTTTTTTTTCGAATTATTCTTCCTATCACACTAGGGCAGGAAAGGGGGATTGAGTGAGTGGGGGTATTGTACTTTGTTTCCAGCTTGGGTTAAACCGCAACATAAAGAATAGGGAAAAAATAGTGCAAACTTAAATTCCTGAGTGTATGAATTAGATGTCTTTAAATAATGTCTTATTTTTCATTCCAGTTACTTGGCTATTGCTGTTAATTAAATGGATTATGTTATTCTATCTAATCTGCAGAAGATATTTCCAAGTTCCTCTATTGATCTGCTACTAAATTATGATACTTATTATACAAGTCTTTCCTTGTACAAACCATAGAACAAGACTCACTAATTCTTTAAAATAATATGAACCTTTGAAAGTATTATTTTTAGGTTGAGATTCATATTCTGTGAATTTCATTTTTAATTTATTTTAGGATTTGAGAACACTATTGCCAACTTGATTTCTTCCATCACATTTAATTTCTCCTTCTGTCTCCTGAGACACATGTTCCCTTCCACTGCCCAGGTACAGCTAAATTATCTCCTCTGACAAACCCCACTCAATTATCACTGACTAAAAATTGGCATTAAAGTCAGTATGTTTTGTCCTTGGATTTCCCATGCTGACTTCCATTTACAGTTACAAGTGAAACGCAGTGATAGTGAAATCAAATATGCCATAAAAAACATGACTATGAGTAATTTCCAAAGTGCTATAGTAAACCCTTAACAATGGCAAAGAAGAAGTAACTAAGCTTTCTTGGCCACAAAAAGAAAAAAAAAACAAACTGAAAACCAAAGGAAAAAAAGAACAACAGCAACAACCACAACAAAAAAACTCAAAAGCAAGAAACTTTTCTGACAGACTTTCTGTACCACCAGCATTTTGGGCAGGTTTCTGTATGGTGCTATTCATTTTTGCTTGACACTGATGTATAAAGCCTATGATGTTCTCCACATGACTCCTCTTGGTGTTTCTTCAAAAGTGTGCTCTGAGGCCAATACACTCCTGAACAAAGAAATTGTCTTTCCACCACCTCTTTCAGTGATGCATCAATAAGAGATGGAAAGAGAGAAATAAGAGACTTAGAAAAAACAGAAAAATAAAATAGCATGACCCAAACATCAGTCCTTGTCATTTTCCAGTCAAAAAATGGTAAGTTACAACAGCTATGAATGCAGAAATTTGCCATATTTAAATTCATTTAAGGTCATCCAGCATTTTCAAAGAAAATGTAAAAAGAAACAAAATAAATATGTTTCAACTGGTCAAATAGTTTAAGTAAAAATTAATCATAATAATTATTTTACATTAAAAAAGACTATTTGCATTTCCATTCTTCAGAGTATGCTATCGTATTTCATTACTCAATCAGATTATCCTCTAAGACTTTCTTACAGAATCAAGAGTTTATTCCCCAAACACATCAGCAGTTAGTCTGCTTTTCCAGACAACCTCAATTGCCTATAAACAAGTCTGCATGTAATTCAGGTCATATATTCCTCATCTGACCTCAGCTACTGACTTTATGCTGTATGATTTGTCCTTTATAACCTGATATTGCTTATTATAAGAAGAGCAACATAGACCGTTCATCAAATTCATATGTTCTTCTTCCTCTTCTTCCTCTTCTTCCTCTCTATCACTTCTCAGCAGAAAATATCAGACAGCATCCAATAAATAGTGTAAAATCTAGTTTAGGCCCTACAGCACAAGTGACCTCTAGACTCTACTGCCCACACACAGTTTTTAATGACCTGTAAAAGAAAAAGAAGTGGGATGAAAAACTCAAGCATGGTGACTGAAATACTTTCTTAATGTTCACAGATCTTGATGCAGTCCAAGATTAAAAAAAGGAAACCATACCAATCAAACAAAAAATCTATCACGGTATGTACATTCTGCCTTTTTCTCTGGTATTGAAAAAGTAGCAAAGTAGATGTGTTACACCAGACTCCAGTACCTAGACTGCTTCCACTCAGACACAGCCCCTTGCTTCAGGGTGTTTTTTGCCGTCTGAATTTCATGAGGGATCTGGAAACTGAAAGCAGTCTCACAGTCTGCAAATACTGCATTCTATGAGAAAAAAAAAACTATATATAGCTCATTGACACAGGCAAGCCACTGCCCCTGCCTCAAACCCCTTCACAGTGCCAGGTTCCCATTTCAACTCCGAGATGAGCATAGTGGGAACTATCACTTGCTCTGCCACAAAAAGCAGTTTGGACAAGAGGAAGAAATCTGGTAAAGCCCTAAGCAGTGCCTCATAACCCTCGTTTTATGCCACTTAACTCAAAATCCAGCATATGATCTGTCAGTTCAATAGTTTGGAAGGTCTCTTGGTTTTATTGTGTCTAATGTATTTCTAGGTTCCCCGATATATAGATTATACATAAATATTTGAGGCAGCATGGCTGGAATTCTGCCCAAACAGTTGTAAACTAATTACAGCAGTTAAGGTCAATGTAAGGACTAGCATGTTAATATTGTGGCACATCTTAACCTTTTCTTCTGATGCCCTGAACCCAAGGTCCTTCCTAAAGTAAGTGATGCCACTTCTTATTTGGATTAAGATTCAACAGTCCACAATTCAAAAACAGATGAGAAACTCAGAACAGGGAGCCAATGTGGTTACAGTGTCAGGTGAGTGGGTAGAGCACCTTCCACCCAGAGATCAGAAACACATCATAACACAGCTGTGGGCAACTGAGAGCTGTCACTACCACAACAGCTGCTTGATGCAGTGTGTGAGATGATGCTCCCAGATCAGTTCCTGGTGGACAGATGCTTTAATCATTTAAAGTCACATAAATTTCTCACAATGGTCACTAATTGGCTCCCTTCTCAGCACTTTCAGCAGCAAGGCTGCAGATCTCAAAGCCACTGAGATGAAACAGTTATCTAATCCCTAGAAGTGCTCAATCCAGATCAGGGAATAACATAAAAGCTGCAGTGAAAAGCAGCTTGCACTGGTGCTGTCTGTGCTGGTCATCTTCTTGGGGAAATTGAGGTTCTCATTTTCTAAGGCTGTCACTCTGGCATCCTCCATCAGCAGCAACATTTACTCGATCCTTGCATTTCATTTTGTTAAGAGGAGAGAAGGTGCAGGAAGGATAAACTGAAAAATAAACCTTGCAGATCGAAATGAAGCACTTCAGTATAATAATCTTATTTATATCTTAAAACTGATTGAACCCCAAATTTGCAGTGATTTAACAAAAAAAAAAAAAAAGAAGGTAAGTTTCTTATTGTTGAGTACATGAAGAACGAGTAGCACAGTGATACTTTCACCTTTAAATTCTCATTCACTGAGTCCTTTTTCCAAAGCCAGATTGGATGCAGCTTCAAAATGAGTTATATGAGACACAGAATAGTCATGTCTATTTCTTTATTACATGAAATTATGTAATTAAAACAAAAAGACTCTTCTGTGAATGAAGTCATTCCTTTCCCAGTAGTGGTATTTCTTCATGTTACTGGGATGGTAAAAAGAGAATTATAATTAATCCACTGTCCCTTTATCAAGACCAATAAACAGAGAGCAATAAAATATAATCTGATTGTGCCATTATCTCAAATGAATATTTTATCATCTGCTAGCAACTAAATAATAAATTATTTTTCAACAGCTTTTTAATAAGATGAAAGATGATCAGTGTATGCTATGAAAGGTTTTAATACCCAGTTTGAATAATCAGTCTGTTTTCTGTGAAAATAAGGGTGGCTTTTTGCACCTCTTTGGAAAAGCATGAAAATTTTGAGACCTACAAGGATTAAAAATAAGGTGATTTGCTCAGAAGCAAACTCAAAAGTTCTTAAATTTTGCACATCGAATTTCACTTTCAGGTGGTATAAGGAGAAGTCATTTCACCAATTGCAGATGGGTCTCATATTAACATCAATTTTTCAGATATTCATCTCAGTGGTCAGTATTTGTAATGATCTTCATATGAGCAATCACAAATTTGGAGGTTATAAATTTGCATTAATGTGGATTTCTAGTCAAACACAAATGTCACCAGTCCTTCTTAATGCTAGAACAAGAGGTTCACTTGGCATCCAATTTTTGGTTCATTTTCTCCACTTCTCATTAAGTCTGAAGGTGCTTATTTTTAGTACACTGTCTGGAACACTAAGCATACTGAATTAATAGCAAAATAATAACACTACTATTAATACAATCAATATCAACACAGGAAACTGCAGAACTGATGCATCTCATTTTCCAATCTTCCCAGTTTTTTTCAATTAGTTTTCTCTTTTTCAGTAGGCAAAGGGCTTTAAAAAATTGTTCCTAAACCCATCTTTCTTGGAAAAAAATTACAGCTGCTTAATCACCCTGTAACTGGTACAATATATATGAGATGGATTTCAGGGACAAGTATAAATAAAATATTTTCACTTGGAAAACAATGTGTATTCAAAGCATTATAAAATCTTGCCCACATCTTGGATAAACTGGAACAATTTTATTCCCTTTCTCTAAGCCAGCTCTGTTCTGCCATAAGTAGATAAAAGCTGGTTTTGCCATCCATATGTCTGATTATCAACACATATGTGAACACTTTTGAATGGCAGAGCAGTGTGCTCTCTCTCCAGTAAGACTATTGCTTACTGGACTTAAAAATCACATTTACAAATGCAGACCCTTTGGATTTCTAATGTAAAGAGCAATGGTAGCTTAGGCATAAATGTCTTTTGCAAACAAAAGAGCTCCAAAATAAACAAACATATTTGATAATTGCAAAAACTATATTTTACAAATGTATTTCCAAACTCCACAAATATTTCTCTTATGAACAGACAAGGTTATTAATTTTTTAATAGTTGCACGGTTCTTGTCATGTTTGAAGCACTCTACAAGAATTAAATGATCAATTTTTCCTCTGCTCAGATAAGCTGTGAAGTATCAGAACTGGAGCTTGGTGACCACAGGAATTTCAACCTGTCCCAAAACTAATAGTATACATGATTACCTAAATACAGTGTCACATTCCAAATAAATGTAGAAATCAATAAGCAAATGAAAAAAGGCTAGCTCTGTCAACAAACACCTAAAACAGACTTCTTCACCTAATACCTTCACCTTAGACTTCTTGTCTAATACCTCATTGAGACATCTAGATTTAATTATTTCTGACTGGTAGAACTTTGGGGACTCACCAGGCAAACTCAACTGATTCTTTTTACACAGTGTTCATGCTACTACACAAAAGATGAATACATAAGGGTGAAGTATTTTAGAAAATCCCCACAACTTTCTATTATCTTACTTTAGTTATCTATATTCCATTGTCAGAGAGATAAATAAAGGCAGAGAGAAACAATTCCAGCTAATAAAAGTTTGATTGCTAGTTCCAACACATGGGTAATGCTTTAAAAAAATTGCTAAATATCACTTTTTCCTCAGGACCATTCAGCATTCTATTAGATCTCATCACTTCTGAGCACCTTACTAAGCATTTTGCTTAATAGTATTGAAACATTAGGTTTAATAAGCAACTTTTTCACACACATTTTCTAAAACAGCTCCTCAATTGTGAAGTGGGTTTCTACTTGACTTTCTATTTGCCTTGAAATGACATGAGACTTCCAGAGCTTTAAATACATTGTAAAAATTTTTTTCTATGTCTGCTTCAATACATAATTTTAGCTGATCCATGGTATCATGAAATCAAAATAAGATCAACGGCAAGAATGCTTAAAGTTTTCTTGAACTGCTGAGCAAGTTTCTGTTACTGTGCCTGTTTTTCAAGCCAGCTAGCCTTGGCACAGGTAACAGTTTTCCTTTCAGTGGGTTCTTTTTCGCTCGAGCTGCTCCTGCGTGGCGATTGGCTGGAGGATGAAAAAGGGGGGACTCCGGGGACGCTGGGTCACAACGAGTTTATTGGAACCCGGGTGTGGGGTCCTCACCTCGGGTGTCAGTGTGCTGAAGACCCCGGCTAACTCTCGGGTGAGACCTTATAACTGGGGGTGTTACACAGAAAGGGAACCAATAAG
The DNA here is from genome assembly GCA_024734555.1 of Trochalopteron elliotii. NCBI lineage: Eukaryota > Metazoa > Chordata > Aves > Passeriformes > Leiothrichidae > Trochalopteron > Trochalopteron elliotii. Next base: position 4,326,090 of record JANPWX010000419.1, read on the forward strand.
GTTTTACAGGGGGGTGGCTAGTCTCATAAACAAACATACAAAACAACCATACAATGAAGATTAGAAGGTGACAATCAGGATTCTGTCCAATCACTCAATGCTTCTCCCAGAATCTTCCAGAAGTGGGGAGTGACCCCAAAAATGATAGACAGCAACAGGAGGCTGTCTATGAAGTGATGGACAGTTAACTGTCTCTGGGGGGGAAAACTTAGGGAGAATACAGAACCAATTACAGAACTGTCACTGGGGAAAAAACAGGGATAAATCAAACGTGAGTAACAAAAGGGGTACAGAGAACAAACCATTTTACAAAAGAACATTAACTTATGAATTAAACTTAAAATTAAAAAATGCACTCCCACAAGTTTCATATTTTGCAGAGCAAGAAACCACCTAGATGTTACTTAAAATATTATGGCTTTATTTTTTCTCTGTGTGTTTGCATACTTATCTGGTTTTCAACAGCTGGAATGTTGGAATACTGAGATATTACACAATATGATAAACATTGGATCAAATGATGCAATCTAATCTAATGATTTGGAACATTTCTTAAAATTACTACAGTGTAGAACTTTGTTAGTATAAATATATGGATGTATCACCTCATATAATCAGAGGTGACAGGTCCATATAAATTTGACTATCTCAAGTGAGCCAAATATTTAATGAGCATGATTTAGTTGCCATTGGTAAGAAGGACTCTGTAGGAGAGATAGAACCAATCTCAATCACTGTACTCATATATGTATTTATATATCTTTTTCATTTAATTTCTGTAATACACATTGAAAAGGAAACAAATACTTCACAAAAGCATGAAACAAAGCCAGTAAATATTACCGGATTCTCTAGCTTCCACCTTGTTATAATCACTGTATATATGACCACAATTATAATGTTACAAGAACCCTTGTAGCGATATTCAGTAAATTGCTACTGTAACAGGCTTTTTCTACCTGTCATAACTTCATTACTCCCTTTTAACAAATCCAAATAAAATATAGAATAAATATAATATAGATGATAAAGTACTAATTGATTCATTCCCATGCTATGAAACCTTTGACAAGTCATTCACAGACTATACTTATAAACTTGTTGAAGAACCAATTTAGGATGGGATAAAACAAGCTGCCAAATGTACAATACACATCATTTACATTTAATCCACAGCTACAATCTCACTTTCATTTCTTCACTGACATCTCAGGGTGCCTGCATAGAGTAAAACTATGAGATGTTAAGGGAAATACATTACTATTTGGACCAGAAATAATTCACTTTTTCTATTAAGAACTTCACACATTCAGGAACACTACAAGGTTATATAAAGGCAGATTCCAAACACTGATAAATTATGTGTGTTTCTCATACAAGCTGCTTGAGGACAGAGCGAGAAAATACCTATATAGAATACAATAGCTTTGTGAATCAGCATCACTGAGGATATTTTAAAGAAATATCAATGACATGCTTGCTTGTGCTGTTATAAAATCTTGTATCAAGGTGAAAATATACATATCTCTTCAAAATTCTTGACAATGAGTCTTTCCTATGCCTTCCCCAAGTGCCCCTATAAATAATAGATTTCAACTACATCTGAAAACATCTATTTGAAAGTGCACCAGTAAGATAACAGTTGTGTGGTTTCACCACAGATAATTGCTGAGCTGCTCCTTTTCTGCTGAATATATGCAGGTTGTTTCACTACAAATATTTAGTTTTTAGTCAAAATACAGTATTGTCACAAGCAGTGAGTTAGCTGGAGAACATTAACATTGTGATTAATTCATTGTGCCTGATTCATTGTTTCAGCAAGTCTTTCTTCTGCAGAACTAAATGATTTAGAGATGCTAAATTGAGGATAAAAAGGACCAAATGATACAAAATTTAATTTAGAGCACTAACAGATTAATATCCTGCACAAAAAACCCCATCAGATTCCCTGACTAAATGCTGATTTCAACTATTTCAACACAAATAGGATCTGCACTCTGTTGGCAAAGATTGAATTTTCTCATACATGGATCATTGACACAGCAGACCGTAACATCTTCTTTAAAAGCATTTTATGACCCATTTATGCAACATGAGAGCAATTACAGACAAATTCTGCCAGCATGGCTACTTTCCATGCACATTATATTCTAATGCCAAAAAAACAATGGAGTTCACTAGAAGGAAATAAACACCATGTGTTTAACAGTATCATGTTTCCATAACTAAATCTAGTTCTTTTGGTTGTCATTAATATTGTTACTATGTAAATTCTTAGTATTGAATGTAGACAGAAGGGGAAAAGAAAATGAAATAACACATCTATGGTAAATTATGATCTCAATTTATCATCCTTCCCCTCCCCTTCAAGAATTATAACCCCTCAAAAACAAAAGTTGAAAATTGAAAGTTGCAAAGCATTTTTTCAAACAGCTATTATTAACCAGAACACAGGCTCTGATAAGCATGATTTCCATGATTATCTAAATTAAAAAGGTAAAATAACTGTCATTTTCCTGGTTTCATTTCAAATTTTCACCAGCATTCCAGGGTCACACCCAGCAGCTGATTGATTGTGTACAGAAATGGCTTCATTTTCCTCCAGCAAACACACCTAAAGCATGCCAAAGACAGAAGCTCTGTGTTTCCACAGTATTTCACACTATTTTCAGTATTTTGGTGGAATTAAAATAAATCATAAATATTTAGGCTTATCCTGGTTCATAGACAAAAGAGACCAAGAGGTTGCCAGCTGTGATGTATAAAGCGGATGGATGGATGGATGGATGGATGGATGGATGGATGGATGGATGGATGGATGGATGGATGGATGGATGGATGGATGGATGGACGGAAATTCGAGAGAGTACCATAAAAGCTCTTTGCCCTGATAAACAGCCAAATGAGCTTCAGAAGATTTATTAAGACAAATTTTAGATGTAGTAAGGCACAGTTTTGTAGCATTAAGGGCAGTTAAGCAGCACAAAAAAAAAATCTCCTAAAAGGGTTGTAAATCTACTTATCACGCATACAGATCTAACCCTTCTTTTGTCTCTTGACACTTTTGTACACCACAACAACACAGACTGACTTCAGAAGGCTGAAAATGAGTCCTTTATTTTTGGGATGTGTCTCTCTTTTACACTATTCTGCACAGAACAATTTGATTGGTGACAAGAAGACAAACCTCTTCAATCACATTGGTCAGACCAGAGGGACATCAAGAAGTCCCTCCTTGGGAAAAGAATGAAAACAAAGTCACAGTTACAAAAACATGTCTCTTGTTTACAGAAAATTCCCTGAGAAAAGAATTTCAGGAAACCAAAACATCTCAGGTACGAAACCAGGGCTACAGTCTCTGAAGAGAAAAATTAATTGTTTATGCCATGAGATTTGATGCAAGTGATTTGGCCTTTAATTTACACAACTACATAATTCTTGCTGAGAGGGAGGTGCTCTGAATTGTCTTCTGTGGAGCCTTATCTTCCTTTACTGACTGAGAGAGGAGAGGCTGAGGGGAGGGCAACCATCCCTTAAATTTAGTTGCAAAGACATGAATGCTTCTCCTTCATCCCTGCCTCCAGTGCTGAAAAATGTTTTGGTCAAGCCAAATCATTTCCAGACTTGGAAAAATATTATTTGAGAAAGAATGTGGTGATTTAAAACAGAGAAAAAAAACCTGTTGTTAACAGCAGAGAACATGGTCTGTGTTTGTAAGCAGCAAAGCCTATGGATGGATCAGTAGGGACTTGAGTAAAACAGCCTTAAAATTTCTGATTTAAAACAGATATATGGATGGAATTAGAGCCACAGCTCTTATCTCAAGAGCATGAGAGAGCCTTGCAATCAAGGCTGATCTCATTTTTGTCACCTGTACTGTCAACTAGCTTTGTGTTCTTGCATATAAAAGTGCTTGTGTTTGCCTTCACAGTCATGTCTGAAGTTCAAGGTGCTTATGCACATCTGGTCTAACACCTGCTTGCTGTCTCTGACAGCAAAATCCTCTGCAATGTTCAGGATGTGCTTCCAGAAGGATCATCAGGATCCAGTTCTTCAGTGGTCCAAGGAGGGTCTGTGGATCCTCAAGTGCCTAAGAGGTGTAAACTGGTTCAGTGGCTGTCTTTGAGGAAGAAACAGAACTGGATGAGAAAATGAAGACAAATTTCATATTAATCTTTTTCAGGTTGGGTTTTACCTGTCATGGTACCAAGGATGTACCATGCTCAGGATGACTCTGAGACAGAACAAGACAATTATCAAACCAGTTTATACCTCTTAGGCACTTGGTCCATTGATGATCTTTGGGTTGTCCTTGGAGCCCTGAGGATCAACCTTGCTATTGCTGATAGAGGTTAAGGTCCATGATAAAATGCTCAGCACCACTGGGAAGTTCAGAAAAAAAAATGCATATTGATAATGGGAAAGGGAACTGAGCAAAAATCATCCGCTGCTAAGCAAAGAGGCAGTGCACACTGAAGTTACTTCCCTGATGGAAATATTAGATAAAGAGTCAGATTTATTAAAGAGGAAAACCCTGACGCACTTAAATAAACAAGGTCAGAACTGGAGCTAATATTGTGTTATACCAGCACTTGAGTGGTGGCTGAGGGCACGTTTCGCTGGGGAAAGGTGATGCTCTGGGGAGAGCATAGGAGCAGATGTTAGCATTTCTCTGCCATACGTACTCATTTTGATCAGGGAGCAGGAAATACTGGCATTGGAAATGGGGATGCTATGGATCTCTGATACAGTGCTGAGAGCCCAAAGTAGCCTTTAGCTTTGTTACCACCCTGAAACAAAACTCTAGGTACTGGTTGCCCAAAGGTGTTTTCCAGAGATTTATTTCTGCTTATCCTGATCACCAGATCCATGGAGCTCAGAAACAGCCATGCTCACCAGTGCACAAGCTGCCAAAAATAAAGAAATAATAAAGGATGCATTATAATTATTCCAATAGATTACTTGGACAGAACACGGAATCTCCCCAAAGTCCACTACTGCAGTAATTATCCCCAGGTCCATTACTGTCACATTATTTGAGTATAATTTAGGAGATTTAAGTGTAATTTGAAAGATTTGAGAATAATTTGGGGGATTTAGGGGAGCCATAAGGTTAGGCTGTGGGATAAGTGAAACTTGCAGACCAGTGACAATACTTAAGGAACTTAATCACCATCCACCTTGCTCCCAGTGTGTGAGGATGCAGCCAGCACTGGCACCAAGAAGGGAAGCACCAGCAGAACTATGGTGCAATCCTCAGGAGTCATACAGAGTTTGGTGGTCATTTTCCATCTCCCTCTGCATCTCCCTCTGCATCCATCTCCCTCTGCATCCAGCAGTTTCTGATAGTTAATGTCTCTGGTATTATCCATCCTAACATAAAAATGGGGATGTGGGGGATCACCAGGTATTGTCTGTCCAACGCCATCCATCAATGTCTTTTGCAAATGATTCTTAGGTCACATCTGAATTGGTTCTTCATTGCATAAAATAATGATGATAGTTAGAAGTACTATGCTGACTTTCTCCCAGCACAACACAATTTAGGGAGAGCCCAGAGCAGGAATCCTTAATGCACTGATTCCTTATCCTTGTGTTCGCAAAACTGAGGTCACTATCCATTAGAGGTGGCTTTTTTCATTCACACTTAACAGCTGTAGAGGAACATGAGGCAAAATCAAAACACGCTTCAAAATAGTACAGTTATTCAAAAGAGCCAAATAATAAAAAAAATTAAAAAAAAAAAAAGCCCCCAAAAACCCAAAACCAACTTTACCCAAGTAAGTAAAATAAATAGTATAATAACTCAAAAGAGTACAATCAATCAAAAATGTCCACTGAGTAACATCTTTCATCAGCTATGGGCAGATTTTAATGTATACTCTTGAATTTTTTTCTCATTACTTGCTGGTCTTCCTTCCTTTAGGGCCATTGCCCACCACAGGAACACCTGTGGCTGTCGAGACTGTCAGCGTAGAGCAGCTGTCTCTAGGCCTTGATGAGAAAGCTACTTTCATGGTGGTTACCATTGCTCTTATTGCTAAAAATATTGTGATGAAGGGATGGAAAATTAATATTATGAACTCGAACAGTATATGTATCTATATGTACACATATATATATAAAATATAATTACATGAATGTTAGATTAATGTAAAAATATTATTTTCAAAGTTACAGACATTATATTTTAACTGTGACACCAAGTAAGAGTAATTTGCCTTAAAAACTCCAAGTTGAAAGACTAGGCATTTCACACATGAGAATTTCAGACAGATCAAATTTGGTGAAAAAAAGACGAAAAAGCCATGGAAAATTATAAAAATTGTTTGTGGTAATTGTCCCTTGAGAACTCAGCATTTGGGATGTTGGAATCCTAGTGGACCAATCTCTCCGTCACACAGCAGAGGAAGCAAATGAATTTGAAATCCCCCAGCACATCCTGCTTATCTCCTTGCACCCCTTCACTGTTCTGGTAGCCTGGCTAACCCACAAAGCAGCTCCCAATGCAGAATCAGGGGATTAAGATGACTACCAGCAGGACCAGAGAATCCTTTTCACCAGGACCTATGAGTCATGAGTCATTTTTCTTTCTTAATGAGACTCATCCACTCATGAACCTGTGATGGGTAGCAACACCACCGGAGAGGATGTGCCAGGTTTTGCTGCTGCTCAGAAAGATGTAAATAGTTAAAAAAAATCCTCAGTGAGCACCTTGCTTTCTTAGTTAGCAACATTAAGCTGGCCTGTGTGATGCCACAGTTTAATTACGGAGAAAACTTCATTGGTGTGCACTCAGGAAAATACATTTGTTTTCCTCAGCAGAGAACTGGGTACAAGTGCCTAAAAAAAAAATTTAAAAAATTAATTAAGAAAAACTATCTTCTCTTTGCCCAGATCTCAGAACAGAGATGTTTTTCAAGTTCAATGTTTTTACTAGAATACATTAAATATTTAAATACATGTTTAACAGCTAGTTAATGTGCACATGCACCATAACATTCTTTTAGCTTCCTTGACAATATTTAACACTCTCTTGACCACTTAAGGGTTGTGAAAATACAGAACTTATTCACAAGTTACAGGGCACAGTTTTTGGTCATAGTTCATGGTTCTCTACATAGTCTACAAGTCCAATTATGTCCTGATTTTCATTACAATATTATACACATTTTTCAGAAGAGTTGGCTCCTTTCCCAGATTTCTATTCTCAGATGTGCTGACAAGGAAAACAGGGATTGGAGGCTGGGTAATCTCTCCTTTCCAATGCTATAAATCCCATTAGTGAAACTGCTTTGAAGAAATGAACTCTTCACTGATCTGAGCTTAAGCTGGGGAGAATAAGTGACAGCACAGACATCACTACCCTGTGCAAAAAACCAGCAGTACTTCCAGTTGATTCAGAAAATCCACAAACTGAGCTGCATTTTTGGATCTATCAACTAAGTCTGATGACCTCAAACTGATAAAAAAGACATGATATGTTTTGTCATACAACTATAGTTTCAAAGAATCTTCTCAACAAATTATAAGCCCTAGCACAATTCTCACTTTGGCACATCACTGAAATAAGGGAATGTGGACTAATTCTATAATACCAGCAAAATTTTAGTCACTTAATTTCAGTTTTAAGACCATTTAGAACATTGTATTTTTCAATTCATCAGTGATTAATTCACAGTGATTAATAATAATCTTCTCTCCTGAATTGTCACAAATGTCCCTATAAGCTTCTAAATTTTGTGCTTAAAAAGGAGATTGTTTTCTTTAATATGTAATTGCAACATAGCACCTCAGCACCTGAAATTAAATTATCTTAAAGGTTGCAGTTTGGGTTTGGTATTTTTTTGTTTGTTTGCTTTTTCATGGGACTTAGTGACTCAAGATATTTTTAAATATATTCAGGGGAAAAAAATAAACAAAAAATCCTGCCATCAACATCACTATCCTCACCTCAGGCCAAATAAAGATTTAAGATATGGTACACCAAAAAAAATGAAAAAGTTTTAAGTGGAAGCAATTGCTACTCTAGCTTACCTTCTGAAATATTTATGTTGTCCGTTCTATGAATCAATAAATTCTATAACATTTTAGCACTTCCTAGAGTCATAACTGAATTGTTTTGAAAGGATTACTTTCAGCGGAAATTTGCAAAGACGAATCACCTGAGGTACAATGGGTGAAAGCCAAACACATATAAAGTTTACTTGCCATCCTATAAACAGTTCTTGTATGGGAAACTACATATAGTAGCTCTTGGATAAGGAAGGTATCTTCATTTATTAATCCATTTTGGTTTTTTCCTTAACAGATGACAAAGCCAAACAAAGGCATGTGTATATAAATATAGGTTTGTCTCCTCTGGCCTAGTTACATCTCCTATTTCAAATGATAATTTTTTATAAATCTTTATTGTCACACATCCATAAATCTCTGCTTTTTTGTATTCTTAATTTGCTTTGGCCTTCCGACAATTCTAGATTACTCTTTCTCCTTCTTAACCTAGCATCCATGGACAATAAGGACTACTCACTGTTGACAGAGAGTTGCTATCATGACTTATAACTTCCTTCAGATACACATCCTTTTTCCCCATGCCACTTATTTAGAAGATGAATACTGGAATGGGAATGTGATCAACACAGTTTTCTTATTCAGAGCATAAAATACAAACTAAAAGGTATTTATTTCACTCAGGAGGAGAAGTGGAAAAAACCTATTTATTGACAAATAAACAAAGACACTCCCCAACACAAGGGAAAAGAAAAATACTCAAGCAGTTGCTGTGAGGGGAGGGCGCAGAGCTTCTGTTTTCAGGCGTCGAGGACCCCCAGATATTCCCAGGTCAGGTCCGGAGCCGGTCCAATGATCTTCGGGGCGTGGGGGCGGGGGGGGGAAGAAAAAAAGGGAGAGAAAAAAAAAAGAGAAAGAAAAAAAAACCCAAAAGCAGCGAAAACCAGCAAAAGGGAAAAAAAACAAAAGCAAAAGCAAAAAAACAAAGCCAGCAGCAAAGTAAAGCCAAGCTAGCAGCAAAAGCAAAGCTAGCAGCAAAAGCAAAGAACGAGTAGCCCCACCGCGGCAAAACACCCCCGCCGGGGCAGGGGGGGCAGCTGTTAGACATAACAGTGCAGTACATAGAGATAAAGCTGCACGATTGGGATAGGAGGCACCATCAACCCAGGACAAAGTTCTATGTACTTCCCCTGTTTATGTGCTTACTTTTGTTATAAATGAATATTAGCCAATCAGATAAAGAGAATAAATTTTATTTTTCCCGTTTAAAAATCTATCTGGGACAGTCATGAAAACAACATTCAAATGTTGGGTGGAACAGACGACCGATAGCAGGGTTGCTACCTCGCACTATTCCACATTTTGCAGGGGTTTGAGTCTGGGTTCTTATACTGTATTTTGGGCCCGGCAGCGGTGGTATTGTTTCCTCATATTCAAACATAGTCTTTTCACCTGGTGATGAATCTTGAACAGATTTCCTGGCACTGGGAGATGTCTGAGGGGATTTTCCTGGAATCCTCCTTTGGGATGTTGATTTGTCCAGGCTCTGAGTCTGCTCTTGATATCATCACTGATAGCTTGATGGTCCAGGTGCACACAATCTGATCAGCTCAAGGAGCTATATCCTGGCGAGCTACTCCTTTTCTAGTGCAAATCGGGGTGATAATTTGCCATTTCACAGCATGTCCAGGTATTGGGAAAGCGCCCCTTCCATTCCGGGAACTGAGTTTTATTTTTACATTTACAGGGTTACAAAATATAACAATTCTAACACATTACACAATTTACTATAGTCATTGCATCTTCTATATTTTATTACACGAATTTACCATCATATCTATCACACTTTCATCAACAGAGCAGTGCTTCACTTCACTTGTGCTGTGCAGTGAAGAATTACTAAATCCCATGTGTCATTCTCTGGGCCTCTGAACGCAAAAATTAACAGTGTAAAGCAACAGTTGTCAGGCAGACATCTAGAGGCAGGGCGGTTGAAAGAAATATCATGATTAATCAATTCTAGAGGGGTGTATTGTCCTGTGGTAGAATCTTTCTTTAAATCACTCAACTGCAACTATTTGATTCAGCTTCAACCAAATGTCTCAAAGTGGGTGGTAAAAGTCATTGATATCTTGTGAGAAGAAGAATCAGAATTTGTTATGAAATTCTAGATTGTCACAACCTCTAGTATTCATAATTTAGTATAAAAGTTTCTTTCAGCTTGGTGATACTCTTCCATGTGTGCTGCTTTATGGCTCTTGCTTCCTCTCTGATCAACGTTTAACATCAAAAGAAAATTTAAAGCTAATAAGAAACAAGATTGATTTTATTAGCAAATCCTATTAATAGCCAATAAAATTGATTTCAGCTTCATCTAGTTAAAATTTAATCATACTGGGCTTTTCTGAAAACTAAAATACCTAAAAGTGTTTGTGTTCATGCACCAGCTCTAACAGTACTTTTGCTGGGGAAATAGAGATATAGCAAGAGAAGGAAACCTTTAAATGAGGTGAGATACTTTCTTAACATTACATCCTAAACTTTTTGTTGTGGCTGTGACATGGAATTAGATCCAGCAACTTAAACTCACCATCTAGAAAATTTCCTACTCTGGTTAGACTGTAACTTCCAATTACCATCTAGTGAAGTTTTATAATTCTATAGTGACGGTGCAGTTCCTTGAAGGTTAGTAATATTCCAGTGCTCTCCCAGATTTTTCTCTTGTCATCTAAAATTTGTATAAATGCTGGGAAAACACTTCTGGAGCACTTTAATAAAAAGAGCTTTGGTAAATACTTTTAGGAAGACATTTTGGGAGCAAAGATGACACAAAAACATGGCAAGAAAATTGAGAAAAAAATTTCAAAATATAGCTACAATAACTCAGTCACTGATTATAATAATGCTAAATGGAATCTTACATTGTACTGTGGTCACAGAAACACTGGTTTAATGTGGGAAACCAATATTCAGTTCACATTTTGCTCAGCTTACTCAGTTGACTTTAACAAACTCATCCCAATGTAGCATAAAGAACACTTTTGCCCAACCTCTCAGGCCAGACAGAAAACCAGCTACATTTTTTCCCCACCTGAAGACTGCCATTTTCAAGAGAATGGATATTACCATGCAATCCCATTTATTTTCCCGTGTACAGAAAAAACTCAAAAGCTGTTGTTCAATGAAATTATTTCTCTCAACTGATACAAAACAATTTCATAGCTTCTACTTAATTATATCTTCTTAAAGCTCATTGAATAACATTACATTGAAGGCACTGATCAGTGCTTCATCTCTGCTGGGGAAGAGAAGGGAAATCAAAGATGCTAATTTTTTTAAAAGGTCAACAATATTTTCATCATCAATAGTACCAGATTATTAAAAGGTATTTTAAATGCTACATACAAAAACAAGTTAGCTCCCACAAATGGATCTAAATTCAAAGTATTAGCCATGTTACCTTGGGTGGAAAAAATCCGTATCTGAAAATTTTAGCAATATTGGAATTAGAGAAAAGACATCTCAATATCCCCATGAACTCTGGAAACCCCCACATTGGTGGAGTTCAACAGATTTTCCATCACACTGCAAGAGTTATTTACTCAAAAGTCTTTTGACCACTATTACCAATCTGTTGGAGTTTTTTTTGTATTAATAGTTATTTATTCTATGAGAGGGATATGAGAGCAAATATGAATTTGAAAATAAATGAAGACAAAATATAAAAGAATACTTAAGATAATATGCAGAGCAATTTATTTTAATTACTTCAAATATCAACTTAATGGCATATCTTATTTAGTTGACTGGCACATATAAAATTTTCTGAGCTGGAGATTTTTCTGAAAGGAATCAGCTTTTCCAGTACATAACTTCTAGGATTGTTTGAGCTTCAGATTACAATTTGATTGCAAAATAAAAATAAAAATAAAAATAAAAATAAAAATAAAAATAAAAATAAAAATAAAAATAAAAATAAAAATAAAAATAAAAACAAAAACAAAAATAATAAAAATACAAACAAACAAACAAATAAAAATCCCAAAACAAAACACTATACTGGTATGATTCTGTCCTTGGTTTCATGTGGGAGAGAACTATATACCAGCTACCAGGAAGAAAATCAAGCCTATCCCAGCCAAAACCAGAACAAATTCTTAAATATGTTTGAAGATTAGACCATTTTCAGAACTCAGTAATAATGGGGAAACTTAGAACATATTCAGTTAACAAATGGAATTGCTGTTCTAATTCTTATTTACAGAAATCCTTTTACTTTAACAGGACAAGATCCATGTTTTGTTCATTGATGTAGTCACCTCTTTGTCAGCTTCAAAGTCCTCATGTCACTAAATACTCCAATCACAGTGATGCCAATACCCTACATTTTTCTGCAAAGGTTTCTACAATAAATAAAAGTGTAGTCATGTTGCTTATGTAACTTCACTCTGAAAACCCAGGCAACATTCTCATTAATTGGAAATTTTCTCAGTGTAAGTTTACTCAGCATTGGGGTTTTGTTTTTTTTTTTTTTTTCAGTAATTCACAGTAGAATTTTGTGAAAATAGAAAAAAATGTCAATGTTTTATTGTACTAGCCTAAGAGGCTGCTTGGACAAACAGTAAGTGTAACTTGCATCATGAGTCTTTTAGTCTGTTGACTACTTTACATGGCCATTTGTTGATATAAACCACATATCCAAGGTCTTCTCAAACACAACCTAGGTTTTATTGTATTCCAGAGGCCAAATCCCCCGAATAAACAAATTTGCAAGCATATAATGCTTGGTTTAACTATTCCCCAACTCTGATGGAATAGTTCTTGAAAGGAGTAATTTAAAGACAACTCATTATAAGCTCTGTTTTATCATGTTCTTTAGTCAAAAAGAGAGAGATTCTTCAAAATTATAAAACATATTTTCCTTACTGTACACGTATCATACTCAGGCTGGAGCCTGTCAGACAAATAGTCTGAAAAGGATAAGAACCCTATGCATGGTCTACATGTTCCAGCTCATCAATATCTACTTGGTACACTTCATCCTCAATCTTTCAGGTGCTACAGCACTTAAAATCAAAGTATCACAAGGAGAAAACAGGAAAGGGAAATTAGGTTAAAGCTGAAAAAACAAAGCTATTCTGGCTTGTGCTTTTCACCCTCTGTAGTAGTTAGTATGCAGAACAGATACCAACCATAAAATATACCAAAAAGAACATCATTAAATCCCAACTGAGTTGTCAAACTCCTAGGAAAGAGATGTATATACATGGTTAAATTTTTATGGAAGCTCCCCATTTCTGAAACTACTATATATTTACTGAATATGCTGCAGACCATTATTATATATTTTAATTCTATGGAGCTAAAGTCTTATTTGCTCAAGATGAGGCAAGGCCTGCACAAAACCAAAATCAAATATACAAATAAAGAGATAAATAATATATCAACTAGAGTTGCATGTGGAGAATATTTAACCAAGGTTGTCTTACATACAAACAGAAACTGAAAATCCACATGAAACATTAAATCCAGCAAAATCAAAACACTGCTTTTTTTTCAAAACTAAGTATTCTCCTTGGAAATTCAATAAAATGTTTTATCTTCTTTCCCTCAAGAGAGAAAAGAACTTCTGTCAGTTTTTGTAAATTAAAAAAAAAACTTCAATCAATGGCAGTGGAATCAGTTGCCTTCTCAACAAGTTTGCAAACACCTGAGTCATGCAGTTGAAACACTTGAAGGATGGAATGCAATTTAGAGGGACCTGGACAAGCTGCAGAAGTGAGCCCATGGTGTCACGATCCACTAATGCAAGTGGGGGTCGTGATGGTCCGTTAACTGATCTCAGAGTGCAAAAAACAACACAGAGGGGATTTCGGTATTCATCGAAACAAATGCACTTTTATTAGTGCCAACAGCAAATGCAATAGAAGGATTTGAAGGGAAATAAAGGATAGCGAGAAAAGGGAAAGAGGGGGTAGGTAATAGCTCCCAACAGAGAGACAAAGTCCTCGTGGCCCAGCTAATAGATCCGTCTTCTTCCGTGGGGAGATCTCAAGTCTTTGGTTAACTCAGGGGTCCTTATAGTCCTTTCCAAAGCAACAGGCAGTTGGCCAAAAGGTGGGGAAATCATTACGGTGTGCTCATTTTGAGAGAATTGAGAACAGGTCAGCCATCAGCAGGTGCAGTGTTAACGAGAACAGGTACAGCCGTCAGTTTATTGTGATTTTTCAGTATGTGATGGAAGCCTATAAGAAAGATGCAGATAAACTTTTTATCAGGGCCTGTTGCAACAGGACAAAGGGTAATTGTTTAAACTGAAGGAGGATCAATTTAGATTTGTCTAAGGAAAAATTTGTTTGTGAGGGTAGTAAAATGTTGAAGCAGGTTGCCCAGAGAAGTGTTTGATGCCACTTCTCTTGAAATATTTAAATTCAGGTTGGACAGAGCTGTGAACAACCTGATCTAGTGGAACTGCAATCCCAGTTGCAGAGGATTTGGACTCGATAACCATTATAGGTGTCTTTCAACTCAAGCAGTTTTATGATTCTAATTATCCACAGGCCAAACCACTAATCTTCAAACTACTTGCCAACCCTGTCTGATATGTGTGGTTCCAGAGACTGGGCAACTCATACTTCTGTTCCGTCTTTCTTTCTTCCTGAAGCAGAACTCATGTCTCAGTTGTATGGTTACAGCCTTCATAAGTGAACCAGTCACCATCTGATCTTACATTTGATCTCTTCCATAGTAAGGAGGCGAGTGCTTTTATACAACATGCATGTGAACATCCTTATATGCATCCTTGAAACACAGAAAGTTTATGCAGTATTTCTATGCCCATTATTTTCACTTTCATAAAAGCTTCTGGGATATTTCTGGTGGCACTGTGATTAAGAATGATGCAATCGGTGTTCCCTTGGTCTCACAACATAGAAATATGAGAGAAGTAAAAACATATTAACTTACATAACTTTTATAGACTGATATTAAAAAGGCAGTTGTCAGAGGAGCAATAACTACTGAAAATAGGTCAAGCTATTCAAAGGACTGATACCATGAGAAATCAGCAAAATTTTGCTTTTTTGCTGCCTGTGCTCAAATCTAAGAGTACTTGTTTTCCAGCTTAAAAATCCTACTTAAAGTCTACAAAATAATTCAAATGCTAGAAAATTTATTTGCTTAAAGAAATAAAAGAAAAAAATACAGAAGTAATCGAGTTCAGTTGAACTGTGAAATATGACAGTATTCAAGTTTGAAGACATTTGTCTTTAAACTGTAGTTTTCTTCCAAATAACATGTAGCCTAACCTGCCAAAATTAAAGGTTTGTCAGATGTTAGTTCATTTGCTGTAATACAAGAAAAGGTCAGAAAGCAAAGTGAAAAAAGAGTCTGGACAGTTTTAACCTCAAGGCTTTACTTTATTCCAAGAGACAGGGTTATCAGTCATATCATTTCCAATAAAAATAAAAAGAACTAATAAACAGAAAAAAATCATAAGACTTAACATTCAAGGATATGACAAGAGGCTACTATTCTGATTTTGGAAGCAGTTCTAAAGCATGTGAAGCAAAATATCATTCACCTTACTTGAACATTTAGATAGTATTTTCAGCTTCTGAAACACCCTGTGATGGTTTACCTTATTGTGAATTTCTCAGTTATTTTAGCACACAGAAGTAAGATGGAGAAAAACAACAAAAAAAGCCTCAAAAATTGTTTATACAAAAACACAAACAGAAAAAATCCTGAGAGCCCACGTGAAGTAACTTACCTGTTGTAATTTATGTGCATGTGATTTGTTAGATTAAGATAACCATTGTTTTATCCACAATCAGAATAATTTCATGAAGTTATACAGATGTTTTCCAAAACAATGATGAAAGAATAGCAGCTATGATTGGAATTTTGCAAGTCCTCTTTACAAAAGAATGAGGAAATTATCCTGTTTGTAATACAATTGATACTAGCAATAAAAATTTGAAGGAACATTTAGATTAACAAAAACCTGTGAAAATAGCAAATTAAAACAAATTTATTGCAAAACAAGATTGGAATAAAGAAATTAACTGTTATAAAGTACTGTGATGCTAAATTTCTTATTCAGTCAAATTAGATTATTTCAAATATCCTCAAAAAATAAGGAAAACTTTTCCATGGATGTAACTCCATATGTCATTGCTAGAGTTGAGACAGAACTACCATAATGTACATCAAAATCTGCATAAACAGGAAAGATTGTAGAAAAAAAATTAAAAAGGGCAGACACATATAAAAAACTACTGAGTAGTAGCTTTCCCCCAACAGTCTTCATTTTACTCTCAAAAAAAAACCCACTTGCAAAACCTGTTTAATTTACTTTGATCATTTTGATGAGTTAGAGCAATTTTATTCCGAAATTGACTACAAAATTATTTTACCTTTGACATGAAATCTTGAAGCCCTAGAAAGGCACAGCTTAATGCTTTTCAGTAATTTTATTTCTATTAAAAAACCCTCTGATATTCCCCATGGTCTTCACAAACTTATTATGAAGAATTAAAATGCCCCAATATCCCTGAGGCAATGACTCTCTGTGTATTCAAGTGTCCCACATTTACTCTCACTTTTCAAAAACTAAAACTGACAGAAATAGCCCTACAGATTTTGTGCTGCTACGTGTAAAATAAGCCAATCAACCAACCAAACAAACAAACCCCAGCTACTTTCTCAATTTTCATCTTTTACATGGAGACTGGAAAAAAAAATCTGGTTATTGGAGTGTTTAAATTTTGTGATACACAAATAGTAATATTTCTGTTGTACAAATTATTTCTAATGTAGAAACTGAACATAAAGACCACCAGAATAGTTCTTTTTACATGAATTCTACTTTGGTTCTGTCTTCACAAGTCTATCCATACCTCTTCTTTAGCGGATTCTTTTTATACAAAATTGAGAGAACTAGTAGAATTTAAACACTTGTCGATTAGAGCTTCTGCATTTAGCATTCATTGGGTAATGTTCACCACACACACACATATTTTCTCAAAAAATATTTGCTTTATTTTTTTATTTTTCAGTGCTAAATATTTTGACAGACTTGTATTCTGTTCTGGAAAGCTGGTCTAGAACATTTAAATTCAATTCTGTTCTATCTCCCTAACGACATTTAATGTAGTTACCCTCATATCACTGTTCTGTGGCAAGGGAGAAAATTAGTCCAAGGAGGAGGAATGCATGATATGTTCATGATGCCACAAAAGACATTAGGTAGATTGAATCAAGGTTTTCTCATACCAGCTTCCAGCCTCTTAAATGTGTTATTTTGCTGAATAAGTTAAATTCACTGTTTTGAATCATGCAGTACTCTTGAAGTGGAGAAACCACTTGTATTCCCTGTCATATTACAATGAAGAAAGATTATTTTTTTCCCAGAGGGAAAAGAAAATATTTTAAAAGTGTCTGTGTAATTTATGTTTTCGCTTCAGAGAAAGGTAAAACACCCATTTACATCTTCTCACCTTTCAGCAATTCCTACTTCCTATAACTGCCATCTGTTTCTTACTGTCTTCTACACAAATATGTGAGGTTTTTCAGTTGGTAATAAAAGTTCTCCTTGCCTGCCACCTGACAGTAGCTTTCAGCTAATTAAATAATTTCTATATGAATGCTGAATAAAAATCAATTATGTAGTGGGAAAAAGTGCTGAGAGCCCACTGAATCTTTTGAGAAATATCATGGGCCACAAACAGGGGAGCAGAGACAGCGCAAGTCTTAAAAGCAATAGAGGAGCCAAGCCAGCCATAAATCCTGCTGCAGGTCTAAGGAAGCATGTTCTGAAGCAGAATGCTGCTGTTGGGGAGATTAATGTGATGTATTTTCTGCCCTGCAGCTGCCTGGTCCTCCTCAGTTCAGCCAGTTTCCCTTGGGGAAGCCAGTATTATCTGGAACATCATTTCCAATCTCAGCCTGCATGGTAGCTCTTGCTAAAGACTCTCAAAATGAAAAACAAACAAACTGAAAACCAAAACAGCCCCACCAACCTGAAAACCTTACTAGCCCTCAAAGGAAATTCACAAGTGAACACCCACAGTCCACCAAAAAATGTCCCCTGGAGCCAGGAAAAGGAGCATCCACACAAGTGATACCTATATAGGATATTTTGAATGTATTTTTCCTTACTAATTTTTCTGGGGGGGGTTGGTTGGTTGTAGGTTTTTTGCTGTTTTTTTGGTTTTGTTTTTGTTTGGAGTTTTTTGTTCAGTTTTTTTGTTTGTTTGTTTGGTTTGGTTTGGTTGGGGTTTTTTTTGTGGCGGTGTGGGGGTTTTTGTAGGGGTTTTGCATTATTTGGTCTCTTTGGTTTTTTTTTTCTTTTTTTTTTTAGTTAAGGCTTTAATTTTATATGGAATTGAGAAACAGCACATGACAACCGAGACAAGCCTATGGTCAGTTTGTGTGGTTATCGCCACAGACTAACCTAGAGATTTCCTATAGGGCAGGTTCTGAAAAATTTTGCAGAACTTTGTGCTGTTTATTACAATGTACTCCAGGATGAACCCGCTTGAATAGGAATGTTGGACCAGATGATCCACTGTGGTGTTTTCCAACATTACCCATTCTGTGATCACAGCTTGAGGGTTTATCATGACTTAATCCACTAATTATCGGAATGAGATCACACCAATTAAAGACAATGCCTGAAAAGGTCCAGAAGATAAATATCATTTCAAGTTCTATATTCATAAATACATACTAAATTGTGTACTAATACTGAATGCCCTTTGAGAAAGTTTTCTTTTTCTTCCTCTCTAAGAAGAAGAAAAAAAGGGGAGGGAAGAAGGATGGGAAAGGCTCTTTTTTTATTTATTTTGGTTTACTGTTGCTTTGCACATGTGCTTTCTGTTGTTTCAAGAGGCTGTTGGCAGAGTAGCATACCTCAACACTGCCTTTATCACAGTGTGAAAAACACCAGATGTACAAAATTACCGTTCAAGTTAATCAAAATATTGCTTGACAAAGCAAATAATTGAATTGCACTTTCAATGCACTGTGGTAGACAATAATTAACAGGCAGCATCTTCAACATCTGGATACAACTTTCAATTTCCGTTTTAACATCATAGAATGCTGTCTACACATTTTATAATGGTACCCCTGATAATAATATATTCTGTTTTTAATCATATTCCACGTTGCAGGAAATGAAGCTTGCAATTTTCCCAGGTGCTTATCAAATTACTACTGCAAGCTAATTCTCATCCCCCAAGTTAAGAGTTTCAACACTGTGCACATTAACGGCCTGCTTATGTTCTTCCTGTACAACAGAAGGTAAGTTAATATGTTCTTCAATTATATCCAGTTTGTGCATTTATGGCACCCTGTGGGCAGCACTAAGAAGGCTGTAAATGTACTTATTCTGCTTCTTTAATGCTCTACTGTATTATAGGGAAGAAGGAGGGAGAGGGGGAGAGAGACAACTGCATCATTTTATCAAGAGAATCAATAAGGAACTCAACTTCACTGTATTGATTCAAGAGGGCTGCTAAGGTACAGCTCTCATTTTACTTGTTACAAAAAACTTACCCAAGCTTGACTTTATATAAATTTCCCTCTTCTTCACGTACGCGCATGAGCACACCCATTAAATCTGTGTTTGTCAGCTTTAATAAAATGCACGTGAAGCATAATTTTAAGTATTGCAAACAATTTATCTTAAATTAAATTTAAAGATTTATTGCATGGTTACCTCTGCTAACTGTGCTATTGACCTAACTGAACAGTGTCTTAAAAGAAGGCATCTCTTATTTTCCTAGCTTTTTTATTTGCAGGCCAGCCTGAGGTTTCAAAAAATAGTTTCATACCAGCACTCATGAAATTTGGATTTTTTCCTTCCTATTTCCAAGGCAGTGTTCACTTATCTGTGGAGGGTACAGTAAAGGCATCCTCTGTATTTTAATTATTTATTTTATTTTTAATGGTAACCACTTTCCCACTTGTTCTTCATGGAAATTTTCCAGAAACAAAGACCAACAATGTGGAAAAAAAAATTGTCATAGAATTTTTTGAAGGAACATAAACCTCTCCTGCATTAGGGGACATGACAAATGTATTTCCTGTAGTAAAGGAAAAAATAAAACAAAAATACTTGAGAACACTTATATACAAAGTTTTAAAATTAAAAGTTTCAGAAAATGTTTCTTCTCAATTTCCACTCAAATAGCTCTTGCTCTTTAATATTTTAAAGGGAAAAATTTGATTTTATGATTGTTAATATTTAGATTTAACTACACAACTATTAGATTTAGGCAACGTGATACTTCCCTTTAACTTTCTATTCTTTGTTTACCGTATCCAAAAAACCCAAATCAAAATTAAAAAAAAAAGCAAGACAAAACAAATCAAACCCAGCCAACACACAAAGACTAAAACCCAAAATCAAAACTGTGGTTCAGCAAAAAATCCACATGTATGTGTCAAATTCATCTGGGCTAAGTTTATAACAATTGAATGCTTTTCCAGAAAATCTATGATTTGAAAAGTGATCACATTGAGGTGGAGATTACATACACAACACTAACAATTCCTTCTCAAGTATGTTTTCTACACTTGCCTAAATTAGATAAACGAAGGTGCATCTTTTCATTTATCATATTCATTGTTAAATATGTGAGTAATCCTCATCAGCAACAATCACATCAACACTATTTTCAATTTTCTGTGCCTCAGAGAATATGTCCTTTGTGTGTTTGTGTGTGACATAAATTTGACCAAAGGGAAATGGAATTGCTTTTGTGAGCTCATTTCTCCTTCAGAAGTCCTCAGGCTTGGCGTCTAAATGTCTACAGAAATCTAGTATGCATTTTTACTGCGTCACCACATAAATTCATTATGATTATTTTAAATCAAGTTTTCTTCTTAACATTCTAATTTCTCTAGCTTATGATATTGATGTACTTCTCAATGACTACAGACATTCTGAAGTGCTATTGAAATGAATGTTAGGTAAACATGTATTGCACTTTGATATAAGCTGGTTATGTGCACCTTCAAGTCAACCATAAACAAAAGAAAACACCAAAAAAACCTCCAAAAAACCAAATAACAGTTTATACTTTTTAGGACAAAGACGGAAAAGGAAAAATCTCAAGACTTCCCTCTGTGATAGATGCAAATATTTCTATTTCACTAGCTTTTTCTCTACTTTGATGAAAATTCCCAACTCAGCTTTACAGGAGATACCACAAGTTACTTCACAAGTATGTATAGAACACTACAGATTAAAAAAAATCTTTTCCACCCTCTGATTTTATGCTGGTAATTCTAAGAGTCTTCTAAAGATGAATTTGACAATAATCAGTGGCTCTTAAAACCAGATATGGTCAAAACACAGAATGCATGTTCCTACACACCACTTAAGCCCTTTTTCTCATGTCCTTACCGAATGTTAATAAAGAAGGTTTTACAAAAGCTATGCTTAAATTAAAATCAATTAAATGATCAATTAAAGTCAAAGAATGTACCAGTATTGGTATAAATCCCCTTTAGATAAATAAAATTCCTAACTTAAATGCATATAAATGGTCCATGTTCAATCAAAAAAGGCCCTTAACTTAGCAAATTTAGAAGAATGAAATATGCTTAAACAGTACAATCAGTAAAAATATTTTTTTAAAGATCATCAAATATGTTTATTTTTATAATTCTTTACTTGGCCAGGAGTTTCAACATAATTTTTAACTATTAAGCAAGGGCATGAGAAATACGTTTTTTGTTTCTCACTCTTCAATGGTTTCTGTATATATCTCATTCATGTATTTAAGGAACCAGATTTATCCCATCCCCTGGGATGCATTGTCACAAAAGCAAACATTCAAATTAAGTAGTGTGGAGGGAAAATGAGAGTAATATTCTCACATCCTTTGTTCAGTCACTTACTACTTTTAATAAATAAATTTTAAGCTAACTTCATTGAATTTGGTGGGATTATAATTACAAAACCAATGGAGAAAACTAAACAACCTGAACAACTGCTTAGAGGATGAAACAGTCCTCATGAACATTGTTTTTCTTTATTAATTCTCTACAGAGAAATCAGCTGCACTATCCTTCCTCAAAAAAGTCCTAGTTTTAAGTCATCACATTGACTCCTGTATAGGACAGTCTTGAAAGGAAGAAAAAAAAAAAAAAAAAAGGAAAAACCCCCAAACACATTGTGATTACTTTACTTTGCTGCTGCCTCCTTTGGGGAATCTTTATTGGTACCAACCATCAGTCTGGATGACGCAGGCAGTCAATACATCACAACCAAAGAGCTGGCTGGCAGTCTTTGTTGAATACATCTGCCTCCATTCCCTATTTTGGGATTCTTGACACAAACTGCCCTAGGAGACTCCAGTCTGTGCGATTAAAGACACCAGGTACAGGTCTTAGTAATATCAATTAGTTTGGGAGAACCTGCAGTCTGACATATTATCTGGCAGAGTTCTCAGGTTCCCCAAACACTAAACTCAGAAATATGGAACATAAAACAAACAAAAAAATAAAACTCCATACTATTTTTTAAAATAAATTAGTAAATTAGGTTCAATTTTGCTGCCAATTCCTCACAAACAGTTGCACAAAAGAAGGTTCTGTTATTTAATATTTCAGTAACAGAAGAAGAGGGAAAATAAAACTATATGCAAAAGTATGCTTGACTACCTCCCACTAGATGCTGCATTTCAATATTCACTAACAGGATTAAGAAATTCTCACCATTAGTCCACTGTGAATGCTCTGCAGTTGGTCTTTGAGCAGATCAGCTCTTGAGAGAATGGCAACACAGCACTTGGAAAAATATAGAAAATACATAACCTCACATGCTCTGCACCGGTATTTCAGGAATGTTCTTGGACATAATTATACAGTCTGTCAGTCTAAATATGCTCATGCAGAATATATCATCTTAAAAAATATGATGTATTTATCAAAGGAGGTCCTCTACAAGAGCTTACAATATGCTGTTCTGAATTCTCCTGGAATGTTTTCTTGTGCAAAACCTGAAAAATTAAACTGTGATTAAGTGCAATCTTTTTCTTTGTTCTCAAACAGCAGTGATAGAGAAAAGAGATGCTATTTAATTTATGATGAAAGGATAAGTACCAGTGGGATACATGTGTACAGCTACAAGAATGAATCTCGGTGGGTGTCCATGTCTGTAAAAACATGCAAATATATATACATGTACACAATACATAGAAATGCTTATGCATATAGATGTACTCAGATATTTCTCATATGTACTGGTTTATGCAGTAGTACCTCAGTTTATCCGTCCAATCCTGTCTCCAAAATCACTTTTTTTTATGACTTGTCTTTTTAATACTTAAGAAAACACAGGTGGGGCAGATAACAGGCTAACACTTTTAGATAGTTACCTTATGCCTGTGTTTACCATTAAAAGGAATACACTCCACTCACATGCCTTCAAGGAATCATCACAACATTCTTGTCATGATGGGTCCCTGAGCCTCCCAAACCTTGATACTTCATTCCGCATATTTTTGTCATAAGAAAGAATCCCAGAAGGTTAAGCAAACTCAAAGATTTTTTTTTCTTTTTCTTTGTAATTAGGAAAAAACCTAGAAATATACTTTTCTTCTTGCAAGCTGGTATCTTTCCTTCAGATCTACTCAAAAAAGAAGCAGTGCAATTTTTTTTGTAGGTTGCTGCAACCTCCACAGTCACCTTTGGCTCCCTAGAAAGAGAGAGTTTGCACACTTTCACCTTGAAGGATAGATACATGACTTTCCCTTGCCCAGTCTCTCTTGTTATACAGGCTTCCAGATCACCCATGTACCTCCTCAGTTCCTTATTCCACAACATGCTGAGAAGACTGTCCCCTCTGCGTGAGTTTTTGAGAAGAAGCAAGTTCTCTTTCCCTCCTTGGGGTTCCATGTATCCCAGAGTGCAGCAGTCTGATTGTACCAAGCCAACAGTCCCCTTTTCTGCTGACACCCCAAGAAGCACAACAGAAATGACATACAACACAGAATAATGAGGTACCATTTACCTCAGAGAGCAATGTGTCAAAATTAGCTAAGTAACTTCTGTACAAATATTTATTTCAAAATTAATAAGTGAAGGGTAATTCCCACAGCACTTATGCACTAAAAAGAATACTTTAATGCTCCCTTGCACAAGGGACATTTGGTACAAAGTAATTGATTTACCACTGAGAGATGTTCATATGCCAGGGAGCCTTTTGGAAGATCTGGTCTTAAACAAAACTTCACTTGATGAAAGCACTGTGAAAACTTGATCTCACTGCCCTTGTTCACCCATTGCTTTTATTAACATGGGGATGGCTTTCTTTTTTTTTTCGTATTTCTTTTCTCATTTATTCTGGATTTATTTTTAAACAAAAGATTTAATAAAAGGAACAGGTCAGCATTCAATATTTCAGCCTCTTTTTAAGACATTCTAGTAGATCTCAACTGGCCCTATCTCAGAACTGAAACCAGCACAAGCTCCCTATGTCTTAACAGACTGATGATCAGCAACCCCAGCCAGACCGTCTGTGGTGGAGAAAGGACTGAATGCTGCACATGGGAGTAGTCAAAACTTATTATAATTGGAGCAGATTTGGTGAATGATCACAGCCCTGATGAGTGGCATCTCCCTTCTTTGAAATTATCCAAGATGCTTTTTAACTAATTGGTTCTTGATGTTTTGAAACATCAAGGATATCTTTTGAAACACCAAGGAAATCTTTCATGTCTTCTTAACTGCTACCACTGTGTCTTCTGCCACAACGTTTCAATCTTGGAAACATACTTCAGTCTTAGCCAAATGCTGCATCTCACGCTTCCATAACATGACTGAATACATGACTGTGAAATGAAACATGCTTTGCAGAACCCCTGTTATCGCAATAACTTACCCTCGTTTACCATTTACACTCTCATGCTTAGGTAGAAGCGGTAAAGTTTTCGCAATGATATAAATTTTTGACACAACTTTTTGCAGTTGCGTCAATCAAAATCTGCAAAATTGTATCTTCAGTTTTCCTTATAAAAATTATGCCATACAATGTAATGAAGGGGAAAGATTTTTTATACCAGTGTGGGTATAATTTCAATGAATAAGTGAAGAGATATTTTACTGGCATGACAGTTAAACTATTAAGAACTGGTAGAATAATCTTCCTCTCTCTCTCTTTTTCTTTGTACTGTAGATACTTAAGATAAGGAAAAATTATGTACTTTAATGCTTTATGAAGTACTTTGAGAGTAGAATAAAAAATAACTTTAAATGGTCTGTTAAATTTATACTTCTAGAGTTTTCTTTTAAATTAAGATCATTAGAACTTTGTTAAGTTCATAATTTTTCCTTGTAACATTAGGGTTATTAAGTATATAATTTTTCACTTATGTATGTGGCACAAAGCCAAATCATAAGCCAAGCCAAATGGAACACGCAGGGGGAGAGAAGGAGGTGACATACTAAGAGAGGCATTTCTTAATAACAGAAACCTAGCAAAAGAGGCATCAAATTTGTCAGCAGAACTGCAGATATGACTCTATCAATAATCCATGGCACTTTTGTATTTCCCAGCTGAGGCTATTATACAGCTTTGGATGACAGCCTGCTTCAACTTCATCATGCAATCCACTGGGACAGAAACTCATAACTGACTTTCAACATAGATCCTTCATATAAAGGGTAATAACTGCAGCCAGTCAGTGTGGTAAGATTATCAGAGACTGCAGCAATGAACTGCAAAATGTGGGAAAGACAGTCTGACAGAAACCTGACAAAATAACCTCAGCAGGATAACCCCTTTAAACATCAAGGAGAGAAGTAAAGTACTGGAAAGATGCCCCACAGAACCTTCTGCAACACTGTTCAGCTGATGCTTCTTAATTAAACTTGTCTAGACCTATCTTCAGACATTAGAGAAGATGAGTAATTAATCAGAAACTTAAGCTACTTCAAGAAAAGTGATAAAGATGCTACAGAGGGTTTTATCTGTACTGATGAACATTATTGGCATTCTTGCAAGTCCATTGACTTTCAGCAGAAGGATTCAATAGAACTCTCATAGTGACATAACAGTATTATCTAATAATTATCTAATGTATTATCTAATAAGGTTTTTATCTAATAATGTATCTATGCAATGTACACAAATGAAACTTAATTTGGCCTATTAAATTGTCAAAGGCAGAAGTTTCAAAATTTTCAACATAACTTTTTTAGGATCCACTACCCCATTTTTAGAGGTTCAATATAAACCTCTCTCTGCTCAGAGCCAGACAACTTCACATCCAGTTGTTGATCTCCAAAATTTACACAAAATTTTATTCTGCATTTGAATGTGATATAGGCTGGTTTTCACATCAATGAGGAGATTTAAGGGTTTAAGCTCCTGCAAACTGCCCCATAATATCAAAGCCCTTTAAGAGTATGCTTTCGAGTGTACATACAGATGTATACATACTCATTTGGTGGCTGGTCACCAATGGTGTTCCCCAGGGCACAGTATTGAGGCCAGTTTTGTTTAATACCTTCATCAATGATCTGGATAAGGGAATTGAACGCCCCCTCAATCAGTTTGCAGAGGACACCAAGTTGGGCTGAGGGACTGTTGATCTGCTGGAGGGCAGGAAAGTTCTAGGAGGGATCTGGTCAGGCTGGTTTGGTGGTCCAAGGCCAGTTGTATGAAGTTCAACATCCCAAAGTGCCAGGTCCTGCCCTTGGGTCCCAAAACCCCAAATGCAATGTTCTTCATGCAGAACATTCAATCCTCACCACTCTATTTTGCAAGGAAACAACAGAGAGCTTACCTAATGTTGTTGTGTCACCAGCTAACATGTATAGAGCCTCAGTCTAGCCACTCTAACTCTTTTCTTTGGCTTTTATTTAATAGTTTTCTAAGGAAAAATGTTACTTTTTAAAACACAGGAAAAATATTACTTTTACTGGGAATCTGTTATTTTTCATTCAGAAAAATGGGTAAAAATTATTTGGGGTAATTTTGACACAGATCAGAGACTTCCTTTTTTTAATTGGAACAAGTGTGTTTTACTGGTTCAGTTAGTTAGAGCATGGTGCTAATAACACCAAGGTTGTGAATTCGATCCCCATATAGGCCATACACTTAAGAGTGGGACTTGATGATTCTTGTGGGTCCCTTCCAACTCAGAATATTTCTACAGCAAAATTGAACTCAATAATTTTGGATATATGGCTTATGATTGCATCCTAGAAGTGTCCATTTCTTTCCCTTGACTATAAAAAGACTTAGTAATGATGACTGAAATCTTGAGGTTCAGTTGAATTCTGCTTAGATATTTTCATATTTGCTAGAAAGCAAGTATTGCAATTTTTTTCAACAAGATGTTTGTGGTTTCCAGGGTTTGCCTCACCCTTCTACAAAGAATGAAAATGTCAAAACATCCTGCAACATAAAATACCTTTGTTTTACTTGTCACTAGTTATTAGTAACAGAGGAGCCTCAGAAATCTGTCTATAGTCTGAAGTATAAGGTAAGATCACATAAGTTTAAAGACCTTAATGAGACTTCCAATACAAAATCACTGGAACTGCATGACAGCTATTGGAGTGCCCAGGTACTATGTTAAATTGCCAGGCATTTCTACTGAAGCATACTGGAATATGTTAACCCTTCTTCATGCTTCTAACAACAAACAACAAGCACAAGGTAGGCATAATTCATGTTAAACTTTCAGCTACAGAAAATTATGTAAGATAACTTTTCAGCCCACTACATCAATGAAGAAATAGTCCCATTTGTCTAATACACCCTCCTGTGCCTCTTTCCTTACAGCTATGACCTTTTCTTAACTGTTCTCTTCATGCCTTGCTCAGAACAAAACACTACCATTCACATTTGAAGAAGCTGTTTTGTTTCTGAGTCAATCCCCCATATACTAACAACTCAGAGTTATTTTGATACATTTGTGTCAGATGACAAAAATATATTTTACATTTTCGTAGAGATGTTACAAAAATAAAATTATTTCGGGCTCAAATGCAGCAAAAAAACTTAGGATATTCAAATGCAGTATCATGAGTATTCTTCTGGGAAAAAAAATTAAAAAAGGAATAAATCACCTCTGTGTAATACCTAAGAAGACATAATTACTTTCAGAAAGAGTGAGAGAAAAAGTCATATAGTCATGGATTATTACAGAGGTTTCTGTTACATATTGCATAACTGTGTCAGCCTTCATTCTCCATTGAGGCATTAATTCTATTCCATGGAAACCTTAAAATTCAGTTATGTTCTGAGCCAGAGTGAAAAACAAGCTTATTAAAATTCTCCATGGGAGGAAAACCCTGGAATCCTTTCACCAAGGTAGGTCAATGGTTTTGCTGAATCCAAAATCTCAAAAACTCCAGGGTTTTTCCTCCTGGCAGTAACCTTCTCCCTGAGTATTTTGAGCTTATGGATGCTTGAATGCATGACGTCAAATAACGTGATTCAGTACAAGAAGAACTCAGCACTTTTCCAAGCATCTAAGGTGCAAATAAAT
The DNA here is from genome assembly GCA_024734555.1 of Trochalopteron elliotii. Classification (NCBI taxonomy): domain Eukaryota; kingdom Metazoa; phylum Chordata; class Aves; order Passeriformes; family Leiothrichidae; genus Trochalopteron; species Trochalopteron elliotii. Next base: position 4,354,622 of record JANPWX010000419.1, read on the forward strand.
AAAATTTACCCTGTTTCCAGAGGAATTTTAGTAGAATATATTTGCTCCTTTTTTTTTAATGATGATTCAAAGGAATTATATTAAAATTGCCCAGATTTTTCCATCAGCTCTTTCTCAAAAGAACATCTGTACCATGACTTCTGTCACACATCAAGCATGTTGCACAGTCTTTTAAATGAAGCTTTATATGGCTTAAAGAATTACTACTACCTATATGAGACACGAGACTTTAAAAATAGCACAAATTAATTCATAAGGTAATTATTCATACAATCATAGAAATATGGGCTGCAACGGACATAATTTAGTACAATTTCCAACTCAAAACAGGACTGTTATCAATACTAAAAAGATCATATTTCATTTGAGTCTTTTTTGAGTGTTAGAGATGTGAATTTTAAAAATCATAAAATCTTAATAAGGAAACCAACATGGACTTCCAGCTTCACATATCAGCAGCATTCTCAAACCACTTTTTCTGGCATTATCCTCTTAGGAACAAAACACAAACACCACCATTGCTAGCAAATATTAATTCCTTTCTAAAAATGCACACATTACAGAACATAACATTAAAAATATATGAAAGATCATTTAATGTATGTTTATAAGCAGCATAAATTCTTGCTTATTAAAATAATAAAAGATAAGGTAAAGACTTTGTTGTGTTGTATTTATGTTTATTATAAAGGTATTCTGTATTTCAGAAGGTGCAATGGTTGCCACAGAAACTAATTTCTAGTCTATTGCAGAGTAAATAATTCCATAAATCTCACTTCATATCCACTTCACAGGTATGATTTCCTTTTATTATTCAGGTGGGAGAGGAGATGAAGATAAATTTTTTTCCTCCCTAGGTATTTTTTTTCCGTTTGTAGTTTTTCAGTTTGTCTAGCAATGTCTTTTAGAAAAACAGAAGTAATTAAGAAGAGAGGAACCCAGATCTTGTAGAAGTCCTTGTCTGAGTTAATGAATTCTTCATGAACTTATGGAAAATCATTTAGTTTTCAGAACTTCATTGGTTCCATACATAGAACACAAATAAAGGACTTACTAAATGTAATTCTCAGTCAGTTGAGAAGCCGAGATAATTATTTTTGTAAAATGATTTAAAATACTGTAACTAAAGGTGTTGTATAAGCCCAAAGTACTACTGCTATTCTGATCATTGCCACTATTTATTACTGTGCTGGGATCAGTGAAGTTCATTTTTACAGAAAAGTTGTTACATGAATTTCACACTTCCTGGGACCTGCATATCATGTATCACACACCAGTATTTTAATGTTTTAGCTTTCATCCATCATGCAGTCTTTAACTCAGTAAAAAAGCCTGTGAATGTTTCTTTGATACCCACAGGTGTTTACTGTAAGGATGTAATTGGTGGAATTGCACTAAGAACTTCATCTTTATTGTTTTCCATCCTTCTATGCTCTTGTGTTACTATCTGTGGAACACCATATATATTATCCAAGTATCTAACAGAAAAACTACCTTTCTTTTGTGCTCAATTTTTCTTTTCTTCCAGAACTGAGATTTTCACATTACTCTCTACAGCCTATCTTCTGCAATATCCATGCAGAAATGGAAAATAGAAATCCCAATTCTATCAATAGGACTAAAGCACACTGGAGCTAACAGATTAAGCTAAAACTGTGAAGGAAAACTGAGCCAGGGCTAGAAGACGAATCACAGCTTCAGAGCCTACTTCCTCTGCATAACTGGATTTCCTGGCAGGGCCTGACCACCTCAGTAATAGGGAGGAAAGGTGTCAAACAGTGTCAGCTCTGAGTATTGAACACGGCCACGTCCAGCAAACGTGGAGCTCACCACAGAGCCCATTCAAGACCTCTAGCAGTAGATGCGCATTTGAACTGTACACTGAGGGAATGAATTACTGCAAGGAAGAGAGGACCAGAAGTTAAGAAGTTTTTTGACATCTGAAATGGAAAGAGGAAGGGGAAAAGACAGGTAAGAAAGTGGAGAATTGGTGTCGCTGCATCTGCCAGGAGTGTGAGGGATACAGAAGAGGAAACACTGAGTGGTGCTGCTGGCAATGGATCCTTCACCAGCCCTAGCAGCATCTGTCTGTCTGCATCAGATCTTCTGGCTTTTCCCAGCGCTCTGACATAACAAAAACAGGCAGAAAGGCCAAGGCCATTTTGCTGTCCCCAGGGTTCTGCTGCCTTGGAGAGCTATCTACCTTGGCCATGATGAGAGCCAGACCAAGATTAAAAACAGCAAAGCTGCAGCCAGGGCAATTTTATGCAGTTACATCAACATTAGAATCATAGAATATCCTGAGCTGGAAGGGACCACAAGTGTCATAGGAGTCCAACTCCTGGCCCTGCACAGGACAGCTCCAAGAATCACACCATGTGCACTGTTGTATGCAGATATTACAGATGTCAAACAAAGAAGGATTACCAAATATCTGTGAATATCAGGAAGGCCTCCACAAGGATTCAGACAGAGATGTCACTTTAAACACAAGCAGAAGTAACTAGTGGAGATAAAACTGTATAACTGTATTTTTTTCAAAAGACTGCCCTGTCTCAGCTTAAATGAGCAGAGCAATGACTCTAAATTCGTCTTAAAAGTGATATAAAAAAAGTATTTCCAAGTTTGGATTGAATGGAGACTTCTTTATTTTGATTGCTTCTAGAGCTAGACCTATGTCTGCCTTTTGTTTGTCCCCATGTATTCCCTACTTAAGCAAAAATTGCTTTTAATTTCAAAGGAAAGTGTAAGTGCTCAGATTTTAAGCATATCATACATGCACTCAAGTTTGACAAGTGGTTTAACTTCTTCACTCTTGTCAACTACATTGCAAAAAAAGCAAGTCTTAAATGTAATTTTTGAGATGTCTCCAGCAGCTGCACTGAATCACACTGCTCAGTTCAGGGTTTCCAAGCAATATTATCATCTTTATACAGAATTTATAGACTTATTAGGAATAATCAAGGAAAGGAAGATTACCATCGTCATGTTTTCTGATTCATTATGTATTTATCCATACACTAATTCCATAGATAGTGTATTTCCTTTTCTGATGCCAGCAAAGTACTCCTCATGTACTTAATCTGAAAACTTTGGCATTCTGGGAATGTCTTGTTTGTTTAGCCCTGAGGTTCCTAATGTTTGGGGTAAATAGCAAAGGAATCCAAATGCAGCATTTGGTTTCAAGGAAATACAAGAAAGAAAATGTTCACACAAGGAGCTTTTATATCTAAGTCATTGCTATTCTTACAAGTCTTCAGACCCACATCGACATTTCAGAGCTTGCCTTAAACACCCTTGAGCAAAAGAACTATCACACAACTGCAAAGCTGCTACAGCTGATATCCATCAATAATCTACAGATTCTTAAGGTACCTCCTGTTTCTGCCTTTTTGCTATCCTACTCCATCCTCTACACTTTTAGAAAACTAGGTTGTTTAATTTTAATACTGATGTAATGAATGTACATTTGGGAAGAAAGCATTGGACTGAATCATACAGCTGATAAAACTTTATATAACATGATGCAGTATAACTTAAACTAAATCACACTAAAGAAGGTGAGCAATTGAAAGGTATTTTAGAACTCCCTAGCCCTTTTCTTAAATTAGGCTTCACACTTAAAGGCATCCAAAATCATGAGATTCAAGGAAATGTTTCTTTCATGTCCATTTTAAGACTGCAGAGGCCTGTAAAAATACTATTTAATTTGGCATATTTTCTCATACATCACTTCAGTTACTCAAAAATTCATTCAAAAATGTCAAAATGAATTAATTTCTTGATATGTTCAAAGTATAAGGTATAAAAAGAAAATCAGAATTACAACCAGATGAAGCAAAAATTTTTATACCTGACTTGGTAAACTAGAGAAATTTGATTTTGGGCTGCTCTCTGGCATCTGATATCCTGCAAAATTCGGAATACATACCCATTTTCACAAAATAATTTTACTGACATGGGGGAAGAGATGAATTGTCTTTTTTCTATATGTTCTACTATTTCAAATGTACTATTATGTTCAGTTAACTGAATTAAAATGTTCAACATCATTTAATATTGTGTCTGCACTGATTTTGGGTTGTTGTTTTGGGAGGTTTTATTTGGTTGGTTGGTTTTTAATTCAACACTTTTTGTTGCAGAACAGCCTTAATTCATTGAAAAATTCTTCATTCATCTTTCATACAGTATTTCAGCAACAGCTGAAAAACTGTTTACAAGGAGTTAAATAATAAGATTCTGCTTTCTACTGACAACAAAAAACACAATAGAATTTGATATCTGGTCTTCATTGTAGGAAGCAATTTTGTGGGAAAATAAAGGGCAAGAAGGCCATGATTGAAGGAAAGGAAGCATTTACTGAGACAGGTAACATTTAGAGCATTTAAAGAAGTTTGTTTCCCCTGGAAATGACATCCTTTGTATCTAGCTTTTATAGACTTCCCCAAAAAGTCCATAGAGCAATATAGTTTAAATTATGGGTCATTATTGTTTAATTTTGCTCATAGATAACCTAAATGTCTAAAGCATGTTTGTGCTGGTTTTTTTTTTCAAGAAATTCTGATCAATGACATTGATTTTGAGGACACAATATGTCAGTGTTAAACTCCAATCTCCTTCTTAATGCACAGTTGCAATGCATATAAAATAAATAAACCCAGAACACAGTACCTCACATAGCTTCATTGCCTCAATTAATCAAACAGTTCAATATCTCTAATTAACATTAGTGTATTATCTGGTTTTAGGACAGGGTAATCATTTTCAGCTGACTCACAAATTGCAGACAGGAGCACATTAATGCTGATCCCACTTTAAAACTCCAACTTCTCTCCAAGAGAGAAGTCATGCCAATGAGCCACAGTTTCAAAAGCTCCACTTCAACTACAAGAGTATATATACATATATATTAAAAATAAAATGGCATAAAAATTCAAAACCAGTCAAAGACAATATCCATTATGTCCATGTTAATATGCACAGGATATACATGACTGGGGTTTTCTTTGTAGTTAAAAAGTTCTGTAAAGCAAAAGAGATCTAATACAGCTTTTATCCAGCAGCAGTGACTTTTTTTAACCAAAAGTGTCCGAAGTGTTCAATACTGCAACATATTTCTGTAAAATCTACTACTGAAATTATAGGTGGTATGTCAAGAAATCATTAATTGTCTCCATCCAGCTGTTTTCACTCTTTGTGGCCTCCCCTTAGTCATTCCCCTTGAGACAAGTACAGCTAGAACTCTACTCCATTTACCAAGTCCCATCAGTCTTAAAACTCTGGTCAGCTTTTTGCATAGACAGCAGCTTCCTTGGATGTACAGGGCATAGTTTTGTCTGCTTAAAGTGTTTCAGTTCCTACATTTAGATGCCATCAGAAAAAGCACATGGATTTCACTATATAGCACAGGTTGGGCGATAATCGTAGTAAATTTGTCAGCTTTATTATGATTCCTATGTTATTGTATTTTGTTTTAATCTAATTTTATTTTTCACCCGTGATTCTTTATTGTCGTTGCTCAACTCAAAAAGGGTTTCTTACTCCTGCCTAGATTCAGACTCCAACATCCCCTTGCAAGTTCCTGTTCAGCAGAAACATAAGATCTCCTAAAATATTTTTGTTGTATGAAGCAAGAGGACAAAACAGGGAGAGAATTTTGTGAAGTTGTTATATAAAGTCATGGTACTTAAACTCTAAGGGCAAACAATTAGTGTTACTATAAAGAGAATTAAGCGTTAAGGAGTTATTCAATACTGATGGTGCAATTTTGCTTGTACTTATAACCTCTTTTGTGGTTTTTGTGATCTTGTTCAGAGACCAGGATATCTTGATTTATTAAAAATTTTCTATTGCCTTTTTAATAAAATATTTTGTATCTAATCAAAATAATAAATGTATTAGTAAATACTCTAGTCAACATTCATTTCATTGGGAATCAATCTGCTTCCAAAACACTGGCTGGGCTTTTTTTTCCAAACCTTCAGCAAAAGGAAGATCTCGAAGCAAGCCTTATGGGAAATATTATTATTTTTGTTTGCACTCTGTTTGCAGTTCATTCCTGAGACACATCCAAGACATGGGAAAAGATACAGTATCTCAGAGAAAGAAGGAATACGCAAAACTACAAAGACTTCTCTAGGGATGTCCTTCTTCTGGTCTATTGGTTTATAGATTTATGTACAGAACTGTCACGCTCCTAACTGAACTGACAGACTTTCCTTTTATGCCTGAACATTGAACAGAGATAAAGAGTCAGGGCAATACATATCTTTATTCCCTCAAATATTCTATTTTTTTTTAACAAACACATTTGAGAAGGAGAGTTCATCAACCCCCAAGATACAAATGTGCTAAAGCAGACTCATCTGGGAATCCATCTATTTATCATACACCATTTTCTTCACATTTATTTAAAGTGAAAAAATGATACACAGTATGGAATCACTGTTATTTGAATTTTTTTGTTGTTTTTTTATTTTTTTTTAATTCTGCGACTGATGCATGCTTCCAAAAGCTGGCTCAAGGGAGCCTACCTAATTCTAAGTTTTTATTATTCCTCCATGGATGTGATAGTAACAATTCCCCATTCTACAGGGTTTCCTGTTCATGAACAGTCTGTTGTGTATTCTTCCATTTTCCTTCCCACTGCCCCACACTAACTAGAGCTTCAGTGATTCTAATTATTGATTTAGCTACCCAAAATACAAAGCCCTAGTGCCCAGATAAAAACATGATAACTGACTTATTCTTTCTGGAACAGCCACATAGATGACATATGAGATAACAGCCAGGTTTGCCTGGAATGCTGCTTTATCTGACTATTTATCTACTTCCAGAACTCCAGCTGTGATGCTTCTATATAGATATTGGCAAAATTTTTCAAACAAATGACTGTCTGAAACATCAGGTATTTTTCATTACTTCTTTTCTGTTTGGTCTATGTTTTGCTTTCATATATGTGTCACTCACTACTCCAAAACACAGCACCATGCCTAGTTAGCTAATGGTTTAAAGCACTCTCCACCCCAGATAGACTTGGGCAAATCCTTGAGAAAATTTCCATGAATTTATATTCTCACTTCCCTGAGTACTATGGTTTGATAACTTTTACCTCCATTTCATCAACTTTTATTAGTTGCTATCATACAGGCATATCACATCTCCTCTCAGTAGCTACAATATTCATAGGAGACGGTACTGAAATGAACTGCAAATGCATCAAGATTTTTAAGTGCTTGTAGAATTTTTTCCTGGACTTTTATTAGATTGTCAACTGTTAGGTGAATGACTAAGCCTACATTTTCTGTTTCCTTCTGCTGAACCTCTTACATTCTCACTCAATTGTCTTATCTTAGAACTGGGTGACTGCTCTGAATAAAGGTCAATATTCCATGTTTGTATCTGTCTTGCAGCAGATAATTGAATTAAAGTGTGAATTTCATTAGTGTGAGCCAAAGGAGTCCTGAGTAGCATGAGTGCATTCATTAAAGTTTATTCTGGTTTTGACTGAGGGTAATTTTCTCCAGAGTGGTTGGTATAGGGCTGTGCTTTGGGTTTGAGCTGAAACCACTGGATCTGGGGTGAGCACATCAGTGTTGCAGTTACTGCTGGGGAGTGTTTACACAGAATCAAGGCATCTTCTGCTCCTCATAGTGCTCCACCAGTGAGGGGGCTGGGAGTGCTCATGAAGGTGGAAGGGGATGTACCTGGGTCACCTGACCCCACATGACCAAAGTGACATTCCATACCATAGGACATCATACTGGGTGTGAAAAGCTGGAGAAGAAGGAAGGAAGGGACATACAGGGTGGTAATGTTTGCCTTCCCAAATCACTGTTGGATATGATGAAGCCCTGATTTTCTGGGTATGGCTGAACAGCTGTCTGCCCATTGGAAGAGGTGAATGAATGCCTTGTTTTGCTTTGCCTTATGTGCATGGTTTCTGCTTTATCTACTAAGTTACACTTAACTCAACCCAAGAGTTTTCTTGCTTTTACTCTGCTGGTTCCCTTTCCTTTCCCAAAAATGGGGAGTCTGTTAGCAGCTGTGGGGTTCTTAGCTGCCAGCTGCAGCTGAACCACAACAAAGGCCTAATAATTTATGGTTCTCTTTCTAAAGCACTTGGGCAAACTGAGCTATTTATAACTAATTAAAGTTATAGCACAGTATGTTTTGACTCGAAAATAGGATCCAACCTGAGGGGAACTTTAAAAGTGATATTCTGAGCTCTATCTTATTGTGACCACTCTCTACTTTCTTTCTGGGAAACAACATAATCAGTTGTCACCTTCTTGGTACATCTGATGGATTATGTCAGGATAACCATGTTCATAATGGACCTTTGCTAAAGAGTTTTCAGTAGTGTGGAAACACCTTGAGATAATTAGAAATTTTAGAAGACATTTACCATACAATTGACAGATTGCAATAGTCTATTTAATACCAACAAACATTGTCATTACCAGATTTTCACCTTGGGAATCTGTTGCTAGCATTGAGACCAAAAAGTGCAAGACACACTAGTGAGTACAGCAAAAGGATACACATTGTGCATATAGAAATGAGGCCCAGAGACAGCTGAAACTGTGACTGGGATATGCAACAGCCTCTAATCATGCCAGGTCCACAGCTATGGCTGTCAGCTTTTGCTGCTTTCCAATGATCTGACGTTTCAATGCTTCTAATGGCAGTTTTAGCTTCAGTTTGAACCTTGATATTCTCAGTTCCCTATATGTAGTGCTGATATCCAAAAAATTGCAAGGCACTTGTTTCCCTAACCTACTCCATTTTGCAAAATTCTTCCCAATGTTAAAGTTGAAACACATAATCACAGAATGATTATATGCAGGTGCTTTTACTGAAGAGCTCTGGGAATCAGGGGTACAGGATACAGACCCAAATCTGACTCCGACATGGATTCTAGATGGACATGTTTTTATACCCTTTTGTTATATAACTACATATTAATTATTAAACCCATATTGTTCTATTGTATGCATTGATCTTATCCAAGCATGAATTCTTGTAGTTTTCATCAGGCCCCCCAAACATCGTTTCTCATGATTCTTGTTACGATTAAACAATAATCATATTCAACTACCAAACAATCATTACATTTATCAATCATTATCACATGATGATTATGCAGGTGCAGTTTCACATCATCTAGTAAAGACAAAGCCTAACCTTTGTTCCCAGGGCCTATCCAGGCCCAAACTTTCTTTCTACCCCTCCTGAATCTATTGTATAAAATTCCCATGATTTTAGAAACATTTTAACCCTATGCTATCACCAGGACACTAATAACTTTTGTACTTTTACCAATATCACAAGAGACTCTCAACTCTTTTGTGCTTCAAATACCGCACCAAAGGAGATTGCCTGGCTTTTTAATGCTTACTGCACTTTTATTCACTGTAGGGAATAAGTCACAGTCATAATGGAAAGATAACTTCTAATCCACTGAACTACATATAATTTCCATTTTCATCAAAACCTCTACTTATCTATTTCACACATCTTCAAAGATGACTTAATGTCTCAAGTTTTAATTTCTGCCAGTTTGTCGCAACTGCAGGGTTCTTTGAAAATCAGAATTGTTATAATGTTTGTCTATATTAACAACAAATTATAGACATTTAAAACTTATGCATGCTGCTAGACAGACATCTCAGTGATAGGTAAGAATCACTACCCAAATGATCTTACATTGTGTACTGACTCTCATTGGTTTTGTTTGTAGATATACTTCACATTTTGTGATCTAAAGAATCCTCATGTACCTGGAATTAAGCAGTAACATACATTGCAAAACACAACTGGAGTTCATCTGGTCCAACAACCTAGTTGGTTAGACAAAGCAGGTCTAACTTCATATCTAAACGTTGCTCACAGTTTTTCTCTAGTCAGTCTATGAAAATATCCAAAGACAGAGAATTCACAACCTCTCTGGGAAATAACAGAGCTCATCACTCAAATAGAAACTCAGTCTAAGAAATAGGTTTGACAAGAATATTGAGTGATTACACTCTATTCAATTTTCTCAGTCAAACTATGTGATGACCCTGGATATATTTTCATAAAGGAATAAATAAAACACTGTCATAGGGTAACAAAGAGCAGATTTCGGATGAGAAAGGTTCACAAATCACTGGAAATGGACTAATTTCAAAGATGTTACAAGGTATTAAATACAGAACAACATATTCTCTGCCATGGCAGATAATTGAATGCATATGGGTGAAACGGGTACTAGGAAAAGCATGCATTAGCAAAAGAATGTATCATTTTAGTCTAAGACCAATATATTACCTGCTTTCTTCCACGTTTTGTGTTGGGGCTGAATATGTCAACAAGATCACACAACTTTTCTCTCTCAGGCTGTCATCTGGAAATATTCATTAAGCTAGCAAATATCAAAGCAATAGCCCCAGCATTAGAGTCAAAATTATATTCCTTTATCTACAAAAATGAGTGGAAGATAAAACCATACTGCATTATATTTGCCAATATAATTTGAAGTGTAGGAAGAAAAAAAGATGATCAAGCTTCTTTCCACTTTACAGTTTTACACTTTTTGCATCAGAACCATGGTCTAATGAACTCTGATACAGTGGCTCTTATTACATTTTAGTGCCAATAAAAAATATCAGTTGATTCCATAGCTGACAGCATACGATTACATTTCTACCTATAAGTAACTTCTCTAAAAACTTCCTTCTAAGCAGAGGTAAATTATTTCACCACTACAAGAAAAAAAAATCTAATTTTCCCTTCTAATTTCCTGACAGTATTAGAGGAAAGTATTTATAATGCTGCAATATGGTTCTGCAGAATTAGAAGGAAAAAAGAGCTGCTGCTGCTGAATGTTTAGATCATACATCCAGTAAAAACCTCTTTAAAAATAGCAAGCAGCATTAATGAGATAAAAGGTAAAGATAGAATGAGTTGCAAATTGTTTTTATAAATCTCTAAACATAACTTGAATGACTATGCAGTTTCATTCATCAGATAAACTTATGTAATACCTTGTTTTCTAAATGGTCTATAAAACAAATGCCTGACCATAGTATCTAAAAACAAACCCCGAAGACAGTTATTTACTAGAACCAAAAAATACCAATTTGTACAGTATTGCTTATTTAGTTGGTCATAAGTCATCTGCAGAAGAACCTCATCTGTATGACATATTTTTAAGATGTTCTTTTATAAACAGATATCTCTCCCCACTCTGGGGAGCCAACTGGAATGTTTGTGTGTGTCATGTCCTTCCATGAAGGCAAACCAAGACATAGGTTGCATTTTTTAACTATGAATGTCTTACAAAATATTAACAGGGAGTTATTACTTATAAAGCTTGGCTATAAAATTTTAGTTATGACTTCTGTTGTATAAACTTCATAGACACCTTTCATAAGACACTAAGCTGGGCATGTTGATATTCTCAACTCCCTCTAGCCTATCCAATTTCTGATGAAATTTTGTTCATCGCAACCTCTTGGAAGAGCCACTGACCATTTTCAGTTTATAAAAACATCTACAAAGGATACCAGAGAAGGTGCAGATGCATTTTAATATCTCTAGATGAAAGCAAATTCTTCAAAATTATATTACTGGTTAAGAATTAATAAAGCTGTTCTACATTCAAAGGACAATGCTGTTATCTGCATTACTTACTGGCTGAGTTAGACATCTTGCTACCTGTTTATTTTATTAAACAGTTAAAAGCATTGAAGATAAGTTCAATGATTCAATAAGTCAAAGGAAATTCACTTTTTAAGAACCTGAAATTACAGTGACAAAAATGAAACATATTTGAAATAATTTGAATTAGGGAAGAAAAATATGATTGATTTATTACAAGAGAAAATAGCATGCATAAACCTGGGCAATGAAAGTGTTTATGTCCTTACGATGTACACAAGAGAAGTATTTCTATAACATAAATTAAGGTTTTATTGGAATTTAGAATAGGCTGACTTTATTTAGCTTTATTCTTAAAACAACGTAGAGGTGGAATGAGTTTTAGGGTGTTTAAAATATTTTATTTTTCTCTTCTATAGAAGAAAAGTATTTTAGAACAGAAAAAGTGTATTATTTATAACACTAGAGTAGATTATGGCAGAAAATGCATTTGAATGAGCTATGGAACAGTTGAATTAACAATGAGAAATGAACAGAAAATTTCTTTTTGGCCAGTAATGATATTAATTACAGTTGTGATACTACAAAAAAAACCTAAACTCTTCTGGGGAGACAGGTGGAATAAAAGGTACAGTATTTACTATCTGAACCAAAGAGTGTTATATTTATCACTGAATAAAATGCTATATCAAGAAGTAAATGCTAAGAACCTTACAGTAAATGGAAGATATTTGTGAAGTATTTGATTTGCTCTGTCATTCATAAAGAGTGACAAGAAAATAAACCTTTTTCAGGCATGGTCATTTGATTTCCTTCTCTTTCCTGTACCCTTAGAACTTCTAGATTATTTGGTAACTCCCACCCCTTCCCTGCACACATACACTCATTTCTGAATATCTTAAGCAGAAGGAAATAACATCTGCCCTAAATGACCAGGCTGGGACATGTATTATTCAATTTCCTGAGACTTCAGCTTCCCTGATAAGGCTCTGACTACTAAGCAGTGTTGGTCAGAGTTGTTTGGCACAATGGCACAACAGGGTTTCCACTACAAAAATGTGTCTACAGAAGGTCTAAAAGCAGAAAGATTTCAGGAAGTCAGTCCCATTTCCCACCAGCATGCCAGGCCCTAAAGGATCCAAGGCAGGAGAGCCTGCAACAGGTGGGCTCTCCATTCCTCTCAACAGTGACATGTCCATATAACTTTGACAGTAGCATCTTCCCACTCTCCAAAGACAGGAGAAAGAGAACAACAAACATTGACAAATTCAGTGATGAATTTGAAGTCAAAACTGACATAATTTAGCTGATTAGTCAATTTTTATTATTCATTGTGAAAGATTCCAAGTGCTAACTTTATGCTAAGTGTCTCTGAAAGACAGCTAAGCTAAAAAACCTACTCATTGACTCTGACAGAGTCTCTAGAACTCAAAAACGTTACTGAAATATTCCTTTGGAAAGAGCTATTCTAATAGCCTGAAGTTTGAGAGAACTTTAAGATGTTAACCATGAACAAAGGAAGGAGGTCTGAAAGTAGAAGGTGCTGATGGTGATCAGTTCTTTTGCAGTTAAACACATTACCTACTCTAGAGGAGTCAAAGTTCAAAATAATGAAGCTTATGATGGCCCTAACAGAAGAGAAAGCTTTTAAGACACAAAAGTCATAATGATATCATTTGCAATTTTATTTGTAAATTATCCACAGTACTATATAATAGATTTGCTTGGAAATCTAGGCATAATGAAAATTTCCTGGTCCCCTTTTTAGCACCTTTTCTCTTATCAACTTGTCAGGAATGTAGGTACAGAACATTTAATAATGATAAAAGTGATTCTTTGCATAATATTCCTATGCTACAAAGAGAGACCTCAGATTTGACCCTCCTCCCCCTTCTTCAATATTTTGTATTCTCTTTTATCTCTTTTCTATTTGTCTCTGTGATCAGCACTTTATCTCTCTGTCAGATCCTTCTGAGGCTGCAGAAACTTTTTGCCTGAGTAGCAGACTGAAAATGACTGAGACCTTCCTCAACTAAGCACACATTTAGATGCTGGAACCTTGCGAACATTATGCTTGTCAGATATCATCCTCACCAAACATATGCTCTCTCACAGAGTTAATCCTCTGTAACTCACTAAAGAATTTAGTCCATGTATTTTGAGCTGATTTTTCTCTTATTTAAAGAAAGAGGGAAAACAAGAGATTTCCTACTGCTCATCTCTTCCCCACAATATTTCTGTCTTCTACTCCATCAGTTTTAGAAGAAAAGGATTCCTAGGTTGTTGATTTAATCTATTTGATAGAAATACGTGTATTGTGAGGAAATACCAGGTCTAGCTGGGAGAGTTATCTTTCTTCAAAGCAGCTTTTGTGGTGCTGGCTTAGATTCAGGGCCAAAATTAGACAAATAGAAAACCTGTTTAGCTTTTGCTAGACAGCATTTTTACCAAGACCCTCACTATTTCAGTCTGCCCTACCGCAGTGAACAGGATGGGGCTCATGCAGGAGATTGCAAGGGAACATATGACACAAATTAACCAGAGATATTATATATCTCTGGTATAATGGCAATTTAAGCAATAAAAGGGAAAAGAAGGGAGTTTAGGGAGGCAAGCCACCTTTTGCCTAGGAACAGTCTAGGTGTTGGTTGATTTTACTCTTTTTCCCCTCTTCCCTATCCCACTGAGGGTGGGGGAGTGACCTGTGTTGTGCTGAGCTGCCCACCTGTGCTCACCCACAACAGGGGGACCAGGGGAAAGAAGGCTGGCTGAGATTTGGAGATTCCCTCCATTTAAAGGTATAGGAAAGAAATACATTTAAATGTGCAATTAAAGGAAGCAAACAACAACTATTTCAGTAGCACAGCCATGATGGAAATTTCTCATTTCAGTCCAGTATGCAAGGAGACTTGTTTTTTTCTTGAACTCTGTCAAAAATACAATAAGGCATATCATTGACCCTATGGTCACACGTACTTTGCTTTTTCCTCTTGTATCTAGAGAAAATAATAACATGTGTAATGCTAATGAATAAAAATTTCAGCCGTTTTAAATTTTGTTTTGTGTTTTGAAAATGAGACAGAGTGACAGCTACATGGAAATTTATGCTATATCCTGAAGTCATTTTCATAACCAACAACAATTTAAAGAGAACAGAACTTACAATAGCAAATTTGATTAATATTGTATTAATTTAATGAGGTGAATTAGCAGATGACATGCAGTCTTCCTGATTGGGTTCTATGAACATGCCAATACAATTCCAAATTTCCTACACTACACATGCAAAATTCATTTCTATAAGCAGTCAACAACATGCATTTGACTTCAGTTCCTCTGGTGTGCTCTCCTAGTAGTGTTCTCATCTCATGTGGCCAAGAAGGCCAACGGCATCCTGACCTGTAGCAAAAAATTCTGTGGCCAACGGGACCAGGGCAGAGACTGTACTCGATACTGGTGTACTGTACTCGATACTGGTAAGGTCACACCTCAAATCTTGTGCTCAGTTTTGAGCCACTCACTGCAAGAAAGTATTTGAGATGCTGTAGTGTTTCCAGAGAAGGGCAACAGAGCTGGTGAAGAGTCTGGAGCACAGAATTTACAAGGAACAGCTGAGGGGGCTGGGGCTGCTCAGCCAGGAGAAAAGGAGACTCAGGGGGTACCTGCTTGTCCTCTACAGCTGCCTGAAAGGACAGTGTAGCCAGGTGGGGATACCAAGTGACAGGATGAAAGAAAACAGTCTCAGGTTACACCAGAGGAGATTTAGACTGGATATGAGGAATAATTTCATCACCTAAAGGGTGGTCAGGCTCTCCAAGGAAGTGGTGAATTCAGCATCCCTGGAAGTGCTCCAAAGGTGTGTGAACATGGCACTTGGGGACATGGTTTTGTGGTGAACACAGCAATGCTGGGTTGATGGTTTGGCTTGATGATCTTAGAGGTCTTTTCCAAACTTATTAATTCTACGATTCTGTTATTTTACACATTTTGACCAAAACTCCTCTCTCCTTCATGCTATGGACAATCAAACAAAAAATGCTCTCCTAGGAACTGTATTCAGTAGATTCTTTACAGATGAAAGTCTTTATCAATAGACTTTTTTAAACAGCTATTACTCAATTTAAAGAGTGCATCCATATTAGCAACTCTGCAACAAGGTGAAAACAGTAGACAAATTGGATTGTATCTCTTTTCCACAATGCTCAATTTCTACCAGCAGTTAAATACCTAGTTATTATTTTATATATTCAAGATCTTAAAGCACATATCAAATGTTCATTAGTAAAACAATTTCCTCCTCCTCACATTCCTGTCTCAGCGCATTAATATATGCATATTAGTTTGGATATATAGATAATATGTTAATTTGGGTAATATACATGTATTAACACACACATTACTATTTCTACTGAAAGCTAAACTACAACATAATACAAATGTAATTGTCTTCATAAAAAAATAAACAGAAAAAAGCTGAGGATCATTGACACTGTGATCAGCACTTTCAAGGTAAATAATGATTTGTAACAGATAGATTTACAAGATCTTCAGTAAAAGAAAAAAAAAGAGAAAAAAATCCAAAGACCCATCCTACTCCCAAGCAGCACCTTGTAAGTCTCATGAGACAGTGATGATATGGTCATTACATGTAATAAAAGCACTAAGTGTGAATTTTTGTACAATTTAAAGTAAACATCATTAATACATATTTTTAATGCTGGATATTACCTCACTCATATGAGTACTTCCTTAAATTCAGGGCAGTAATTTTCTGAAATGACTTTTTGCCTATAAGAAAGCATTTGTGGAGTCTAGATTCCAGAGAGGAACTATGGCTATTTTGTCCTCTCCCTTCATCTCTTATTTTCTGTTTCCACTCTTCAAATTGTATTTCATTCTTTCAGATGTCTCAGGACTATTTTGTCTTAAATTATTCAATTTTCACTTTTTTTAATCGTCTGGAATTAGACAGATGATTTACAATTACATGTACTGGAAAAGATCTTATTCTGAAGAGGAATCATTGGTAAAATAAACTTTTATACTTACTCTATACAAAATTAATTTAGTTAATGAAGATATCAATAGACAAAATCTTTCATTAAAACAGGTTAGATGTCAACCTTCAGGTCTCACATAGATCCAGAACTCCAGAATTTAATGGAGCATGTTGCCTACAAAGTCTCTAAAAAAGGTGCTGCTATTACACTTGCACAGAGCCATCCATTTTTGTTTTCCTGTATTTTTATTACTATAGGGACAATTTGTTGTTAAGAGTTCTACTTATGAGCTCTTCTGTAGATGCTAGATACTTTATTACAAAATTACCTAGAGTTCTGTTTCAGTGAAATGTCTCAGTTGATGTTTCTGGACACCATTTGCCTGGAGATTTCTCAAGATGGAGGAACTAGCAGGTCTTCGTTTCCAAGACAGTTAACTAAGAGAAAGGAATTGATATGTTGAACTTCTCCCTGCTCACCTAAACAATACAGGGACACCAGTATGCAAATAGAACTAACTTCCTAAATAATAGCATTTGTAGACCTAGTCTGGTCATAGTGTACACAGTTCAGTTTCAACTGTGACCTTAGAGGGAAATCAAATTTTTTCTTCCTTTTTGTCTACTAGATAAAGGAAAGAGTCTGAAGGAGCTTTGTCCCTCTGGTTTGATTTTTAAGAAATCCAAATAATCACAAGAAGGAGATTGGTTTTATGCTGACTTTGTCCAACTATTCCTGGCTGGGAAAACAATGGTGATCCAACATGCTGATAAAAAGAGAGCTGTACTATTTCAGTTTAAAGAGTGGAAGAATACTTTAGTTTGTCCTATCTATATTTCAGAAATGTGTTCTGAAATATGAATAAGAAACATTCTTTGAATGTTTTATTTTCAATCAAGTTTTGCCTTCTAATATCAAATTCCTTGCTGAGTAGACAACTTCACTTCTTAGGCGGAACTTGATGGTGTCTTCTGCCTTTACAGAATAATGGATTACTCACTCACCAATGACCAGCCTCATTCATGTTCATTTAGTGTCAAGTTAAAACCAAATTTTCCAGATAAGTGGAAGCTGCGACTGCCAGGGCTGAAAATCCTGGGAGCATTACACACCAAGTGTTACCACAGCACTCCCTGCCAAAAACAGTGCAATATTTGTGTTCATTCATATCTGTTAGTAGCTAAAGACAGAGCACAGCAAATTCTTATTCCTCAGAGAACATTACCTCATCAATTATTTCTAGGAGACTTTCATATCAGTTATATTTTGTGTCCATCAAGATTCTTAAATTAAAAAGATCCAGATAATCTGTGGACACAGCCAAACTGAGACTAGCTGCTCATGAATATATTACTTAATAGTCATCCCTCTCCAGCAACTGCTTTGCTTTTGTTATGCAGCTTAGGTATCTGTGCTATAATCTATTGGATAGCAACACACATTCAGGAATACACCAGTGGATCATTAGAGAATATTAAACACAAGAGTAACCAAGCTCAGTAAATGAACTGGCCCAGATTTTCCTTTCATAGCTCAATTTGGATAAGCACTAAAAGTAGTTCAAGGAGAAAGGAGCTGTAGTTTCCACAATACCGCAGTAGATTAAATTGCTTCAGATGATTGAATATACATGAAAATTCTCAAAAAGGAGAAAATTAGGTGCTGCATGAGACATGCCTTTTAATTTCTAAGCATGGTGAAACTTTTTAACCCTGAAAACTTGTTCTAAAGGGCATTAAAGTCATAGGGTAGAATATGCAAGCAAACCATAAAAGATCTTCCTCTACTGTAATTCCTTGAAGGAAGCATAACAGCAAAATTTACATGTTCTTGCACAAATTAGCACAATGGCTTTCTTTGGGTTGCTGGGCAAATAAGATGTGATGAGTTCCCACAAAGGAAAATGCAAAGTTCGACATCTGAAACAGAATAAACCCAAGCAAGAGAAGCAGCACAGAGTTGTATCAACAAAACTACAGCCTGCTTGAGTATGGTTGGCTGCATGCAAGTAGCTCTGCAAGTGTTCCACAGGAGATTTCTTCTAAGCCTGTGCTTCCCTATATTTCATTTTCAGTGTTTGTCATAGTAGGATGAGGAGCTAGTGGCATTTTCTTCCAGAACGGAGGCTGTGTCTTCCCCCTGGAGCTTTCATCCTGCTCTTGGCTGTGTGATATGGCATCAGTTCAATCCCAGGACAGCAGAGGATCACACTTGCAATTGCTAAGATGGAAAAGAAGAATGCTTCCCTCCAGAGAGTTCAGTTTTTCTCTCCTAGACTCGCATTCAGGTTTTATTTGTTTTTCAAAATGACTGTGATGATTCTTATTAGTCATCATATAATGCAACATCAAGGGACATAGGAAATTAATTTTCAGTGTCAGAAAAATGAATGAATTAGGTAGCTGTGAAATCAGTAAGGAGAGACTGGCTCATAAATTATCTTTTTATGAAAACAATCATGCACTGATCCAATAGCCAGACTGAAGTTATGTAGGTGATAGAGAAAAAACCTCAGCTGCATCCACAGAAGTTGGTATATGGTGAATGTAGCACCAACAGGTGCCCAAATAGCTTTGTTAATTCTTCTTACAAAAGTGCATAGATTGTCTCAGCTCTACTGCAGAGACCAGCATGTCCAAGATGTTCTGACTCCTCTCTGACTCACTGATTATTCCTCTTCTGTTGTAAAAGTAGAGATTGCTCCCCTCCAGAATTTGTAAACCCTGTGGAAGAGGCATATGTCAAAAAAGCCTTAAACTCACATTCGGCTCTCATTTCTACCTTTTGTCCTCTTGGTATAGCCCAGCAAAAACATAAAAGAATTTCTTAAAAAAGAGAAAATATTTGGACTTTGAATGCCAGTAGGGTTAAATGCAAGACAAAGCTTTAAATGAACAAGTAAATGACATCTGAGTGCAAAGATCCCCAAAGAAATCTCCATGGCATTAACAGTACACATTTTGGGGTTAAAATCTTTTAGTTATCTTGTATAGCCCTCACCATTTTGAGTGATACATCCAGAAACCAACATTTCATGTTTAGTGAAACAGTTTTAAGTTCTTCAGAGGTTTTCATACCACTCAGCTCAGCACACACAATAAAAGTATTTACATGAAGAGACCCGTCTCCCTTTAGAGCTAAGAGAAAGGAGGTCTCAGAAGTCTCGGTTTTTGAGACAAGAACTCACTCAAGGAGCCCACCAATCACCATGACTAGACTCTTTATAGATACATCACAAGTCAGTAACAACTGAGAAATATCTTATTTTGTATCAACTAAAAAACTAAGCAATAGATAATTTCTGGGAATAGAACGATCTTTGCTTTGAAAAATATAGCCCTCTGCAGTTTCACATTTCTCATTATCCTTGCAACTCTATCTAAACTTAGTAAAAATTCTCGTCTAGAAAATCACACATTAAAATGTGCAACAAATATTTTGTATTTATAGATTCATGTAACACATTCACTAAAGCTGCCATAAATCTCTAAAAAAAGAGCACCCCTTGTTAGAAGGTTTGCAATATATAGCAGTGGACTGTTTAAGTTTGCAAAATCAGATCATTGTGTTGTTTAGTACGCGTGCATCCAGATCATGAATCAAAGTCTACATCTGGCTTAAAATAGGCAGAGTTTTTCCCAGTTTATTTTTGTAACTGAATATAGTGTTCGACTTCATGTAATATTTTTCACAGACTTTGTATGACCTCCAGCAGAAATATTTCCATGGCATAATGCCAAAATAGTTGACTTCTACAGGCAAAATTGTAAATTGGAAGCTCACAAGTACCCGTACTTTAAATTGATTTCAACAATGCAGATAGGATACTGTGGAAAAAAAAACAGCACACCATCTTCTGAGCTTTTTCTAAATTATATATAATTACACATGGATAGCCTTTTAAGGAATGCATTATTAATTTGTTAGGTAATCTATTTAACTAATGTTGGTAATAAAGACTTGGAACAATCTCATGTACATACAACGTAATTATGTTAAGCTCATCAGAATAATAGTTTTAAAGATCATTTTATAAGCAGCAGTGTGAAAATTGCTAGAGCAATAGGATTAACTCAATAGCAACAGATCAGACAAACAGAGAAAACCTCCACAGGACATAGCAACAAGCTTATGCTATTGTTTCTGGAGACTTATCAGTGTGCCTTACTGATATCTAAGGCAGCAGAACTGTCAACTCTTTTGGAAGCTGAGACTGTAAGATCTAGTAATGTATTTTGTATGAAGAGAGGATCCCCAACCTCACACTTCCTTCTCAGAACTGCACCAAGTTTGGGGGTGGGGGACATAAGAAATTTCAGACAGGAATGCTCATCTAGGATTTTCAGGAAATAGATTAACACTGAGAATACCTGTGTTAGTGCCAACTTTTTTGAAGAAAAAAATCAGCTAAAATATGTTATTGCTACTTGTATAAATATACTAGATCAAGCAAGAATCATGAAGTTCATTAAGTCCTTATATAAAAACAAAAACTGTCAAAAAATTTTTGTATTAATTTTTCTACACATGACCTGCTCCTTAGACTTTAGCTCCAACATAAGCAAGGAGTGGACAAAAACAATAGCAAGGGTATAGTCAAACTGGTAACAGAGTTGACATGAAGAACTGTGAAGACAATGAGGAAACCAGATTCAGACAGTCACTGCCAATTTTTTCTCAGGCATCAGCAACATCCTAAACTCTGGCTCTTACCCAGGCATGTGAGATCCTCATTGGATTATCTAGATGAAAGTGGAAACAAGTTAAATTGATCATTCTTTGGGATTATGACAAGTCTTAAAAAAAACCCCCATAGTGCATGCATAGAAACAAGAAAATTACAAGTAATTTCTTTTCTTTTTCTTTAATTTTTTTTCAGGGAAAGCTATTCTGCCAGAATTACTCAGAGCACTTTTTAATTCCTAACTCACAGGTAACCCAACTCCCTCATCTCTTATAACTAACTTGCTTTGTTTGAAAGACAAAGAGGGAAGAGAATAAATGAAAATAAACACCACAGTAAGTTGACAATGTTCTGTCAAGAGCAGTAGAAAACATGTTACCACCTGAGATGCACAGTCACAATCCAGCTTTCTACTGACTTTATTGGCTGTTGTGTCACAACTCTAAAGAGGAATAAAGGATTGATTCCCTTTCTCATCACCACACCAAAATACAGTAAGTTGGGGTTTGCTGGGGTGTTTCTTTTTGAGGATGGGTTTTGATTTGATTTTTTTTTTCTTTAAGAAATGCAAAGATTCTATTTGTAGTTATTTTTAAATTTGAAAATATTCACAGGTAAGACCTTATGATTATATTTAAATCAAATTAATATGAATTTAATAGAAGAAAACATATCACAACTTAATACACAAAAAGGAAAATCTCACTAGGATTAAGGAAATAATCAATTTCGTAAAATATATACAAACTCACACTAGTTCCTAGTCAAGTCGAAATTTAAAGCAATACATTTTTTTTTCCTCCTTTTTAGTCATACACCTTTTCATAATTCTCTAGACATTAGTTTTAGTTTCCTTGTCCCAGTCAACCCAAAGTCTGAAGAATCCAGTTGAATTAAATATATGTATAAAATTGCTTCTTCCATGAAACTGAATTCTAAATCTACCAGGCGGCTGGCTGATTAGAGAAAGACTCCAGTTTTCAACGTGGGGATTTTTTTTTTTTTCTTATTAAAACCCCAAATACTAGTGGGGGTGTTTTGGCTAATATTTCATAAACCTATCAGCCCTGAAGAAACATAAGTAGTTCAATAGTGGCATTATGGGAAAATGAAGAGAATACTGTATTGGGTTGAGGCAAGGAGAGGAAGGAACACAATAGTATTCCTTGAAATTTATAACAATGGCAAATCCTGAAAGTGGTTTAGGGTTACACATAGCAAGGTCATAACGAAATCTTTTCAGGTTATATAATACCCAAATACATGGCTTTTATTTCTGAACTGCTTGCAGATGGGATAGCTAGACTGTTATGCATTCGTAGGGAAATAATTAGTTTCCTGACGTATGATATTTTATTCTGGACATAATTTCACAGACTCCTTCTTTCAGTACATAAGTTTTGAAGCACAAAACTTGGGGTTTTTTTTAATGCCTAATAAAAACTCAGACATTAAGTGAAATTTAGGAATTTTAAACACACTTTATTTCTGTCACGTGAGAAGTTCAGAATCAGGACTTATCGATCTACCCCTCTATGAAAGACAGGATGGCCAGGGAGTGGGACATAAAAGTATGGACACTTTTAATAAATTTACTGGAATATGTTTCATTTTAGTTGCAGATAGTTTAGAGTAAATAGAAGTTAAATACAAGTATTACAGAATTTAAAAAGGTGCATATGCATCATTTTCTAGCCTTCAGAAAAAACATCCTTGTAATGTACAGAGGTCCTGATTCTGTACTGCTTGTTGTCCTAGACACAGAAGAGTTCACCAAGACAAAAAAGTTTAAATTTTACACGTCATCTCTCATGATTCTTGCAAGCTTACTGAGAAGGAGAATTGAAACTGGGCACCGCTATGAAACGCTGCAAGCACCACTTGAAGGCAATGTGTGCACAGCACTTCAGCTACCATTGATCTTTGCTTGCCCACTTATATAAAAGAAGGGTATCAGGAACAGATACACTCTAGTAAAGCATTAAAACAAATACACTGGATCAGGCAGAGATTTTTCAAGGGAGGCAGAAAGTCATGACAGTCGTTTGACCTTACTACAGTGTATCTTTCTCAATATAACTTTTTGCACCTTAGTATTTCCAGCTTTCTCTTACTTGTTTGTTTGGATTTTTAATTAACCTTCCACTAGCATGAAAGTTACAGCATCTTTCATGCAGCCTCAGCAAGGGTCATTATTGTCGGGGTCTGTTTGCTGATTTAGTTACTTTCCTCTTGGGATGGGGTTTTTTTGTTTGTTTGTTTTTGAGTTTTTTCCATTTGTTCAGTTTTTGGCATTTTGCTGAAAGGGAGGGAGTGATGGAGTGGTGATTTGCTCTGCTTTGTTTTTCAAATGCAAAATTGTCCTCTGAAGCTTCAGGCCCAAACAGAAACATATGAAGATTACTGACCTTTTGCATCAGTTTCTCAAGCACCAACAGTGTTAAGACACCAGCTTGCTGTGAGCTTTAACAAACCAAGAACTAGAAGCAACCTCAGGCTCTGATTTAGCAGATATCTTATGCAAGAGTATTTGCCTTGGCCTTATCAAAACTCTGGTCTTTCACTATCATTTTACACAATAGAGTAGATCTCTTTATCAAAATTAAAACAAAAAAACAAAACAAAAAACAAAACAAAACAAAACAAAAAAACAAAACAAAACAAAAAATCCAAACAAAACAAACAAAAAAAACCCAAAAGACCTAATTTTTGTTTTCTTTTTTCCCAAGGAAATAATGAATTGTCCTACATAAGTATCCAGGTTGACTACATTATCATAAAGCACAATGTCTCTGCAGATGCTTGGGGTTATCTATACTCCCCTAATCTGATTTCCATGGTGATTTATGCTTACAGTTCCCACAGTGCCAGCCATGCCTTGAGACCTTCCAAGGGACAGTAAAGAGATGATGCCTTGCATTGGTCTAAACTGTGAAAACACAATTTATCATTCTTTCCACACAATGTTCACAGATGTGAGATCTATGCTGTACTCTACACACAGCATGAAGAAGTAAGATACTAGACATCTAGCAAGGTCTGAACACAAATCAGCTTTTTTATTCCAGAAATATTAGCACCAAATTATTCCTGAGTCTGGAGTGCTGACAAACAGGAACACTGCCAGAAGTTGAGACAGACCTTTGTGAAGGTTGGCAAAAGAATTGTGGGCTGTTTTATGCCAGTGCCAAAAAAACTAGGATCTCATCAGTTGTAATCTGCCACCTCTTCTAACAGTGCGGTGTTGTGTTCTTCAAGATACACAGAACTGTCTGAAATATCTACAATTCTTTAAGACTAACAATTGCACAGTACATTGATATCACTTTTATTGCCATCATTATTCTTATTTAATCTAAAATCGCAAAAGGGTTGAGTTTGGAAAAACCTTCCTAAAATTGCCTAGTTCTATGCTCATGCTCAAAGAAGTGTAGGCTGCAACTGGTTACTTAGAGCCTGTCTGGTCAGGTTTTGACCTTTTCCAAGAGTGGACACTTCGTAAGGCTCCTGGAAAACTTATTCCCATGTTTGACCAACCTCTCTTTTCAAGCTGAATAATCCCATCTCTCAGCCGCTCAACCTGTGTAGGATGCTCAAAGTATCATATCTGTTGTCTTTTATTGGACCCAGTCCAGTATTTCATGCCTCCTATACCACAGTGCAATACTAGATATCACACTTCAGGTGTAGTCTCAACAATCTAAGAAGAGAGGCAGGAACACCTCCCAGCTTCCCACAACCTACTGAAAAATGCTTTTCCCAATACAGTTTAGGATGCTGTCTCACTGCGAACCCGTTTTCCACTGTGATTCCCAGGTCCTTTTCCACAAAATTGTCTCCCAGGCACTTGACCACCAGCCAGTTTGGTGCATGGAATAATCCTTTCCTGGTGCAGGACTTGGATAAACTTTATGAGTTTCCCATTGTCCAGCGTCCCTAGTGTGTTGAAGGCCCTCTGAATGGAGATATAGCAATCTGGTCTATCAATTACTTCTCACAGTTTTGGATCAGCAACCTGATATCCATCAAGTGCAAAGTGGAAAACATGAGCAGCAAGGGAAAAAAAGGCTGTGTACCATTTGAGAAACTACTTTTACACTTTTTTTACGTTCTGTGACTTTCACTGAATACAAATCTGTAATTAAAAATATCGACTTTACACACTATCTTTACCTTGTAACAGAAAGACTTTCAAAATATTTGCAATATAGCACAGCAAAATCAGCAACCTTACTCAGGGAAGTAAGCACCAGTAGTATGTGAGTGAATAGGGGTTTTTTGCTTGTGATCCAAAACATTCGCATGATTAAACAGTGGTACCTACACACTTTAATCAATTTCAGCTAAGTAGCTAGCCACAAGACATCTAGAGTATTTATCTGTCCAAAGATAAATACTGATCAAATAATGTTCCCATTTTATTACTAAAATAGCTAGAAACACATCAGGTGATTAAACCGATACACTGACTTAGCATTTCTAACAATATTTTTTCCTCTCCAACATAAAAATGTAGTTTGCTGTCTTTCCAAAGAATCAGAAATCCACGTCTCAAACTAAATTAATGGCCATGAGTTCACTGGAGTAATAATCAGAGAGAATTCTCATTCTACCATGTCACACATATGGATAAGGTCTGATTGCACAAACTCTACTAAAAGTAATTAGTAGATTTCAAAAACAATAGCAAGAATGCTTTTAATCATTCTATTGTCTGAAACATCATTTGGTAACAATCAAGGGAAAAGAAAAGACGAGTAGAAAAATTATGGAAGGAACAATGACATTTATTAAGCATATATCAGTCACCAACAAGCAACTCTTTTTCTGATAGCACAAATGTTTTAATCTGTGTAATCACAAAAGACTTATAGAACAATACATCTTATTGGCAAATAAAATCTGAGTATTGTGAGAAGATCCCATGCTTCTAAAAAATGTTTCTCTTAAAAAACCCCAGAAGAATCAATAAGAGCATAATGAGGAATGGTGCCAATTTATTTAACAACAGAAATGGAAATAACACTTCTATGGTGCTTGTCTAGCTGTCAACAGAAAACACTAAAAAAAAAACCCACATCAAAACCATTTTTTAAAACTTAAGTCCAACCAAATTGAATAAAAAAACTATTATGAAACAAAATATTTAGGGTTGTGTTCTTCACACGAAGTACCCCATTTGACCTGAGACTGCTTCAATATCTAATGACATAAAATTAAATATTAACCTTACAGGGCAAGGGGTGGGGTGGAGGTAGGAGAAATTTTACAAAAATGCTAAAGGAAAGGAAAGAAATCAGGTTAGATAAGGACTCAGTGTTAAAGGTCACCTAAATACGGCAAATAAGCTTGAAGCAACCTTAACCAAAATAGCTTTGCATCCCAACTTCTCACCTGGTGATTGTTTTCCTTGTTCATCCTACTCCTGAAGAATTTAATTTCTGCTATTGATTTTATCAGCAACATATTAGACTAAGAAGGACTCACCTTTAGCATTTCAACTCACTTCTCAAAGAGAAAGAAGTGGAAAAGTCTGTATTAAAGTAACCAAATTCTTATACAGAATTCAAAGTGACTTAGATAAAGCCTGAAATCAGAAGAGTTTACTTAATGCCAATGGGAATCTGAAATAATAATCCTGCTCATATCCCCAACATTTTTTTAGTAAATGCCTTGCATGAAAAATTAGTTCTGCTTTCTACCTGTCCCCTCAAATATACAAGCATTTGGTTTTTGACTAAGCTTTAGCTACATACTTTCTGATTGGGAAAAAAAAAAAAAAAAAAAACCCCCCCCCCCCAATTATGTGGTTCATAGCTTTTTATTTTGTAAATTGAGAGACATAAATGTACCAAAGTGTATTACTTATTGAAGGCAATAACTTCAAAATTGAGCAAGTAATTGATGACAGATAGTATGTTAAAGAGGGGTCTGCTCATTACAGACTTCAGCAAAAACTAGCTGACTTCTGGGAATGAGGCTATTTGTGTATTTATCAAGACAAGCCCACAGACATATTTACTCATTCTGCACATTTGAATATTATGAATGACTCCAAAAACATTACAAACACTCCCGAAAATAACCAAGAGAAATTTCAGGGAGACTTTTCTCTCTTATGTCTAACACGATATCTGACAAGTTTCAAATTGTTAGGTAAATTTGTGTACCATCAAAAAGCCACACATTTTTTATTATTTTACAGCTTGTTTAGAATCTTTAACAAAACAAAACAACTAAAAAACCCCCAAAAGAAATAAAGTCCAACCCACAAAACCACACCCAAAACACCTCAATCTTTCTAAGATCTTAATAAATTAGACAACCAGTATCAAACTCGTCTTGAACCTTGCAGAATGAAAATTATACCATCTGATCTTTTCTATGTAGCTCAATACTAATGATGTGCTAAAATGAGATTCACTTTGATATTCTTTATTTTTGGAAGTACTTTCATAATGAGGTCAGGTAACCTTTAAGAGTGTCTTAAGATGCAGTTTATACTTATACTGAACTGTTTGGAATATCAGGTATTCAACTCTGTATTTTATTTTATTCTACTCAGGCATATACTCTTAAAAGCATGCATTTCTGTGTGCATGCATGCATGCATGCTGCAGAATCTTCATGTCTTACCAGTTTGGGTCAGGAGATTCTTTCAGTCTATTTTTCTCCACACAGTTCCTAATTTCTCCCTTTCCTGAACTGAATCAACTTCTTAGACAACTTTGAAGAGTGTTTCTTTAATTCCAGGGTATAATGAAGGGAGGAAGTTGACTGAAGTATCTTCAACCTCACAAGTGCTTATCCAATAGTAATCTTCTAAGACTTTATTGAGTTATAGAGAATACAGAGAAGAAAAAGCTTTAGATAGCTGGCCTACTGACCATAATCATTTGGTGAGAGGTATCTTACTTTGTAACTGACCTGAGAGCTTAGATATTTTCTCTGTTTCATATAATGACATTATTATTAAAGCTTAAGTAATAACTTTTCAAATTTGAGGGCACTCACCAGGTTAGATAGAAATTTAAGTTCACTAGCATCCCATTCTCACTTTTTCCTGAACTTTAGCATTAACTTGAGAAAATAATTTTGACTTAGTTAGCCTTGGTTCACTGCAAAATTACAATAGTAATGCCAACCTCTCTTGACCATTCTAAGATTATGCTGTTCATATGCAACACAGGGAGACTTCATAATGAATTTCATTATAAAAATGTAAAGTATTATCCAGATATTCCCTTGAATCATCACTGAAGAATAGCTTTCTTAAATATCCTTTAGTATTCACTCGGTAATAATCTTGATTGCAAAAAAATTCAATCATAACCCCACAATAGTATTTCCCTGCAAGTTGATGAACTTTTTCTAAGTTCTGGCTCAAAGAAAGTGGCCACCGGCAACATGAGAAGGAATATAAATAGAGGGGAAAAATATAAACAAAAAAAAAAGGACTTGTTTATTTGTGATAACAAAATCTTCAAACCTCAAAAAGGTTTCAGCAAGCCTCAAATTGACTTTTTCCATATATTTCTGTTTACAAATAAAAACACATACCAATTAGAAGTGCTTAGCCAAGATAAAGGCCAGCATATATGTGATTTTCCACTGGAAAAGTCATTAGAAGCACCTTCCCCCCACAGG
Organism: Trochalopteron elliotii; assembly: GCA_024734555.1. Taxonomy (NCBI): domain Eukaryota; kingdom Metazoa; phylum Chordata; class Aves; order Passeriformes; family Leiothrichidae; genus Trochalopteron; species Trochalopteron elliotii. The sequence continues at coordinate 4,383,596 of JANPWX010000419.1, forward strand.
GGATCAGAAACAGAAAAATCAAAGACATGGTTTGACATAAGTAGAAAACAACTTAGAAACTAGAAGCACAAGTTATTCTTTTGAGGTTGTCTAAGAGCAAAGGCCATCCTCTGGAATACTGAGGTTTTAATTTGGCCTTTTCAAGTAATCTATTGTTTTTTTTCTCCCATTTACAATAGCTCTAAGTCCAAGTCTGGCACCTCCTTTTATTTAAGGTTGAAGAATCTAGCTTGGTAATAACACACAGTGTTTGACACTCACAGTTTTGTGACTGTGCAAAGATGAAGCCTTTAATCTTTGAAGTCTTTCCACTGTCACAAAGCTATACTGAGACAGTAAAAGGAAAAGGAGACAAAAAAAAAAAAAAAAAAAAAAAAAAAAAAAAAAGGAAAAGAAAAAGAAAAAGAAAAAGAAAAACAAACAGAAGGAAAACAGGAAAAGAGAAAGGAAATATGGAAATGGATTGGCTGAATAGCATCAGAACGAGGAAGGAAATTTCAATGCAATACAGTCAAAAAGAGAAAAAATGCTTCTCTTATCATTGTGAGAACCTGTCAGTCAGAGATCAGAAATATTTATTTTTCTGGCAGCCAAAGATTATGAATAGCATTCAAGCAGGAAGTTCAGCACAACAAAATCTAGGGAGATGCTCTATTCAAAAATATCTGCATCATATAAAAGCTTAGGAAAATTTGCAAACATGAACACCTAGATTTATGAATAAAGTATGTGAAAGTTTATTTCAAGTAATAGATTAATAGAAAATATATCACTGATTAATTTTTGAACTACATTTTAAAGATTAATATCTTGCTGTTTAGAACTCCAAAATTTAATTAAATATCCTGATGAATTTTAATTTACTTTTTAAGTGCTGAGGTAATAAACCACATTAGTTTTAAAAAGTTAAATGCATAAATAAACCAGACTGGTTGTCCATTGGACCCAGAAAATAAACTAGTTCCCTTTAATGTCTAGAAGAAAGGCTTTAAAGACCAATATTTTAATCCTCTGAATACTGACATAGTTGCCATCTGAGCAATGTAATACTGAAAGCCAGATTAGTTTTTGTAAACTGATTCAGCATCTTCTAATTAATATGGGGTAAACAAGACTGAAGGGATTAAATCCTTTCTACATAAAATTCTCTCTTCATCTACCAGCTATGCTTTAAAAAAGAAAAAAATCATCTACTCAACAGAGAAAGAAGTCTATATAGATCTAAATAGTCAAGTTTGAATGAAGTGAGTAACACCAAGCCTTTGACAGAGACATCAGATAGAAAAGACAATAGCATGTCTCAAACAGAAACAACAGCCCAGCTGGGATATGTTTTACTCTGTATTGGGAACAATTTTTGTTAACCACTACATGTAAGTCATCTGTATAATGAATAGTTGATAGCATATAAAGGAAGATTGAGTGGACAGATTGGTAAAATAAATAAGAACTAGAACATCTATAGTATTTTGCTCATTTTTAAAAAGATGACAGTGAAGTTGTTTTTGATCATACTGTAAATGTAAATTCCCCTAGAGCTTCCTGGAGAAGGCAAAAGAAACTCTTTATGATCCAATCCATCACCCTGTGTTCATAAATATCTATTGAAAATTAAAATGTTAACTGTTAAAAAATAATCATCAGCAGAAGGTTAATATCTTCTTTCATCGATATTTCTCAATTTAATTGTAAACTAAAAGTCTTATTAGGCATACCCAGCAGTAAACTGATAATGCCATCTAAATGCTCAACAGATGTCTCTAACTGGAAACATAAAATTTTAATAGTCACTTTCTTCAGTATTTAAAGACTATATTGTTATCAACATATTTTTCATAAAGGAAGTCATGCACTTCTGTCAGTTATATTTATTACACCAAGGAACACTTTATTACAATAATGCAGATATCTTCATTCCACAAACCCCAAAGGTACTTAAAGCTAGGATTTTATTACTTGTGCCTGAGGCCAAACAAAGCTATAAACCTGCTACATTCTAATTCAAATATTGCTGGTGGGGCTTGCATTTTTGTTCCATAAATTACAATACAATGTAATCAAATACATGCAGAAATGGTAGTCATAGAAACAGTCTTTCCAATTCACAAAATTTTAGGACAAATGAAAAAAAAAAAAACACCTGATTTATGAACAATTATTTTTACTCTGTACTAACTTATTTTCCCTCAAAAGGAATATATGTTAATATTATTCCAGCAGTATGGGATATTGCATGCCCTTGAAGTGCTACTCAGAGCTGCTCACACTATTTATCATTATGACACCTATTCTGTTCCCATCTAACAAGGTGCACCATCAATTGCATCAGTTCTGTGTTTTGAACAGGCTAACATGACCAAGTGTTCCATGCAGTAGTGGTATATTCAGACATTAAATGCATCACAATTGAAGTCTATTGTGATATTGCTTTGTTTAAAATGAGAGCACAAGTAGCACTTGGAAAGCCTTGCTAGAAGTATCACAAGAACAGGAAGCTCTCCAGTACCTTATGATACTTGAAGCCATAAGAATTTTAAATCATAAACAGTGGAATTCCCAGAGCATTACATAAAGCACACAAGTTTTTATATCTAACAAGACTTTATATTTTTCTTGAGAGTTCTGTTTGAGTTGTGTAGTATTTGGTAGCACTTATAAGTCAAAAAATTATAACTTGCTTTAATAGCATTTTGCTTCCAGAAGTATTTTAGCAGTTATTTCTAATCCATTTGAACATACTTTTGAAAAATCTTATTATTTAATATTGTCTTGGTAAGGCACCAGAGGGTCACAGCTAGTTTGGGATTTTCCACATATTCCACAGACACATAAAATGGCAGTCTGAGATACATCAGGGCTTTATTACATGTACAGTACTTGACTGGAGTTATGTAGTATTATCCTGACTTTTCCACACCTGTCATAGAAATACCAGTTGTTCTTCCTGTAACCTGTGTATGCCTAGACTGCTTTATAAATTTTCCTTGTCATCTTCATGGCTGCTGAAAGAACAGAAAAAAAGGGATATGGTTGTGTTGGTGAGGAGGATTTCTCTGGCAGGTTTTCTGTTCCTAAAGCAACTGGGAATGGACAAAAGAAGGAACATAGAGGACAATTACTCTTCAGAGTGTTTTATGAAGTCAAATTTTAATGTAGAAAAAGAGAAACCAGATGCCAAGAGAGGGGATAAATCGATGTTTATTCCTGAATGCAGAAATAGATACCTTTGAGTAAAGTACCAGGATTGCACGTGCTCTCGGAGCAAGTGAACAAAGACAAGTTTCTACCACTTAGCTTTTTTCCAAAGCAGGAACTATTCTTCATTCATTCATTCATTAATGTTCCTGGAACTTTAAAATGCAGGCTACAATAGAATCAACAACTATTAATAAGAAATACCATCCAACCCAGGATAATCCATTTCCAAACACTAAACACATCCTCAGAAGGGAATTTGACTTAGAATCAGCATATTAAAAGCAAAAAAAAAAACCAAACAGAACGGAGAATGTGCCAGCTGTCAGTTAGAAGTTGTGCCAACTCTAAAGAAAATGTGCAGCAATTCTACACATACACACAAATGCTTAAAGTTACAGAACAAAAGCTGACAAGTCCCAAGAAATAACGTCCATATGTGCAAAAATTCCAGCTCTCCAAAGTAGGCTCAATGACTTCATATAGCACAGCAGGGTCAGGGTAAGTAACAATGTGGTTTTCTTTAAAGAAAGCATAGAATTTGGAATTCAGACTAGACAGAAAAAAACATTCCACAGCAAACTCTTAAGTCCTTATCCCTGCTATCAACCAGATCACCTATTTCTCTGCAGCACAAGTCTCCTCTAGCTCATGTGCCCAGGTTTCTTTCTGAGAGAAACCAGAGCACAGGTAGCAATGAGTAAGCCATGCCTGGTTTTTATTTCTGCATGGAGCTGGAAAACAGCTAATCCTAATAACCCCAGAGCTGAGGAATTTGGTCACCAATGCCACAGTTGAACTAATAAATAGAAACCCCAGCTTAATCTTAAATTCTAAATTCCCCTTCAGACCTAGAAATGGTACCAAGTAAAGAATGTTATGTGCAGCATGTTAGGGATGCTCAACCATTTATTATAGAATAGGAAGGTAAAGATTAATCTTTCTGTGTTCTATCCTTGCCTTGGCAAGACCCAACAGCTAACAAATATTCCTAGATTTTGATCCTATGATTTCTTGTGTTAGTAATGGTGATAAGATTGCTAGTAGATGCTTTTGATCACTCTGACAGTATTGTTCCTTGTGGCCTATGATTTAATCTTAGACTTCCTTATTGTTCACCACCATCACTACTGTGTATAAGGACACCAGGGCTTTTTGTCAGATGTGGAGGTAGTTAAACAGTGGCTTAAATTCCTGTTTTATTTTCCTTAGTGATAAATGCACCCAGTTCCATACATTTTTTCCAGCATACTCATTATTTTGTGCCATCATTATACCAAGATATTTCTTAGAGTAAAAACTGGTTTTAGGTAATATGCCCTCATACTTAATAAAATTTTTATGAACATATATCTAGTTCTAAACCTAATATAGGCAGACTAAGTCATAATTCAGGAAGATAAGCTTATGTTCATGAGGAAAGAAAAGAGTTTATAAAATTAACACTGGCTTTTTAGCATTTGAAAACAGTTCTAATGATGCCAAACATTTTGAAAACATCAGAACTGTTGTTTTGGTTAAGAAACACCAAACATAAAGAAGAACAATGCCTTGCCCATTCACTTTTTAACTTTTTGTAAAAAAATTTCTGATTAATTATAAACAATTTAAAAGCATTAGGAAAAAAATAAAACAGACAGATCACAGTAAATCACCGTTCCAAGACTGCAATTACTGTAAGTACTTGCATAGGAAAGTATCATCATAAATATAATTCTCGCCTTCCCTTGCTTCTAACTGCAGTATGCAAAATAGTTTCATAGAAAAAGCCACACAGTAATAATACTCTCATAACAATTTCAAGTCTATTCGAGTTTTTGGTTTGCTGTGGTCTTTTACATTTATATTTCAATACTATTCTTTTTTTCCTACTGACCTGCAAGCAGTCATTTATTCAGACTTATAACCTTTTATCTGACTTTTTCATTGGGCCTTCCCCACAGCTTCATTATTTAACTATTCACAGCTGCAATCTAGCTAGCTGAGTACAGCATTAACTCATTACTGGCCAGCAGCTCAGAGCAGGCTCCTGACTGTTGTCACTAGTGTATATTATCATCTTTGCTAGTGTTCTGGTGCATTTAAGAACAAATGCTGGTATCTTAGTAACAAAAACAGGTATTACGTATTCCTATGACTGTGCTGTGCATGCCTTATAAAGATATAAGAACTTTATTACCTACAGTTTATCGATCAAGTAAAAAAAGAATTGCAGCTGCTGACAACACCTTTTTGCTATTCGACCTTTTGGATTTGACAGTGGCACATTTTGATGATCTACTGAACTGCAGCTAACAAGCAGGAAAACATGACTACAACCAAATTCAATAATGTAGTCAAATGTAACAAAAATTGGAATTGGTGCATAGTTCCAGGTATTGTTAAAAATATATATTTATATTGCTTTTTGACAATAGGTGTTATGTAACTTATGTTCTTACCATTTGTTGTATTAGGACATGCACTACCCCTATGTGTGCTTTTAGCTGTCTTGGGGTTTTCCTCTTTAGAAAGAGCTATATATTTCACAGCTGACACAAGTTTACACTGGCATCCTGGCATAGAATAAAAGGACCAACAATCTCATTTGGAAATTTGAACTGGAATACTAGCAGTTACCTTTTCCTACATGAAGTAGTGTGCTCTGTTGTTTTACTATTCGGTTCAAATGCTGTGTACCCCATGCAAACTCTGCAGAGAGGTGATGTATATTAAAGTTAATGTTGAGATTTGTGTACTTAAGAGCCAAAAGAAGCAGTATCTGTATCTATATATCTGCATTTGATTTTTAGTATTGCTGAGCTGTTTGGGGGTGACATAGGGGCAGACTAGGAGCTGAAATCTCAGCTGAAACTATTTTACTCTGTGAAATTCTCTGACATAAATCCATAGACCTAGTAGCTCTGCAGACTACTGAAGCCTTTATAACTCAAGGATGATTAAGTTACATGTTATCATTGCTAAAACATCTGAAATGAAAGAATTTCATCATGTGCAAGGGTCCTTTTAAAAGTAATATCTACAACAGTCATGAAGGGCTTGTTTATTTTAATTATTTTTATATTTTGCCGCTAAAACAGCTTTTTAAGAAAAAAACCAAAGTAACAAAACAAACCACGTCAGAACATAAAATTTAGTATGCCTTGATGAAAATTTAATCTGTCTCATGAAGCCTTATTCTCATGCCTGATATGCTGATTGATGATAATGGTGGAAATTATTTCTGTAGGTAACTCGTATGTTTAGCATAACATCTAGAATATTGGTAAGAGATTTTTTTTTTATGCTGACATTCTAAACTAATATTAGACAGTGAAAAAGGTTACCTGGCAGAGGTAACCTACACTGATAATTGTATGAAACAGATTGTAGCAGGAAAGATTTTCCCTTGGGGGCAGAGAGCTTAGAGTCAGGCACTCTTGCTCATTTGTGGCAGTCAACTGGAGTGAGTTAAACGAGATTCAAATCATGCAGAGCCTCTTCGAAGTAAATTTCTGGGGAAAAACTGAAATTTGTTGTGTCCGTTGTTGTGTTTTGAATGGCATTTTGGATTAGGTAGAGACAGCAAAAAATGTCTGTGGATCATGGTTTGTTTGGGGAACAAGTTTTGATCTGTTGTTTACTTTATTCTTGCTTGTATCTGGAAATTCGGTTGTGCCTGAGAACATACCCTAAAAGAGAAATGTGGTTCACTCTTTCTTAAGCTGTGGCAGCCAAAGTTTGGGCCATGCACTGTCACAGGAAGATCCTAGAAATAAAATCTTATAAGAAAAAGTTAGGGCCCTTGAAAATTCCGAACCTGATAGCTAACATAGTGAGAGAGGACACTGTCCTTTCTAATTGCTTGACTTCATTAACTCTCATATATTGTGTTAATACAGATGAGGTACACTGCAGAGAACAGAAAGAATATCATTCTATGATACAGTTACGGTTTTAAAATAATGCAGTTCCTTTATGCCAGGAATGTATCACAGATTTTGGTTGAAGTGGTTTTGGCATTTGATTTATAAAGCTGCACTGACTAGCTTGAGACTGTTTGAGAGTAAAAACATCCTAAGAAAGTAAAACAGTGCCCTTTTGAATTTGTGAAACTAAACACCAGCAAAGAAAGATCTTAGACTTTTCATTATTGTTATTTAGGAATATAATTGAGATCAAAATAGACACAGGTACCTATGGGGCTGTTAATTCAATAAACTACATCATTCTTTTGGCATATTCTCTTAATAAGAAGAGAGAAAATAAAGTTTAAAAGAAAAGCTATTTCTGAAAAAGAGCCACATGGAAAAGGAATCTTTGAAATAATTCTCAATCTTTTCATGCCAATGCTCAATTCAAAGATTTCCCTTTTGGTCCCCTTTTGCCAATGATCCAGTCAGTGAAGAAAAGCAAAAAAAAAAAAAAAAAAAAAAGAGAATAAAACCGTGTTTGAAGATGCAAAAAATGTGCCTATTTAGGAAAAGTGAGACTTTTTTTTTTTCTCAGAAGCTTAAAAATCCATGGAGTTATCCTACTGGTAAATTGATGTTGACAAACTCAGCATTGACATGTGCAGGCTCATTTTCCCTGGTTTCAGGAGGCCCTTGAGAATGAAGTTAGGTAGGATCACTCTGGCCAATGCCTTCTGAGGAGGTGGAGTTTCCATTAGGACAAGATGTTTAAGGGATGCTGCAGAGAAGCTGTAACCTGACACTGGTGTCTATGTCCCAAAAGGCACCAGGTCATCCATGAGTTAAGAGGGACACGCTCTTGCTAGAAGACAAAACTTATTCCCTCACTGCATGACACTGTAAAAATTCAAGAGCTTAAAAAGCATCAGGTTTTTCTTTTTACTCTGCTGGCACAGTAGGCATCTGGCCTATGTACCAGCAGATCTGAAATCACTACTTATATTGAAGAGAACAGGACTTTATTCCAACCAATGGAAACTCTTTTAGCAACTTCTTTTCATTTTACAAATAGGATTTGGAAGGCTACTTTTCTTCTTTTGAGAGAATTTTAATACCTTTCGGGTTCAAAGTGACATCTCTTGTCTTAGAAAAGATTAGCATATCTCTTCCAAGAATTTTCTCTTCCATTGCTTTGTGGTTCGTACAATTCTTTGCAGAATGTGAGTGTGAAGTAGATAGTAAATTCTCTTGTTTCCATTACTTTAATACATCTTCCAATAAGGTAAAATGAAGCTCCTTAGACTAATTTAGGTGTGTGATTACATAGTTGTGGAATAACAGAGAGATTAATTATGAACCTTGCACACAGTGAATACAGTCAAGGAATGCAGTCAAAAGCAATGGTACCATTTTCTTTCGCTCTTACTATATAGAAAGTGATTTTCTGTATATCTATTTACTAATTATAAACAGTAAGTCATCACAGTCATGTTTTTGTGTTTAGTTTCTGACAGTAAAGTCTCAGCTAAAACAAAACTGATTCTGAGCCAGTGTAAGCCAATGCAACTACTCTGTACAGACTGAAACACCCAGACATAGTTTTATAAAATGGTTAGTGAGTCATTGCTGTGAAATCTGATACATCTATCAACTTAGAGGTTTAGTAGACACCACAGTGCCACAGATAGGTCATAAACTGGCTTATTGATTCTAGGGACTGGACTCCTGAGTCCCTGGGTGCAAGAAAGTCATCTCTATAGTACACCCAAGTGTCTAAACCATCTTGGAGAGTCTTGGGTCTTCAAGTCTCCCTAAACAGAACAGGAGTTTGGCATCCCTTTGCCAATTTAGGTTCAACAGTTTCAGAACACAGCTTTCACTTACTCCCAAATACACTTTTTCTGAACTTTTCTAAACTTTTTCTAAACTTCATTGTGTTTGAACATATTTCAATTCCCTTTGGAAATGCTTTAATTACAAGTAGAATATTTTTTTCAGATTTCTTGGAAAACAAGCCACTCTAAATGTCAATATTGTTTTAATCTTTTTAATTAAAATTATTTTTCATTTTCTGTCAAAAGAATTTACAAGCTATCTGATTTTCAGTCATCTAGGAGAAATGAATTCTACTTTCTTACTGTTGAAAATTGCTAGCAGGTTTTTTTCTTGTTTTGTTCTTGTTTTCTTTCGTTGTGATAAATATATTTTTGCCCCACTGGATAGGATCAATCCAGATCTCCCACTGACACTTTACTGTTTTTAAAATTCTCCTTTTTAAAATTACCAAATTCCCCTTCTTTGGGGCTGTGTTTAAAGAGAAGGTGCTTTCTCCATAGGTGCTTCCTCCATAGCCTCCCTGAAGCCCTGGGTCAATACAAGTCATCAGCAGAAAGATAACTGAGAATTCCTAGCTGCTCATAGATTTAATATCACTACTTCCAGTGTGTGATCTAGAATACATTACTCTGCACTGTTTTCCGTGTGGCTGTGAGATTCTTCTTTATCCTGCTTTCCCAAGGGACAAACAATGACATGCAGCTGCCATACATTTTAATTGCCACCATAAACCTTCCTTTGTTGTCCACACAGGTGCAGTCCAGCTCTAATCCAGGAGAAGTCTTCTTTCTCTCTCAAGATCCTAATGATATGGGGAATTTTTGCTGTTTATTGTGTATTCCTGAGCAGTATTCCACATGGACTACTTAATGTGTGCCATTAAGATGCATGACCTTTAAAGAGATTCCTGGCAAAATGCCTTCTGAGAAATTATCCTGCTTAAAAAAAAAAAAGAACTTTATGTTGTGACACAAATCTCTATTTTAGACCTTATCAGGAATCAGAACTTCCTAATTTGTATATTTCATCATTGCAGAAAAATGTTCTTCATCATAATTTAAGGGATGGATTATGAAGTCACAAGAACCCAGTAATGGAGTCCTTTATGGTACCACCATACATAGAGAAGTTCTCCACAAAGTAAGGATACCACAGTGATTCTGATAAAGTTCAATAAATGTAAAATTGAAATCTGGATACAGATCCAGATTTCTAAATATTTGTTTATTCAGACTCTATAACATTTCAGCTAACAACATCACTTTACTGCGAGGAATTGAAGTGGATGTGCACTGGAGAAACTATTACTTTTGGAGCTTTATGGGTACATGTTTTTCATGGCTTTAGCTTGTTCATGCAGATCTCTAGAGCCAACTGACTGCACTTGTGGTACTTGATCTATTTTTCTATACTTTCTCAGCCAGCAGGAATAAATCTCTCTACAGTTTCAGCATTCCAAGCAAACTAGAGCCCAAATTTAAAGATGAGAATGCCCTGAAAACCTTTTTAGACCTAAATCCCAACAGGCGGGAATTTGCATATTAGTCAAGCAGCAACAGTTTTAATCCCAGCACTGCCACCTACTGAAGAGATCATTATAATAATGTTTTTTTCTGAAAGATGCACTTTACTACATAGACAAATTATTATCTCAGGAATTGGGTTACTGGATAAATGGAGTTCCTAACCCAATCAGCTATACTATACAGTCTGGCAAGATGATCAAATGGCCTTAAAATATATATAAACCCAATTACAGGAATGGTGACATTTCAGCAGTAGTGAACAGAAAAATACCAATTCACTGTGCCTAGGCCTGACTTTCTCCAATTACAGGCAAATAAATCCCATCTGAACTGAATAATAGCAGAATCAAATGCTGTTTCAAGTTAGTAAGATTTGATATTTGTCAATTAATTGCCTAAAAAGGTACCCAAATTAACAAATCAACGTTTCAAACTCTGAAGGGATGAATTCAAATTGTAGCCGAACAAAATTCAATGGGGAAAAAAATAATTCCTATTTCCTTAAATAAGAAAATCTAACCAATAACTTATGAGTGAATAAAGCTTGATCACTCATGAACAGCTTCACCCCTGGTGTTCCTGCCAGTTGCCCACAGGATTCTTAGGGTATCTGCCAGTTCCCCACATTTTAATGACTGATAACTCCGTGGAGACACCTTGTCCCCTGCTCCTAGGTGAAACAGCTCTCATTGGTGTTGGTGAACAGGTCAGACCACACCCCAGATAAATGTGCCAGATGGTTTAATGATACCCAACACTTCCTAAATTTCTTCTTGAGGACATGAGCTGCAATTCCTAGTGTAAAAATATGGGTAGCCAAGTGCTGGCAACAGGGGTGGGAAAGTGCCTTGTTCTGTGTTATACAGACAACACCTGAGATAGTTTTGGTATTTTCCAAAGCCCAGGAGTGTGGCAAGGCACTGAGGGGGCTGATGGCTCCCAGGGCCTGGGGGGCTCCAGGACTGGAGGGTCCGCATATGGTTCACCAGGAGCAGGAAAATGGCAGCAAGCAGAAGCAGCTTTAGTCCCAGGCATAAGACACCTCCCTGGGGACAGGAACGGGACAAGGCAGGACCAGGACAATGACCTGCAGGTAGGCCTGGTTGGCAGGGTCCATGGCCAGACAGGGTTAGGCTGTGGCACTGCTGGGACCAGAGCTGATGGCCCTAGGGCTGAGAGAGGGTCCTGAGCCATGGTGTCTTAGGTTACAATGTAAGACATAACCAAAAATAGGTATTCTATCACCATCTCCATAAAGTGTTAAAACTGCGCAGGGCTGTGTTCTTTATCTTATCCATGACACATCACTGATAATTCTCTCTGGGGATATCTTCTGTTAATGGGCCATGGAGTCTCGCTGCATGACTGATAAAATTACATCAATCCCATTGTGAGATGCTCCGCCTAGGGGGAGGAACCAAGCTTTCCTTCCTGGATATAATCTGACTTTGGAACACCACAAACAGCCTTTTCCATTGGATTCCCAGAGGAAGATTAGACCCTTCTACAGAATTACTGCTTCAACAGAACCACATCTATCACAAAATGACTACAGCCACCATTTAATGAGACTGCTTACCACCACACTGACCAGCAGGGTGTCAAGCTGTATCCTGACTCTGTCAGTTTAAGCCAGTATTTCTGTATTATTGCCTTTATCTTAATTTTCTTATTAAATTGTCGTTCTGACTTGGGATCTCCCACTGGTTTGTCTTCAAACTAGTACACATGGGCAGGTGGGGGAGGTCCCAAAGGGTGGCCAGGGATAGGCAGTGCTGGCAGTGACTCAGGGTCATGGCAGGATCTTAGGATGGCTTCTAGTAAGCCCACCTTCCTTTGGAAGTGTTTATATCCACTATGTTTTCTGACCACCAAATTCACAGACTATAACCCAAAAAGTTGTAACCCCCCCTAAAACACTATGAGATTGTTTAAAGATACATCTTTTCATATCCTCCCCCCCAACTCAAACTGTTGTAAGTTGAAATATTAGAACTAAATCTACAGCAGAAAAAAAATAAACTCAAAATATGCATAATTTCTTTTTCCATTGTTTTCAGTCAGCCATTGGAAGCCAAAAACACTGCAGCTAGACAGATTGTTGCCCTCAGCCAGGCCTGGACAAGCTGCAGCACAGAACGATCATCTCTCCAGAAGAGCAGTGTCTTACAAGGAGGTGCAGAGCACACCAGAGGGAAACAAGAGGAAAAAGGGAGGCTGGCTGGCCCAAAACAAGTTCAGTAACATATTTTGATGGGTCAGGGAAAGAAGGAAGCAATGTTCTTGTTCTTAGGAAGCAATGATCACTTGCCACTGGCATTGTTAGAAGGGAATTGCTCATGCTGGCTATATTTTCAACAGTTGGTAGGACTTGTGAGTCATTTGCAGAGAATGAGAGGAACTAGCATAAATGGAATGGTTGTTAGAAATAAAACAAGCAGGTACAAAAGCCCTTGACATAAATAGAAGCAAGAAAAGCAAAATAAGGAAGTGCTCAAAATTCTGACCAGTCCACGCATTTTTGAGATAAACACACAAAACCTCACATCTTTCCACCTTTATTTTCTGAATTTTCTTTTTTTTCTTCCAACTTGGAAACCATCTGTAAAAGCTATGTCCCTTTTGCCATGGGCCTCCACTGTCACATCAGACTGTGACATCTCTATGATTCTCCTGTCTTACGAGGTTTTTTTTTGTATTGTATGATTTCACAGCTTCTTTCCCTCTCCTCCTCTATACCCACTTCTTACTGCAATCTGACCAGATGCATTACAGGTCCTAAAACCCCATTTATTTGTTCCCTTGTTCATTCTGGATTTCCTTTTTTTTTTTTTTTTTTCTTTTTCTACATTTTGTTACAACTTTTGCCCCAGGTCTCTCATTCCATAAATCCTTCTTTTCCACTTTGAACAAAATTCTAGTCTCTGACACTTGTTCCATTATTTCAAGACCTGTCCCACGTTTTACATCTAATTTCTCTCCCCCATGCCCTATCTATTATTACACTAAATCATTTTCAGCCCTAGCAGCACATTCCAAAAGGATCCATGCTTCCATTCAATTCTGTTCTCTTGCCTCCCATGTTCTTATATTTGTCATTTCATATCACTTCTTGTCTCTTCTGTCAAATGGTTATTCCCATTTCTTCACAATTGCCTGACTTTAAGGTGCTAGAAAGATTAATGATGGTAAAAATATCAGTGAAGAAAGCACATCATTGTTTCTATTGTCAGATTAGTTGGTGCTGAAGCATGGAGATACTGTCCAAATGTCACAGAGTATAGTCATAAATTTTCTCTCCACTCAACAGGTCTCAAAGAATTAGTACGGGGGATGCCAGCTCTATATCTTTATCTCTTCACCTATTACTTGTTTCTAAGCAGATTTGAAGCACATTCTGCATCCAGGATTTTGTAGAAATATAGCAGAGGCTCAGCCAGCCCTTAGATGACAAACTTTTGCTATGTACCCATGTGAGTACTGATAGCCAGGGGAAAAAAAAAACATATCAAGGGGCGGTGACCCTAAAAACTTTGAGTGATGTCTTCTCAAAATTTCCAGTGAAGGTAAAAGGCTCAGGTAGAATCAAAAGTACACTGTGTGCCAATACCGGCCTCTGTGACTCATATCCCATGCAAGGTTTGTGTGCCTATGACCACCAGACCATCTCTTAGGAATAAGGAATGGCTGCCTCCATCTGCTGAAGTGGGGCAAGAGAATTTTTGCAAACAAGCTTGGTTGCAAAATGACACAGCATTTATACATGAGTTTTCAAGATGAAGACCAAACCCCAAGGGAAGTGGCATGGTAGGAAGCAAGGATTTTGGGAGACAGCACAATAAAAATGTTCCTCCACATGCCCTAAAAAACATCACTACTGGGAACACATCCAAAGTGTCTAGACACAAATTTCTCCAGCATGAGGAAAAAAAACCCCAAAAAACAGAGAAAAAACCAAAACAGAGGAATTAGAAATTGCGAGTAGTTGCAGAGTAATAGTGGGATAGTTCACATTGTTGGGGTAGTGGAATGGGTGGCAACAGGTCCTTTAAGAGGCACAGGTTGGGAACGACAGGAGACAAACTGTGCTCTATTCAAAAGAGCAGCCTGAATGCGTGGAGCTTTGCCATGAAATGGTTCACAAGCAAGCTGAAAGTTTACAAGTTGGGATCAAAGGGAGGGTAGTGAGGAAGCTGTTGTGATGGGTTTCAGAAACCATGATCAAGGGGTAAAATAAGACGCAGTCTTCTTTAGCTGACTGAAAGCCACCTTGCAATCAGGAAAAAAGATTAAAAATATTGATTTGACATGGAATTTAGAATTCTAAAACTCTGCTGCAATTGAAACTGGCAGGGAATGTGAATGGCAAAAATAAAAACCTCTATAAGTATACTGATGGGAAAACTAGAGGGGTCTTGTGATAAGGGTTTACAGTGTTCAAAGCTTTGTTTGCCAAGACCTTTTACTGATAAGTTACGCCCTTTGGCTTTTCAGGAGAGCCTGGAAGGCTAAGGTACTTCATATTGTAGGAAAAGATTTGTTAATGGTCAATCAAGCAAAAATTTGTTTTACAACTGTTCATGAGACCACATGAAATAATCTGATGTTGGTGAGGAAGCTTAGCCAAAATCATCTTTCAAAACCTGGGTGATCCAGAGAGGGCCTTTGTGACTAGAGAATGGAAAGTGTCACATCATTATTCAAAGAGTGAGAAAGAGAATTTTGGGACATTAGAGGCTGGTCAGCTTCACTGAAGTCTCCTGGAGGATTATGGAGAAATATGCACATGGAAGTTATTCATAGGCATATGAATGATAAGACGAATGGGAAAAATCACAATGGATTTGCAAAGGTAAAATCACACCTAACTGATTTCCCTCTCTGACAAATGAATTGGTGGTCAGGGCATGTTATTTGCCTTGACTTTCTCATGAGTTTTGCATGGTTTCCAATCATGTCCTTGTATCCAGACTATAAAGATATGAACTGGATGCACAGACTACAAGATGCTCGTAAAATTGGTTGGACTACAGGATGCATGGAAAACTGGTTGGATTACAGGAATCCAAAGGTAATGGGTAGCAGCTTGAAATTCACTTGCCAGATGGTTACTAGAGGCTTTCCTCACAGGCAGGTGCTGGGGCTGTTACCATTTCATATCTTCACTATCTATCTGGATGACGAACAAAAACACATTCTCATCAAGTCTGTGGATGAAACCAAATGCAGAGGAAGAAGATAACATGCCTAAAAACAGGGTTAATCTTCAGTGAGGCTTTAACTGACTGGGGCTGACAGAAATTCAGGAAGTTCAGCAAAAGCAAATAGAAATTCTTAAACCTGGAATGAAATAGCCATGTGCAGCAGTATTGTCTGAGGCTCACTGGATTGAAATGTTTTGCTGAAAAAAGGAAAAAAAAAAGAGATCCTGGGGCTAAACATTTGAACATCAATCAACAGTGCAGATTTGCAGCAGCAAATATTTATTGAAGAGAGGGATGTATTAGCAAGAACATAGCCAGCCGATCGAAATCCTCTATATTTAACATTTGTGACCACATATAAAATCTCTTGCCCAGTTTTGGTTTCCCAGTACAGGAAAAGTAGTGGCACTGGGGAACAAGTCTTATAGACGTACATCAGGATAGACCCTAGAGAGAATTTTTAATAGGTCATTAAATCAATTCTATTGTGCAGTTATATGTAGCTGGGAACTTCTTCTTCAGTCATATTCATTCACCACATTTACTGTTTGCAGGAAAGCATACACTGATTTGTAATCTTTGTTCCAGCACTAAAGTACTCTTGAGATACTGAATCTGTACTTGGCCACACCACTTAAATGTTTTCTGAAGTTGTCTTTCACTGCACCTGGCTGCCACGGGCATGGATAGAGTACAGTCTATATCGAACAGAGCCTGGCTCTTTCTAAACATGATGTAGACACTTTAAGCCTTATGGGGTGGGTTGACCTTGGCTGGATACCAGGTGCCCACTAAGAGACTCTGTCATTCTCCTTTCTCAGGTTGTCAGGGTAGAGTAAATGAGATGGAAAGAAACCTCATATATTGAGATAAGGCCATTTACGAAAGCAAAAGCAAAAGGCTCTGTGTGCACAAGCAAAAAAAAAGCAAGATTTTATTCTCTACTTCTCATCAGCAAATGATGCCCAGACACCTCCCAGGAACAGGTCTTCAGCATGCCTGGTAGTTACTCTGGAAGGCTAATGTTGCAAATAACAAATGCCACTTTACTCCTCCTCCTTTTTTGTGTGTTTGTTTGTTTTGTTTTTTGTTTGTTTGTTTTTTTTGGCTTTTTTTTTTTTTCTGTTTTATATCTGAGCTGATTTCATATGCTTTCGAATATCCCTTTTGTCAGTTTGGGTCAGCTGTCCTGGTTATGTCCTCTCCCAAGAAGATATCGCTCAACCCCAGCCTTCTGCTGGTGGGGCAGAATGTTGGAGAGAGAATGCTGATGCTGTGCCAGCACTGCTCAGCAGTAGCCAAAACACTGGTGTGTTATCAACAACTTTCTAGATACCCATGCAAAGCACAGCACTGTGAGTCCTGCTACGTGGTAATGAACTCTGTCTCAGACAGACCCAATACAGCCTTATTTTCAGAAAAACTGGTAATCAGTGGTATGCTAAGAAAGCTGGCCCCTTATGGGTTTAACATGTTAAAGTGCACTTGCAAATCATCTGTCAATTATTTAGTTCAGACATAACTTATGAAGCTCTGAAAAACATTAGTGCACGCATAAAAAGCAAGTAACAGGCAAATGTCTTAGAGAGGACAGGGACACAGAGGCAAATGAGCAAGGCTCTTTTAACTCTCAGTAGAAACTGAATCATGCTTTATAGTGCATGTGGATTCCATTTTTGTTTTCAGTAGGTAAGCTACATCTTGACTGAGAGTAAGGGAAATATACAGAAATGTTTATCTCACTTTTTATAAGGTATCCAGTAGTCTGAACTGTACTAACTGCAATCTGATCTCTGACTTTCATAGCTCTGTAAAGATAATTTTGTAAATTTTTCTCAGGAATGCCTTAGGTACTTGTTATAGAATGCATTATTCCATGTTCGAGTGGAATACACTGTGTAATATATCTGCATTGAGCCACTGTCCTTAATAAACATTTTGGTACAATCACTAATTGCATGGGCATCTTTAATCCCACCTAAACCGCATATGTATTTTCTCATAATTCTTTTGCTTGCATGAAAGCTAGAACTCTGGGAAAGAATTTTAGATACAATGCCTGTCACTTGTAGCTATGGTTCACACATGTACATGCACGTGTCCCCGTAAGCTTTGGAGGTTTGTTATTTGTGCAAAGAATAATTAGCAACTCTTCTGTTTTTTAAGGAGGGCTTCTTCCCTTCCTACAGACTGTTGTTTGTCACAAGGTGTTCGTGTTAAAGGATCACACACGTACTTGACAATACCATTTGTATTTTTAACCAATACCCTAACACCTATAGAAGAGGGTCTACAATTTTCAAACAGGTTGTAAAAGGGAAGATTCCCAATATGCCTGGATTTTCTTAAAAAAGAGAGGCACCAAATCACTTGGTTGCACAATCATTGAGGGAGAACAGACTGAATGGGATCAAATTATTAACAAAAAATGACAGAATCATATACATATCTCCCACTATTTATTTATTTATTCATTTATAGTTATATTTTTCCTTAATCAGATTGGGGTTTCCTTCAAGAATTCCTTCAATAGTTCTGGCTGCATAACAGAGGGAGAATAATTTGTGAGCAGTCAACTAAAGCTGTCATCATTTTGTATGAACAAGATTTCAGTTGGAAAAGCATTATTTTAAGAAATACTCAAAAAATTCATCATCAGAAGCCTTTCAAATATGCATGAAATGGCAACAGAGGGCAAGAGAAGAGATATTAACATGTCTTAGGGAGGCAAGTGTAGTGGGAATCTTCTTTTCCCTACTGGATATTTTTAGCACAGTTCATGTAGTTAGTATAAGAAAATAATAGAGCCATTGCAAAGAAGCAGTATAATGGATGCTTTCCTTACCCAGGTGAAATAATTAGGTAAGACCGGATTTACTTGACAGTCAGGGTTAAAGGACAGTTTCATCTAGAGAGATTGTAAATTCTTATGGGAACACATAGCTCTACAGAAAATTTCAGAGAGGGAAGAAGCCAGCTGTTAGAAGGTCTAGCTATACCCATTTAACTCCATCCTAAAATAGTCCCAGTCATACTATTACAAACAAGGGTGAGAAAACTGCTGTCAGTAACAATAAATAAGAATTTGAAAGATTTTTTTTCAAATAATTTCTTCCACATTTTCATTGTCACAATAGTGTTTAGGAGTAACATATGTTCTGTGCTAAGTTATTTCTTCTAGTGAAAAAAGTTGGAAAATCCTTCGTCCTTTCTTTACTGTAGTCTCTGTATTCTTAGTTCTGATATGTGACAGTATAATGCATCTCTCTAGAGGAAAATTAACACAATCAAAATTAAGTTAACATATAAGGATTATTGTTGCTAAACTAAGCATAGGGACACGTTTGCTTTCAGTTTTAAAAAGTACCAAAGGTTTCCCACCTGGTGTCAATAGAAGATAAACTGAACCTCCAGCTGTGGTCTCCCTGTATGTCTTTTTGAGGTAATTCCCACAGAGCACTATAATTTTACTCATCACAAAAGCTTTCTACAGAACTTGAGGTAATTAAGTATTTTATTAATAACTGTATGTTTCACTTTACCCTAATATTACCTTAACTAGGGCAGCCCTCACAACACTGAAATATATACTGCTATTTGCTATTACTCTGGGTAGTCTTATATGTAAGCAAAGATAAACAGTTTTAGGTATAGAATGACAGCAAATAAAACAAAAATTAATTTGCTGAGGCAATGCTTCAGAGAAAGGAAGGTCACACTGCATGTGAAGAAACTATTCTCTCGATCCATTCCCTGCTAAAAATGTATTTTACATGCATGTGTACATATACATTTGTGTGTGTGCACTTTTGTGCATACTCACACACTGAAAACTAAAAGCATTTCAAAGAATTAGTTTCAATTAATTTAACTATATCAGCAGAAATTACAATGTCTCATGACAGCTACTACTTACTAATTGATGAACTTAGGTTTTGGTTGAATTTACAGCACTGATATACCAATATGCTGAGAAAGACTCTTTTAATACAGCGGATCTCACAAAACAATTTAAATATTTTTTATATTCCCATATGAAAAAATAAAACTTTATTACAATAGAAGTACTATCAGTCAGAAAGATTAGTTTAAAAACTTAGCTTTGATATTTTCTGAGTTTTGGAGCATTTGTCAACGAGACCTGAATTTCTGTTGATACAGTTTTTTGTGGGTTTTTTTAATGCAGAATTTTCTACTCATTATTTGCTTCTCCATGTTTTGCTATGTCATTATTTATACCATCTGTTGTATGTGATCTGCAGGGAACCGGCAAGTTAGGCAACTTTTTTTTGCTGATGAATAGCAGAGATGATTCACTAAATAGGTTAAGCTACATGAGCTAAGAAACAGGATATTTTAGATATACTTGGTATGCGAAGTGTATTTTCATTATGACACTCAAATAGCATACATAAAGTACAATTAGCGGTCTTTAGATTTTATTGATAATAGCAAATAAGAAAAAATAGATCATGATTATGTTGGATAAGACCATAAACATGACTAGTTTGGGGATCAATTTAAAACATGCATTCAAAATATATTTGTAGATTTTATTTATATTATCAGAAGTATGATTAGTGTTGAAATACCTCAACACCCAAGAATAGTTGTGTTAACTAAGGGTTTGCACTGATTACTGTCACTGATTTTTAAATAAACATAATAGTAGATCATGACCAAATCCAAACCATACAATTCAAGCTCAATGGTACCGATGTTTTTCATAAACTCCTCTCACTTGTTATTGGAAAGAGTAGACATTTTGGTACACTTACAAGGTGCAGATATCTTGATATATGTATTTTTTTAAAGGAGGAACACCACCACTGTAGATTGCAACAGGGATTATGATGTGAGAACAGTTAAAAGAGCTTCCCAGTACATTAAGAGTAGGCTTATACAAAGTAATTTATGTAAATAAATTGATTAGGTAACATTCAGGGTTGGTGTAAATTTAATGTTAAGAGGCACTCAAGTAAAGTCCATTCATAAGAGGAATGGACTTTTACTGGAGTGAGACAAGAAAGATCAGCCTCTTAGCTGAAATGGCAATGTATTTATTTCACTATGGAACACTTGAATTTTACTGACACTTCATTATATAAACAGGTGATCTAAATGCTTGTCTATCATCTGCCCAGCCACCTAGTCTGTGTCTAATTACACTCGTGATGGATATCAAAATTCTCAGGAATTTATAAACTTCAAATGTGATTTAATTAACAGGTGGCCAGGAATCATAAAGTTCTATTTTAAGCATGCTGACAGGTGAAAGCATGTCAAATAAAAGAAGCCGCTTCTACTAAGAAAATGAGTATTTTACAATGTATTATAGTTTACTACCATGATTAAAAATTGGGTCTGACTCCTCATCATACATGATCCTGGAACAATTGTTCAAGACAGTGAGTGTTTCCAAATCTAGAAACTATGCAATGACTCAAAGGCATTCCTTTGCCTTTCAGCAATATATTAAAAGAGGGGAAGTGATTATATTGCTCTAGTTATGTATAACTGCTTAATGACAAGTCATTACACATGAAAATGAAGTATATTTATGACAATGATTTTTGACTTCTTGTTAACACTAGAAAGTTAACCTGGATCGAAGCAGATTATTAATCACAAGAGCTATTTTTAAACAATGCTACCTGTGACTCTGCCTATTCCAGAAACAAATGTCACATTAGAAGGACATGAAACCACTTTCAGCTATTTCTGAATAAATCCACCAGTAAACAAGCCCTTTTAGCCTATCTTTTACTTTGACAGATTGTCTAAGAAGCAAATTTGGTCAATAAAAACAAAATGTTCTTTTCAAAAGTTAAAAAAAGTCACAGCTGACAAACACAATGTAACTTCTAAACAACTCCTTAGTTTCATGTGCTGTCTCTCTCCTCCTCCCACAGATGCAGCTTGCAAGATGCTGACCAATAATGAGATACACTGCACATCCATCACACCCACTGTCTCAGGGGGAGGTGAGAGCACACAGGCTCTCTGGCAAGACCATGTTCAAACTATGGATATAAAACTCAGAGGAAGGTAACGATATATGTGATGGGAATTTATCATTCCTAAAACAGCTCCTGGCTTCTACCCTGATGTAAGTAGGCTGAAGAAGTGCTAAAACAGGGAGCACCAAACACACCCGGGTACAGACTGATCCCTGGAAGGGAAGCAGTGAAACAGACAGTAGTTTCATAGCAGTATGACT
The DNA here is from genome assembly GCA_024734555.1 of Trochalopteron elliotii. Lineage (NCBI taxonomy): Eukaryota > Metazoa > Chordata > Aves > Passeriformes > Leiothrichidae > Trochalopteron > Trochalopteron elliotii. Next base: position 4,405,470 of record JANPWX010000419.1, read on the forward strand.
GTTACACAGCAGCCTGTGAGAAACCTTGAAATTCGTTGGAAGGAGTCTTGTGCTACTGCTCCCAGAGGAACTAGAGTCATTACGGTGCCAGTGGCCTGCCTCACTACCATGTGTTTTACACTTTCTAACTCTCGTGGCACCCCTCAACATTAAATTTACACCAGCTATGAATGTTATCCAATCAATTTATTTATACCAAATATTTTCTAGAAGCCTACTCTTAATGTACTGGGAGGCTTCTTTAATTGTTCTCACTTCCTATTTCCTGCAATCTACTATGCTGTGGTTGCACATTTTTCCCCTCCAACATAAATTATATCATGATATCTACACCTCATGAATACATCAAAATTTCTACCATTTCCAATAGCAAGTAGATTGCACGATCTCAAACCCAGATGCAAAATTAAAAGGGAAAAGGAAATAAATATTGCAATGAACATAAAAGAAAAAAAAAGGATCATGATTGCAATTAGTGTACAATAAGAATTAACTCCACATTTTCCATTTATTTTAACTGTTTATATAAGAGTCTTAACTCTATAGCTTAGCATGAAGGACACAAGAGTAGCAGAGAGAAGGTGGAATTACATGAGTTACCTTCTTTAAATTCAGAAGATTGGTTATCATATAAACATATTTATAAAAGAAGCATGGTCAAGACTACTGAGCTTGAATACATGAAGTGAGATATTTAGATTATGCAGCTTCAATGGCCTAAGAAACTTCCAGGTATAGTTCCAAGGAAAACATTGCCATTGGCCTCATTTAGCTTAGGAGAGAGCCAGAACTAAGATATCATTGCCTTAATCAAGCCAAATAAACTAAAATAAATGCGATGATGGTAGGCAGAATTAAAAACAAACAACAAACCAAACTGAGTAATTCTTATTTTAAATTATTTTGACTGAGTATTTTTATTTTAAATTAAAAATATATTAGAAATTAAAAAATTTGGAGCTTTAACCCACCTAAGCTTCTGTTTCATTGAGTGACACGATTGAGTTGCAAACACAAAAAGTAGTTTTATAATGTCTACCATTAAAACAAGTGTATTTATAGTATTTTAATAGAAAAAGGTTACTGCTGACTCAGGTTTTATTTCACGTACTTAAACTTAGCCCTGTGATATTTTGCAACTAGAAACATCGCAGTCATGCCAAAGCACAAAGAAGAACTAGAAAATGCAACCCATTAAAAAAATCAACAATCTGAAACCAACTCATTAAGTAACTGGCAAAGTGAAACAGTAAAGTAAACAAACCACATTGATGGTGAAAATGCACGAAAATATTAAATATTAAATTGGCTTATATTTTAGTAATCTGAGGTATATAAGCAACACAGATAAGGGTTTTTTAAGAATATATGACTTTAATTTTGTCCCTTGAATGATAAATTTACAATGAAAATGACATGTCCACCATAATTTTGAAATACAATGTAGTTACCACCGCTTTCCTGCAAATGCCTTTCCATTATATTTGCTTGTAGCAGAGAAGTAAATTTGACAAAAATAAATTCTCATGCACATCCATCCTTAGGGGATTAATAGCAAACTGAAACATTAAAAATTAAATAGATGAAGATAAAAATTTTATAAAATAAACATTCTTCCTGGATCTCCTCAAACAAGGTTTTCCACAGCATATTGTTTAGTACACCACTCTTAAAAAGGAAACAAAGAAAAAACAAACCAAAAAAGCAAACTTAAAAACTGAAGAAACAATATCTGTTTATTGCAAATGAGGCAAAAGGATACAATTGACATTGGCCTGATATTTTAACTCTCGTTGATTGGTATAATAATTTTCCCAATGTTCAATATCGATGTCAGTCCACCCCTAGAACAGTGAGGCCACTTGTGTTGGGAAGAGCAGACACAGTGAATATATGCATGGTGCCTGTGTCAACTTCTGGAGTATTTGTTGATCTTCTGAGGCCCCTCTCCTGCTGAGGCGCCTCTCTCCAAGGCTGTCAAAGACGCTTGTGTCTGCCCCTCTGATACTTTCCACGGACAGCTCAAGTGGAGATGGTTTTATTTAATTTGGAAGAGGATGAATTTGCTCTGCCATCTCTCTGTGCTCCCAAAATGTGTACTCAAATATTAGTGGACAAATATATCAAATAAATATCAGATAAAAGCACCCAAAATATGGTAATGCAAAGAAAGGATATATTTTAGGGTATGGTCAAAGAAGATATTCAAAGCCTCCACTGTTGCTTCTAGAAATGTCAGGACAATTCAGAAATGTCAGTTCCTTTACCAGTTTCCAGATTGTAATTGAAGGATCATGTAGCTCTCTTACTCTTTCTCTCTCTTTCTCTCTCTCTAAATAGGTCTATAAAGATCAGCTGGAAAGTGCAGACAGAATTGTTCACTGGTTAGCTTTACTTTGAGCTACAGGGTATATATGTGCTTTGTTTTGTCTTATTGATCAATCTAGCTTACATTTTTAGCACACACAAACAAAAACCAGGAAAAATAAAAAGTTGATGAAAAACACAAACAACACAAATAAGGTTCCAATCGTGCAAATTTTGCTTCACTGGATAAAGCACTTCTTGACACAGTAATGTCCAGAATCCCCCTCCCCCAGAAAAAGACAGGACTGAGACTGAAGCCATTCTTTTTTTTTTTTTCCTTTTTTTTCTTTTCTTTTTTTTTTTTTCTTTTTTTTTCCTTAAGGCTATACAACACAAAGAAATAAAGCATGGAAAGAACACCCCATTGGGCTGAACACTCCATTCTTCTGGCTCTGGAGTGAGCCTTTGACAAAGCAATTCTGTGGTCCGAGTTATTTGCTTCATTGGGACAACAAGAGAAAGAAAAAGAGGAAAAATGAAAGAGAGGAAATAATAAAAAGAATAAGAAAGTCAATGATCCCAACAATAAAATCCAAAATTGACTTTACAATCACAGGTACAAATTGCTCAGGTCGATAATTTCATTTCTCCTAAAGATCACTGTCGTCTAAAACTAATTAGAGGCGCAGGTTCCAAGGAATTGTCAATATTCAAAGCAAATGTTGGAGTTTAGAAGGTTATCATTCTTCTACTGTGACAGTCTGACGGGGTGACTGAAAATATTGTCATGTGCTGCCAAGTTCAGGGTGTCATTAACAATTGAATCCTTGCTCCGGCTCATGGATCTGTCTCCTATTTGGCCTTCTTTTATAGTGGAAAGACTAAGAAGCCGGAAAAGGTTGAATATTTCCACCCTCCCATGAGGTTACCCCTTTCCAGTTTGAGATGCACTTTGTCTTCTCTTTCCATGAGGAGCAAGACCCCATTGCTGGCTGCTTCTCTGGTGACATCCTGGTCTCCTGCAAAAGCTGAAATCACTGGGTAGCCGTTTTGCATTAAACTTACCTAAAAAGTGCAAAGAGACAGAATCTGAGTTTTCTCAAAACTCTCAGTGATTTTTTTTGCCCTATGCATATCATTAAATATTGTACAGGTTACAATCTAAGTTGAATTAAGCAAAGGAAATAGGCAATGTGTGATTTCTGTCACGTATACAGAACCCTTTAAAAACAACCCACAGTCTCATTCTTCAACTCCTGATTTTTTTTTCTTTTTTTGTAATATGAGTCTAGAAGTGAGCATTTGAAGAAAAAAAAAATAAAGAAAAGGAAAGGAAATAAAAGAAGAGGAAAGACAGCATCTTTTTTAGATTAGAACCCACCTGGATGGTTTGTCTGTTATAGACCTTGACCACGTGGAAACTGAAACTATATATCCCTTTTCTT